>WAAF01010016.1:0-117478 GCA_013400475.1 Tricholaema leucomelas | reverse complement strand
GTGGAGCTTTTCATCAACCCAGACCCTCAGGGCCTCTTCCCCAGGGTTGCTCTCAGCCATTCACCACCCTGCCTGGAGCTGTGCTTGGGATTGCACCCACCCAGGTGCAGGACCTTACACTTGGTCTTGTTGAATGTCATGAGGGTGGCCTGGGCCTACCTCTCCAGCCAGGATCACAATGTCCAATGCGTTTAAACAGCCTGCAGAGAGGGAGACTTCGCAACCTCTCTGGGCAGCCTGCTCCAGAGCCCCAGCATCTCTAGAGCAAAGAAGATTTTCCTCTTGTTCAGATGGAATCTTCTGGGTTCCAGTTTGTTCACACTGTCCCTTGTCCTGGCACTGGGCACCACTGAAATGAGTCTGGCCCCAGCTTCTTGCCCCTCACCCTTAAGCTCTTGCTGAGCATTGCTCAGATGCCCTCTTGAGCTGTTCTTCTCCAGGCCCAACAGCCCCAGGGCTCTCAGCCTGTCTTTGTAAGAGAAATGCTCCAGGTCCTTCATCAGCTTCATAGCCCCTGTTGGACACTCTTCAGTAGTTTCTTGTCTCTCTTGAACTGGAAAGTCCAGACCTGGATACAGTTCTCCAGATGTGGCCTCTCTAGGGTAGAGTAGAAGTTGGTTTTCTTCTTCACCAGAGTAATGTTTTTCTCCTTTCTTTTCCTTTCCCAAGTTCAGGAGAAAAAAAAAAGGGGGGGGAGAAGGGGAAGTTCTTCCAAATACACATTTCCATTCAGCTGGTAAATATTTTTCCTTCCTTATTATTTCTTGTTTGGTGAAGAAAATTCGCAATAGTTAGAGACAGAGTTAAGAAGAGTGAACAGAAACAAGGGATGTGATGCCACTTAGTGGAACAGAGCTAGATAAGAGTAAAGAACAAGATTCCAGCACCTCTGCTTGAAATTTCTGGTCACTTCTATGGCACTGTGTTGCTATTCCTGATGTGCACTGAGGACTTCCCAGGGTTACCAAGCCAAAGGCAATCATAGAACTGTTCAGGCTGGAAAACACCTCCATGAACAGGAACTGCCTTCACTTCCTCCAGCTTGCAGCTTCAGCCCTCAGGCTTTCATAAAGCCCAGGCTTATGTCATGAAAACACTGCTCTACCACAAACATTTTTGCATTTTGACTTCAGGGGGCAGGGGGAGGGGAATGAAACTTTGGAGCTTTCATGGTGTACATTTTCTATCCAGCGAGCCCACAGTGTGGAACAGTGACCCACCCATGCAGTGGTGGCACCCAGATTCCCTCTCACTCACCCATCCCCTCCATTGCAGCTGAAGTCCAGGCACAGCAGGTTGTCTGTCCAGGCCACTGTTGCCCTCATCTCTGCCAAATCCCAGAGCAAGCTGGAAACAGTGAGGGCAATATGAGCCTGGCTCTGCCACATCGCTAAGTCCGGTCCCACTGTTTTGCAGAGCCAGAAGCCCTTTCTTCATCTGCCACCTCCTGGATGTTGGCTTCTCATACCCTGCCGAGGAGACTTCTCAGCGTCCCCATTGCAGTCACAAGCCGAAATGCCATTCTTCGGGATTCAGGGTAGAGCCTGGAGTGAGATCTGCTTCCCACTCTGGGACCCTCCCTCCTGGAAATGACAGCAGCCTTGCTAGTCCTCAGGTGCCAGGGCCCCAGCGAAGCCCCGAGGCTCTCAGCTTCCACCCATCGGAGACTGCTTCCCTGACACATGAAATGGGCTGAGGCTGAGCCGTAGCTGGCAGCAGTCACCTGGGGCCGCAGGGACGCCAGCACAACGCAGTCCCTTCGTGCTCCTCCACCCTGCCGCAGCGACTGCCCCGTGCGTGCAGCAGCTGCCCGTGCGCTGGGAGCCCAACCGCGCCCAGGCTCGGGCACGGCCTGGCCCAGGCGGGAGGTGTCAGACGCTGGGCCGGTGATGGGCAGCAGGGCTGTCATGGCTGGGTAGGGAGAGAAACAGGCTTGGGCAGGAGAAGGAGTGGGATCCTTTGGGAAACAAAAAGCCTGGCCTCGGGGGCATTCCTCCTTTCCCACAATATGGTGTAGGTGGCTTATTGGGGCTCTCACACTCACCAGAGCAGGTCCTGCTCACGGGAGGAGCTGCAGGTTCTGGTTATGCCTCCCTGTGCCAGGACATCCGCAGGTAAAACACACCTTGGGCTTTCTTCTTCTGCCCCCTTGAAGATCTGAGGTGGGGACATACAACTGGCATGGGGCTTGCCACACAACTAGCCCACAGCCCCAGGCACAGCAGCTGTCTCTCCTCCTCTATGGATGGAGGAGTAAATAAGGCTTTGCCAGTTAGCCTAAACTGGAGATGTGAGCTATGAGGGCTGGGAGTAGCTGTGGGGAACACGAGAGGCTGGATAAAAGCTGAACTCGGACAACAACTTGCATAGCCCTGGCTTTACAAAGGAGGTTGTCTTTACTAGGCAGGTGGGAAAGCAAGCACAAAGCCCTGTCTGGTCTGCAGTCATCTTCCCTACTGACTCTCCCTGGCCAGGAAGTCGGGTTTGAGCTGCATGGAGGTCCCAGGACTTGGTGGGAGCCCAGGTTCCCGTGAAGGCCAGCTGTGAGCAGCAGGAGAGCAGCCACATGTGGAAGGCAGTGAGCTGGGATGACAGTGGTGCCTTCTGGATGCTTGCCAGGGTGCAGGGACTGTGGGAGCAGAGAACAGGTTGTTCATGCCCAGATGAGATGTGTCTTCCTCTGCCATCGCTGGAGATGTGGTCTCCAGCACAGACAAGACTGAACCCAATTTTGGATACACCCTAGAACAGTCATCCCCCAGCCCTCCCAATATACTCCTGCAAGTCTGGGTCCACCAGACCTTGATCCCCTGTTTTCAGGCATACCCCCAAAGGCTACTCAAAGAAGGTCCAGACCACTTATTCTGCTCACCCTCAGCTCTGGTGGATGCTCAGGGACCTCATGCAAGGTAACAAACCCTCATTTTCACAGCAGCTTTGCTCTTATGTGCTTCCATGTGCAATTATTGGAGCCTTCTTAGCCCATGCTAAGCAAATAATGACTCTCATGGAAGTTATTTGTACAAATTAACAATTTCCATTAGCTGTGTGATAGGATTGCATTTTAAACCTTTTTTTCCCCCCTTTCTCTAATAATGCATAATGAAATAATTGTGGAGTTTCTAATAGGTAATTATCTTGCTGAGAACAGTTTAAAACACCAGCGAGGGTGGGTTGTTTTTAGCTGAGCATGGGGAAAAAGAGGGGGAGGAAAGAGAAATGAAATATCACCTAGAGCAACAGGCAGAGATAATAGCTTCTTGGGGTCCAAAACAGTGGCCTCAGAAACTTCAGGTCAAGTGGTGCAACAGGGCTGCACAGGATGACCTCAGTACAGGCCGAGCATGTACTACGCAAGGCTGATGTCTGGAACTTCCTCTTGATTGGAAAACACCTTTAAAATCACCAACCACTAACCCAGCACTGACAGGACACCACCAACCCATGTCCTTCAGCACCACATCTACGCAGCGTTTCCATCCCTGCAAGGACAGGGACTCCACCACTGCCCTGGTGTGGCACAACTGCAGGGCCATTTGCTGGGCATGAGAGGAAGGCTGAGGTGCTTACAACCAAGAGATGCTTTTGTTGACTCTGGGAGTGGAGATCCATGGAGCTGACCTATCAAGCCATGTGAAGAGAAGGCAGCCTTGCTTCAGCCACAGCTAACGAAGCAAGACTGAAAAACCAAAAGCGGTCTCAAAAGAGCTTTGGAAGGCTATGGTGCCCAGGTGAAGACCTTTGCCTGCTTTACCTGTATGACAGCTGGGCAGCCTCTCCAGAGGTGGACAGTCCTTTGGGGAAAGAAAATGTTCCTTGTGTCCAACCTAAACTTCCCCTGGAACAATTTGAGGCCATGTCTTCTCAACCTGTTCCTCACAGCTTGGGAGAAGAGATCAACCCCACCTGGCTCCAACCTCCTTTCAGGGAGCTGTAGAGAGACAGAAGGTCTCCAGTCTCCTTTACTCCAGGCTGAACAACCCCAATTCCCTCAGCTCCCTCCCCATAAATTTCTGATCTTGTAGAGGGAAAGAACTCTATGCCTGGACCAGTTTCACTGTTGCTATCAGCCTCAACATCCAGCCTCATACTGGAAGTGTGCTTAAAACACCAGACTGCAAACCGAACCAGCTGTCTGCCTCTGTTAGTGCAAAGTTCTGGGTATATCGACCTAGGCTAATGGAAGCATCTGTCAGCCACAGACAGACATCACCCTACACGGTACCCCTAAGTATCCAAGGCAATCTCCAGCCAAAAACACTTGAAGTCTTCAACGCAAAACCAGCCTGTTCCACACAACCACAGAACAGCAGGGGCTAGAAGGGGCCTCTGGAGATCGAGTCCAATCCCCGTGCCAAGGCAGGTTCACCTAGAGAAGGTCAGACAGAAACACATCCTGGTGGCCTTTGGATGTCTCTAGAGATGGAGACTCCGCCACCTCTCTGGCAGCCTGCTCCAGTGCTCTGCCACATTTAAATTAAAGAAGTTCCCCCTGTTTGCCCTCTTTGGCTCAATTCCTGCAGTATTGCACTTGAAGAATTGCTATCTGCTTAAAAGGCTTGAAAGCTTGCAGCCAAGACTGCTCCCACAAATCACTGCCTGGTGGGAGCCAAAGGTGAGGTCCCTGTCTCACAGGAAATAGCTGGCAGCCATCCTCTGCAAACTCAACCCTTGTACTTGCTAGCATTGCCTGGGCCATTAGCAGTGGGAGGTGCAGTGCTGAAGGGCTTTGGGGCCTATGGAATGGAGGCTCTATAGGATGAACTCCTTTCCAGAGACCCAGCCATTGATGGTATGCTGCAGATACAATAGTGGGAGAGGGGAAGGAAAGCCTTTGAAACAGGGCTCTGGGTGGCTGGAAACATGCCTATGCCTTGGTGCTGGGGCTTTTTTCCCCCAAAAAGAAACAATTAATGCAACAGACATCTTTGACCTCTTGCAGCACTGAGCGTGCTGACATGGGAATACATCCCCAGCTTCACCTGGCCTCCCTGGAAACCAGGAATCTCTAGTGCATGGCTTAGATTAACTCAATAAAACAAACAAATGTTTGTTTTAAATGTGACCATTAATTATCTCCTTGGGTCTCCTTCCCAAAGCCAAATGCTCTGCTGGCTTCCCTAGCTCATCATCACTGGCTCCACCACATGCAATGTTCTGTTCCTTTCTTTCTTCCTAAAGATCCTAATAGGATGCAGGCAGCCAGGCCAGCAGCTTCAGGAACCAGCACAGAGCGAGCTCAATAACAGGCAAACCTGCAGTTAATAAAGGCTGTCATCAGCAATGTCCCCCCTGAACGCCTGCCAGGAGAGGATTGTTTGCACTTACTGTGTGAGCCAAGTCACAGCTTCAGCAGGCAGGGCACAAATCAAACCCAGGCTGCCCATTCTTCTCACATCTTGTGTTCAACCTACCAGCACAAAACGTGGGGCAGACAATGAAAACAACCCAGATCCAAGGAGGGAAAACCCCAGCCACCCCACCCCCTCCCCCCACTATTCATTAGATTATGAAACACGTTTCATAATGAAACACATCTCCTAATCTGATCATTAGCACAGGACAGTTCTGCTCAGAGCGAACCTGCAGCCTTTTGCCACGTTGTGCTGGCAGCGAGCACGGCACGGGTGCCGATACCAGCCCCGGGCTCCCGTGGTGCCCCTGCTCCAGCAAACACGAACCGAGGATAGGATACAGAGCATGGGACAAGCCAGCCCTGGGCACTTCAGAGCCCGGGGTGGTGACGAGCAGGCTTGGTTTGCACAGGCCTCGAGGGCAGTGGGTTTAAGCATGCATCTCAGTATGGCTGTGCGCCAGGGCCAGGCTCTGTGAGGCGCTCTGGGATCCTCCAAGGGCTGAAAGACTCAAAGTCTTGCTCTCGTGGCCATTCTCCTCGTGTTTTCATCTACACCTTGAAAAATAAAAGGGGTTTCAAATACTTCAGAGCAGAGTTTTCTGGCCAGGCTGCCCCAGTACCGTGGCTTCACGGGGTGATGCAGCTCACCGAGTGCTGAAAGCTGTTACACAGTCCTGTCCTCCCCAAGGTCAAGACCTCAGGGCTTCGGAAACAGTGCTCTGTCTGCCCAGGAGCAGATGGAAAACCCTTGGGAGGGCCTTCTGCACTGAGAAGTGCTCTCTCTTGCTGTGGGCTGGGCTGTGGCACACGGAGCCTGGGGTGAAACCGAAGTCACTGTGACTCCTTTCTGTGGTGGCTTCCCGTGGAGGTGCTACATTTCTGGCTGCGAAGGTGAGTTCCCGCTGCCTTTAAAGCCTGCCGCCGTGCTCTGCTTGAGGGGAGCAGGTTGATTTGCTGCTGGGGAGGTGCCAAGTGATGCACGGTGGCTCGAGCAGTCCACCTGAAGAACAGATGTTGTCAGGTAAGAGAGCCCCAGCACCTACCCTCCCACCAAGTAGCATCAGCAGGTACCTGTCTCCTGCTCTCCCCTGCTCCCTGGCTAGCGCTCATTCGAAGCCACAAGCTTGTGGATTTGGGCAGTTAGTGAGGCCCAAATTTAGGAAAAGTGTTTTGATAATCAAAATGGGAGGAAAATTAAATGAATTCCTAAAATGTGACACTGATGTGGGATCTCCTGCCAGGCAGGCTGGGATATTTGGATTGTCCCAGCTGCTGCTTGACCACCTGCAGCTTACAGCAGTGACTCCAGCTTGAGAAGCCATACAAGAATTACCCCATAAGGGATATCATTAGCTTAGTTTTGGGTGTCCCATGGCCCAAAGGATAGCTACTTGTACCTGAGCCTTCCATCTTCAGATCTAGTGGTATCATCATTTCTTTTTCTTCAGCAAGGGAATAGAAATGGTAGAAGGTGAAGAAAAGTCTTGCTAAGGGCCTTCAGGAGGCAGAGGCAAAGGGAGGAGAATCAGCTCTCTGCCTCCAGAGCAGATGGAGCACAGAACTGGAGGTGCTGCTGCTGCTGAAGGGCTTGTACAAGGTGCTCTGTTCACTCTTCTACAGTCTGTGGGGAGGTGCCAGTGGTGCTAGGGAGCACCCACCCAGCAGAATTCCCCTACCAGCTCTCCAGACTCCAGGACCCCACAAATGGAGAGGACATAGACACTATTAATGGCATGAGGATGGTGCCTGAGAACAACATGACTGTCACAGTGAGTCCCCCAGCCAA
Source organism: Tricholaema leucomelas (assembly GCA_013400475.1). NCBI lineage: Eukaryota > Metazoa > Chordata > Aves > Piciformes > Lybiidae > Tricholaema lacrymosa > Tricholaema leucomelas. Next base: position 110,336 of record WAAF01010016.1, on the reverse strand, counting down.
GGGCTTGTTCCACCTCGTGAACTTGGCAGGCCATGCTGGCTCCCAGGACCCTTACAGATGGGTGTGCTCCTATGAGATCCAGTGCCTGGAGCCACACAGGGGAGAGAAACTGCCTGAGAACCCTTTTCATTTCTGAGACCCTCACCAATAGGTGAGAGATTTTGCCATCACGGAGAGCAGCCACACAAGGAAGCTGCTGCTTGTTCCATGGGGGACTTTGCTCCTGGCTCCACAGACATCCTGACCCTTGCTTGGCATATATGAGCTGGTTAATAAAGATCTGGATGATGACCTGAGCAAGAACTGCCTGGCTGCTCGAGGAGGAGAAGCTGAGTTGCCACATCCTCTGCCCCTTCCAAGGTGACTCTCAGTGTTGGTGAAGGATTTAGGAGGCACCAGGAACACAGCAAATTTCCTCCTGTGCTGCTTGAGGCTCACCAACCAGAACGAGCTCTTCCCCTCAGGCTGAGCACCGTGGGAGCAGCTCCAGCAGCCACAGCCTCTCCAACCCCAGCCACCCTGTCCCCATCACCACCACCAAGCTGGGGAAGTGCAACGACCCCTTCCACATCCCCATGGACAGTGAGGTGACTGCCAGCTTAAGGACAAATTCAGCAGTGCCAAGCACCCCCTGGAGGGGCATGTCCTGGCCATGCACCCGAGAACCGAAGTCAGCCTGTGTGCTGTGCTCCCTGAGGCAGGCACCTACAAGGTGGAGAAGTTTGAGCAGAGCAAGGTGCAGGAAGCCTTTGTCCACATTTGTGACTGTCGCACACTGCCTCTTGGATCCCAGCTGGCCTCCACTGCCTCTCGGATCCCAGCTGGCCTTCACCCACCACCTCTTGGGTCCCAGCTGGCCTCCCTTCCCCAGATGTACAGCCTGTGGGGGAGAGGCTGCATCTTGATGGAGCCACACACAGGGATGCTCCAAAGGCAGAGCTGGGTCCGCTTCAGGGTCAAGGTGCCAAAAGCCTACCAAGCTGTCTTTGGGCAAGAGTAGACGGTGCTGAAGCAGACCCCAAATGCAGTGTGGGAGGGGGATGTGCTCACAGGGGCTGTGGGGACACAGGTCAAACTAGCAGCCAAGTTCAACCAGCATTAGAGGTCATCATAGGCTTTGAGGCAGAGGGTGTCTCACCTACCTCCCTGGCGTGTCTGGAGTAAGGCACAGGCGTGCTGGATGTGCTGGGCAAGACTCAAACAGCAAGGGAAGGAAGCAAATGCTCTCAACACTGGAGGATGTTGAGGAGACACAGAGAAAACTCCCAGAACTCGCTGGCACATGGGGGAAGAGTCAGGGTGTTACCCACAGAGCCTCTCTGCCCACAGGATGTCCAGATGCTTGCTGCAGCCTCCTGTCCCACTCAGAGATGCTCCTGCCGTTTAAAGCGGCACCAACATATGGAAGGCTCCTAAGACGTTGCTTCTGTCAGAGGAAACCATTGTTCGGCTTCTCTACAGGAAGGATGTCTCAGGGCTTGTTACCAGCTTGAATAATTGTTTGGAATGTTTTATTTGACATTTATTCAAGAACTTGGAAAGCCACACAGCTTCTTTCTCTTGAGAGGATAACAACAACAACTGAAAAAGGGTAAACCCCAAAAGCCCAAACCGGAGCCAACATCTTCAGATGGTAGCATGATTTAAAATACACAAACAGGTAGAAGCACTCTGTGCTTGGGCAGAGGGAAGGGATATAAAGAGATGCTGGATTTTATCACCTGCATCTTTGCAATGTCTCCCAAGTTGTTATTGTCCAAGATGTCCTGTATAAACACTCACAAGTACTGAGAGCTTGAGAGAGAGGGGGAGCAGGCAAGGAAGCAGCTCTGGAGCCAAAGCATCTTAGTGGCCAAGAGAAAGCAAGGGCAGCTCCACTCTTAAACAGCAGCCCTGCTGCAGGGCTCCACAGACACCACCTGCTGAAAGGCAGCTTGGCTTTCACACTTAGGTGGAAGATACACAGTGGAAATACTTCTCAGGCTGGACTGATGCTGGCAATGGGGGTTCTGGCCGCGGCGGCGACTCACAGAACCATGGAATGGTAGGGGTTGGAAGGGACCTCTGGAGAACATTGATCCTGCCAGAGCAGGGTCACCTAGGGCAGGAACACAGCAACACATCCAGATGGGGCTTGGAGGTCTCTACAGGAGACTCCATAACCCCACCAGGCAGCTCCAGGGCTCCAGCACCCTTGATCCAAAGATGTTTTTCCTCATGTTGAGGTGGAACCTCCTGGGTTGCAGTGTGTGTCCATTGCCCCTTGTCCTTCTTAACGGTCTTCTCCAACCTAAATGATTCTGTGACTGTAAGTCTGAGGTGCCCATGCAGACTGTTTTCTTTGGCTTCTTCACTTCAGTGCTATTAAAACCTGAGAGGACCATCCTTTCCAGCCCATGTGGGCTTCACTCAGTTTGCTGGGTGGGGAGAAAGGATGCTGGAGTTTGCAGAAGCAAATGGAGGTGTCTAGAGCATGTTTTTGTCAAGAAAGGTTGGACCAGATGACCCTTGAAGTCTCTTCTGCTATTCTATGAAACGTATGTAGTTAGCTGTCAGACTGCAGCAAAGGAAGAGTGAGACAGCAGGACAGCTGACCCAGTCTGGCTCAGCTTGGACACAGATGTCCTTGCATAGGTAGAGGTAGGATCCAGCTGCGGAGATATCTGCACTGGGAGTGGATTTTCTGCCTTGGGAAAAGCAGACCAAACGCTTGCACATCACCGAAGAAATCTCACAAGTATGAGAGCAGCACAGAAATCAGTTCAGAGAATATGCCAGGAAAAGCAGTCCTTACACTGCCCAGAGAGCTTCAAAACATGGAAAGAAGTAAAAAAACCAAAACAATCCACTGCAAGGGGTAAAAATCAAGTGGATTTCAAACTTCTCCCCTCTGGCCTGGCAGCTGGGACTTTGCTGCAAAGATGCAGGATAAAAGAAGGCTGCAGGTGAGAAGTGGCTGTCTTGAAGCAGAGCTAAGCTGCTTCATGCCTTCCAAGTGACCTGTAAGTGGAACAAGCCTATTCAGCAAGCCCCCAGGGATCTGGCTGGAGAAGATGAGCAGGAGGGGAAAGGTTAAACACATTTTTCAGAGCAGGCTTGGCTGAAGTCTCCAGAGGCTGGGGTACCAGAAGCATTGAATAGAATAGAATAGAATCAACCAGGTTGGAAGAGACCTCCAAGATCCTATTCTATTCTATTCAAATATATATATATATATATACATAGGAGACAAACAGCTTTTAGCTGGAGGGACCATTCCTCTTCTCCAGACTGGTAGTGTAACACTGGCAACAGAAAGGATTAATCTGGAAAGAGGAGTGTGAGGACACAGCACAAGTGGTGCTAATTGTGGAGTCTCACTTTCCACAGAGAAAGAAAGAAAATGATGAGCAGGCATTTCCACACATGGCTGAAGAAGTTCTTCAGAGCCAAAGGCTGGAGAGAAAGCTGCAAAGGGCATTTCTATAACAACAGAACCACGAGCTTAGCTCCTGGGTAGGCTGAGCACTGGGCAAACATCTCCCAAATCCCACGTTATGAAGAATTTCAGCTACAGACCCATTTTACAAAGCTACCCAACCATGGAGACCTTGGTAGTACTCTCATGACTGCAGCCAGAGCTGCTTTGTCTCTAGGAGCTGCAAAAACAAACCTCCACAGAAGACAAGTCAGGCAGGAACAAGAGAGGAGGAACATCTCCCCAGTGTACAAGAGGCAGCCCCCTAGGAGAGACACACCAGAAGCACTGGAGTGGTGCGGCAGCCATGGCATCACACTGACAACATCCTGCTTGCGTCACCAAGGTCCTCCTTGCCCTGACCTTGCTGTTTGCCACCCGTGGGCACACTTCATCATCAGTACAGACACTGGACAAGGAGCTCTGCTAGCAAGCCTGCTGCTCACCACCACTAAAAGCATGGCAGCCAAGGTCACCTGGGGTTTGTTCCTGTGATTTTTGTTCCCAGGGAAAGCTATATTCCCCCTCCCTCCTTTGGTGGGGCACAGACAGCAGCTCCTCAGATGAAGCAGGGCTCCATGGTATCAAATCCCAAGTGCAAGAGAGGTGAGAGCCCAAACAGACCTCACAGCCAAGAAATAAGCTGAGGCTGAAATGCTTCAGGGGCTGGCAGCCTTCACAATGTCTCTGGAGAACACAGCCTTCAGGCAAGTGCTCCAGCCCAGGATTTGAGCTACTTGATATAGTGGAAGGTGTCCCTGCCCATAGCAGGAGGCTGGAGCTGGGTAATCTTTAAGGTCCCTTCCATCCCAAACCACTCTTAATTCTTTAACAGTTCTCCTCACAAGGCTCTTTAGCCCTGCTGGACCACTCCTAACCTCACAGCCCAAGGACACCCAAGCATACATCTGGATTCCCTTTTCCAAGAGCTGAGGGATGACATGAGGGAACAGCCAGCTTCTGTCTGCAGACCTTTTGTTCACCTGTGCTTGAGAAACACAGCAGAAAGGATCTATTTAAAAGTTACATTTGATAGGATCTCCTCTCCTCCAGAAACATGTCCCCTGTGCCCAAGGTGGCATCAAGAGAGGGCACAGCCAGGCTTGGGGTTCATTTCAAGATCACATTGATGTGGCAGCCCCAGCTCCTTGTGGTATGTGGGTTTACATACACCTACCAAACCAAGGGTTATTTCTCTTCACTGTAAATGTACTTCATCTCTTCTTTCCTGCCCTGGCCCTCCCCCATAACAACCTGAATGGAATACTTCAGCTGTCTCAACGTGGGAACAAAACAAAGCTCAGATCCCCAAAATAGCTGCCAGCAAAGAGCCAGCACAGAAACCAGGAGGCAGCTGAGCACTTGGTCTTCTTTCTCCTACTTTCTTTTTATCTTCACCTAGGAGAAGGACAGAGTAACCCCTGCTCCTGGCCTTGCACTACTCTGCTGATCTGGGGGAGGGTCCATGCAGGGATCTGCAGCCCCAGATGAACTTCAGACGTGCTGGGGTCCCACAAGCACATTGACCTGGATTTATCCTGCTGAATCAAAGCAGTGCCTCTTGTTACATCATCTGCAGGGGCAACTGGAAAGCAGGATCTGGAAAAAGGTTTGGTGCCTGCATTCTTCTTTGGTGCCTGCACAGCTTTTCCTCCCAGGCCACAGAGGACATTTACTCAACATCCTTTATCCATTATTTTGCTTTCTTTCCAGCACAAGAGATAGCTCTGCAGCAGCATCCACACTAAGAACCTATTTCTAATACAGCAGAAGCCACCAAAGCCCCCTCTGTGTGGCAGGGTGGTCTGGACACATCCATGGAAAGCAGGATAAGTCTTTACCTGAATCACAGGTCAGAGGAAGCAGAGTGGGGAGGATGAAGACAGAAACTGGCAAATGCCTGCTAAGGGCAGCAGCCTTCAGCAAGCCTGGTGCCACCAGGCAGCCATGTGAACCAGGCACAGTACAGCTGCAAGAAGCAGCCAGCACTACTAGGTCACTACTAAATCAGTTCCTCAGCACCACATTTACATCTGTTGAGCTGTTCCACACCATTCTATAACCAGGACGTGAGTCTGAGCTGCTAACTTGGACAGCAGAGGGAAAGCTGCTGGGAGAAGACCCAGGCCAAGACCACAAACCCCCAAATCAGCATCTTCACAGCTCAGCCTTTGAAGGCTGTCTGCAGCAGAGCACAAACTGTACTTGAAATGTCAGCTGAGAAGGCCTGCTGAAGGCACAAAAGGGAAAGGAAGAGACCTCCATGGCAAGCAAGAGGCACTTGGCCACGGCAGATTGCTGCAGACAATCAGAAGCGGTCGCTTACCACAGAGGTTGAACCAAGGCAGGGGCAGAATGTCTTCTTGGCCTGCTCCAGGGGCTGTCTTCCCTCATTTGGGGTTTGCCAAAGGAACCCTCCAGCTGCTTTCTGCAGACACACACTGCCTGCAAACTCTGAACTCCCTGCCCTCAGCAGCTGCCAGCAGCACAGCAGAAGGGTGAGCTCAGCACTGTCTGCAGCCAGCTGAACTAGGAGCTTGCCCAGAAATGAACTCCTTTATGTGTCCCAGAGGGACAAGCAAGCTCAGGACAGAGGGCAGTATATTCTGGATGATGCTGGTGTGTCCCTCCTCTGCCACCACGTCCCATGACATCAGGTAGAGGGCTCCATCTAGGCCTGTCAGGAAGGAAGCTTGCAGTTTGAACCTGTAAGCTGAGTCAAGGCAGAGCCTTTTCTCGCTTGAGTGCATCAGTGTGAGCTTGGCCTCATGCTGACATCACTGCAGGGGTGGATGCAGTCCACAGGCATGTCCATGGGCCAACCTATGAAGCCCAAGCCCAGTCCCAGCCCATGAAGGCAGTGGTGCCCCATGTCTCACATGACTCCAGTGAGTCTCAGCACCAGCCACACCTGACCCACCACGGCCAGGCTCCCCCTCTTCACTCCAGAGCTGCTGTCCTCATCCTTTGTTCACTGCTGGCAGATGTGCACCAATCATGTTCTCACATGTGGAGCCCATTTCCACCTCATTACTCAGCCAAACAATAGTTTGCTTGTTCATGCTGAAGGTGGTGGGAAGCAGGAGTATGGAGCTCCTCAGGGTCAGGGACAACAAAGATTGAGAGAAAGCCTCATCACTGGGGGCTCAGAGGGACCACGCCACCCTTTCCCAGCCTACACAGCTCATACTGCCCCCTCCTCCTTCTCCTGGGGTCTCCATTCAGCTCTACTCCTTCAAGAGGGAGATGAATCAAACACCAAACAAAGCTTTTCTGGGAGGAGTAAGGCAATACTCAGCTCAGGTAAAGAAAACACAGCTTGATGCCCCAAGGAGCAGCAGTGATCTTCTCTTGGGGCAGTCACAGAATCATAGAACCATTGAGGTTGGAAGAGACCTTCAAGATCATCAAGTCCACCACTACCACTAAGCCAATGGGCATACACAAGATGGCTTTTCATGGGTCTTCCTATCCTTCATCCCTTCTTCTCTCACTCTGCACTGCTTTAAGCCCTTTAATGACCACTTAGCTTGGGAGAAGATGCTGAAGAGACTCAAGAGCCAAAGCAATGCTCCCCACTGCCTGGAGACAGGTTAGAACCCAGATGATGCAGAGGGATGATGGAAAGGTGCACACAGACTTCTTCCTGCTCCCGCTCCATCCTCTCTTGTTCCTTACAGAGCCCCATGCACTGGTGCTGGCTTGTTCCTTTGCTTTGCCCTCTCTGGAAGCCATTGTGTTCCCAGGAAAGCTTACTCTTAGAGCTTGCACCCACCCAACCCAACCAGCCAAAGAGCAGCGGGAGGAAGGGGAACCCTTCCCAGGCCAGGCCCAGCCTACATTTGTGTGTTGAGTGCTTTGCAGCTGCAATTCTAATCTGCAGCACAGACCAAGCACCTGGAGTCAACCTTTCCTTGCTCCAGAGCAGGGCTGCCTCCAAACAGAACTCCTCTGTTCTCTCCAAGGCAACTTCTAACAGTGGCTGCAGTCAGCAGCGTGCGTGGGGGTGTGTGAAGGAGGTGCCCACCGTCCTGCTGGCCTGCTGAAGATGGAGTACCCTGAACAGAGGCAGGTCACCTCCGACAGCACAAGGCATGCCAGAGGCAAGATTTGTGATCCTGTCTCCTGTGCTCTTTGTGCCAGCAAAGGGAGAAGGGATGTGTCTAGTGGTACAGGATGAACTTCAGCCCTTATCTCTAGAGGTTCCACAGGGAAATACAACAAAATTCCCTATTGTTGCACAGGAAACAAATCTTTCAACAGCCTTCACCATCAAAGCTGCATCTGGGACCTTCCTCATCTGCTGGTGACATCCCCTCTGACCTGCAGCAGGGCACATCCTCCCCAACTCCCTGCAGTGGGGTAAAGCCTGCAGACAGCCTCAGGGCAGCGGCCCTCAACCCAGCACTGTGTCTGGGAGAGTGCATGAAGTCTCCACAGCCTGCTATGGGTTTTGAGAAAGAGGAGAATGCTGTTGAGGCTGTACACATGGGGCGAGGACTTCCTGTCTTTCCTGTGCTTGCAGAGCTCAAGCTCCAGCAGCAGGACCGCTCCAGTGACCAAGGCCTCATACCTGGAGACATTCAAGGCCAATCTTGATGGGGCCCTGAACAACATGATCCAGTTAAAGATGTCCCTGTTCACAGCAGAGGGGTGGACAAGATTCATAGAATGGTTTAGATTGGAAGAGACCTTAAAGAACATCCAGTTCCAAGCCCCCTGCCATAAAGGACACCTCCCACTGATCAGATTCCTCATCCATCCTGGCCTCAAACACCTCCAGGGATGCATCCTACAACTGTGTAACACTGAGCACATTCTGCATCTCTGCAAGCCCTCTGCAAGGCTCCCCCAGTTTAAGAGGGACAGGGATCTGCTGGAGAGGGTCCAGCAGAGGGCTACGAAGATAATTAGGGGACTGGAACACTGCCTGAGAGGCTGAGGGACCTGGGGCTGCTTAGTCTGCAGAGGAGAAGACTGAGATAAATGTTTCTAAACATCAGAGGGCTGGGGATGACACAGGCTCTGCTCACTTGCTCCCTAGCTTAGGACAAGGAGCAATGGATGGAAGCTGCAGCACAGGAGGTTCCACCTCAACACAAGGGGGAACTTCTTTACTGTAAGGGTCCCAAAGCACTGGAACAGGCTGCCTAGAGCGGTTGTGGAGTCTCCTTCTCTGGAGCCTTTCAAGGCCTGTCTGGCTGTGTTCCTGTGTGACCTGAGCTAGACTGTATGATCCTGCTGTGGCAGGGAGGTTGGACTCTTTGGGTCTCTTCCAACCCCTGACATCCTGTGATCTGTGGCCTCAGGGACCACCTGGACAAAGCCACCCAGCTTCTGATTCGATACAAACTCTCTTTGATATTCTGCATCTCTCCAGAAGATCCCCAAGCCCATCCTTACCTTACAGACCCTGCAGTCTCCTCACTTGGCTGGTTCCTCAGTTTGTCCTCCTCCAGAGCTTTGGAAAGCCACCATGGACAAAAGAAGCTCTTGGGCAGACAAGATAAAGAGTTAAAGCTTGGGGCTAACTCTGGTAATGCACTAAATCAACTGTTAGAAGGCAGGAAGGTGGGCTGCAGAGAGGAGTTCAAGCCAGGAACAGGATGTATATACAGCAAATATTGAACTAACTTTGATAAGACAGAAAAATGGAGGAGCTGTGGCGGGGCTGAGGGCCAGCCCAGGCTGCACCATTCCAGAGTTCCTGTGTCGCTGTGTTGGGCAGTTCTGCAGCCATCCATACAATGCACTGTGTGCCTAAAGCCTTCCCAGCCATCAATGGGCACTGCAGCTAACTTTCCATGCTTTACTTCTGTTTTTTTCCCTTTTATTTTGTCTGTCCTGGAGCAATGAAGCTATTGAAATCCTCCAGGCCTTGCCCATTGGGTGTTTTCTTTCCTACCAAGGCATCAAACTATGCTGGAGGTTTATTTTAAGCAAATTCAATAGGAGGGATCACAGAAGCACCTTGCTGGAAGTGCACAATGGGAGCTGACCCCAAGGCTATTCAGTGAACAAGTGCTCCATTTCCATGCAATTCCTGTTGTGGATTTGTTACTTTAATTAGGGGAGCAGTTGGTGAAGGCAGCATTTGTCTGCAGACACGTAGGCAAGGAAATTCCAGATCAATTCACGCTGGAATGCAGTAGAGTTCATGGAAAGCTAAACATAACTGGAAAGCTCTGCAGATACTACCAGACTCACCAAAGCAAAAGAGCTAATGGAGAGCAAGTAACCACACCATGGGTTTGGCTGAAAACCACCTTCCAAGATCAAGTCCAACAACTAAGCCAGCACTGCCAGGTCACCACCAAACCATGTTCCTTAGCACCACACCTTGTAAATCCCTCTGGGGATAAGAACTCCATCACTGCCCTGGGCAGTCTGGTCCAGCGCCTGATAATCCTTTCAGGATTCCTTCAGCCAACTCCTGACAGATCTTGTGACACTGCCACCTACCTGCTTTGTCTCCAGATTAACAGCTTCCCACCTTGAAAACCAAATACCAAAGTCCAGGTGGGTGAGATCCTCTAGATTTCCTTTGCCTGGAGAAGCAGTTACTGAAGGAGAACACCAAGCTGAAAGGAAACAGTCTGAATGAGGACAAAAGCAACCAACCACATGCATCCCTCCTCAACTGAGACTTTGCAGCTCCTAGGACACTCACCTGGGCACCTTCCACCCATGCCTGTAGGTGGTGAGAAGTTACTTTAGACTAGGAAAAAACACAGACCCATAGCAAATGCTAAGGTAGAAAAGATCTTGAAAGTCACAACTTGATCTTGCCTGGGCTGCTACAGCAGACATTATACCTGTACTGTTCCCCATACCAGTACTGCCACATGGGTATGAGAGACATCATAGAAATAAACACTCACAAGTGGAGAACACTTCTCCAAACTAATTGCATAACAGGCAACAATTCTAGGATATCATTCAAAAGTCCATCCCCCAAACCTCTCCAGAGGAGATTCCACAACCTCTCTGGGCAGCCTGCTCCAGGGCTCCAGCATCCTTACACCAAACAATTTTCTCCTCATGGTCAGATGGAACTTCTTGGGTTCCAGTTTGTGACCATTGCCCCTTATCCTGTCACTGGGCACCACTGACAAGAGTCTGCCCCCAACCCTTTAGCTCTTGCTGAGCATTGCTCACATCCTCTCGGGGGCTGCTCTTCTCCAGGCTCTCAGTCTCAGGGCTCTCAGCCTTGCTCTTCACAGAGATGCTCCAGACCCCTCAGCATCTTTGCAGCCTCCACTAGACTCTCTCCAGTAGTTCCCTGTCTCTCTTGAACAGAGTTGCTCAGAACTGGACTCAACACTCCAGATGTGGGCCTCCCAAGAGCAGAATAGAGGGGGAAGAGAATCTCCCTCAAGCTGCTGCTTTCACATAAACAGTTCATAAAAGGCAGTGGAGCAGAAGGAGCAGCACAGAAGTGCTGCCAGACTGAGAGAAAAATCATCTGCAGATCTGTTTAATCAGCAAATGGATCTGGCTCTGCACAGGCTCTTCCCACTCAGCAACTGAAGCAGAAAAAGGAGGGTAAGGTGGGATTGCCCTCTCCATGGCAGGCTGGCTTGAGTCCTCATCCATATGAATGCAAGGAGTAGGATTTAGCTCCTGTATCTGTGTACATGCAACTGTCAGCTTACGCTTGCATGCTGGTGGTAAAAGACAGAGCCAGCAGGCAGGCAGCAGACAAATATTCTCCAGCCTACAACTCATTTCAAAGGTCACCCAATCAGAAAACCAAGCAAGAAGGTCTGAAGTTTAAACACCAGCTAAAAAAGCCCAGCTCCCTAAATCCTTATATCTTTACAGTTTAGGATCACAGAATTGCTCCAGTTGGAAAAGACCTCTAAGATCAGAGACTCACAGAAGGCTGGAAGGGATCTCTGGATCTCACCCAGTCCAACCTCCCTTCCAAAGCAGGGTCACACAGAGCAGGTCACACAGGAACACATCCAGGTGGGTTTGGGAAGTCTCCCAAGAATGAGACTCCATGACCTCCCTGGGCAGCCTGCTCCAGGGCTCCAGCACCCTCACACCAAAGATGTTTTTTCCCTCGTGTTGAGGTGGAACTTCCTGGGTTGCAGTTTGTGTCCATCGTCGCTTGCTCTATCACAGGACACCACTGAAAATCTCCAGGTTAGAAAACTGAGTTTGCTAAAGAAGTGCAAGAGAGAGTGAGCAGATGGACACCCTTTATTGGTTCTTTCCATCATATCTGAGTTACAGGTGTAAAAGTCACACAAACTGCAGGTATAAACATGTAAAACAGTACAAAAATAAACAGACAGGAACTTTGATACTGACTGAATCAAGTCGTGTAATAAATAGGACAGGCAACAAGCTTCAACCACACAGCTCAGCTGAACTGAAGTTACAGTAGTGTGTTGGTAACCACACCTCTTTAACTTAAAGTTGCAAATATTAAAGCCTTGAGAACTAGTACAACAGTGAATTTTGGCACATGGTAACGTGAGAAGCGTTACATTAGCATCTGCCTGTCGGGTAAAACCAGGTGACTGCTCACCAGCTTTCTGAGGTACTCATTTAGACAGCCTGGAAACCAGGCCAGCGATGCGCTTCTACCCACTCACAGGTTACAATTCACTCCACTAGTCACAATTGGGCTTTTCCCTTTTAAGAGCTTAAATCTGTGCAAATTCAGTAAAGGTTCAATTAAAAAATAACAAGAAGAGTAAAAAGAACTTACGAGGGAACTCTTCCATGCAACTCAAAGCCTCCCTGCCATCCGTTCCGTTCACTGCCGAGAGTAAAAGCAGACTGCCCCACACTGCACGGCGGCCGCAGCGCGGTTCGAGTTGCAAATGTTCCCCTCCTAAGTTGATCACATTGTCGTTTTTCTTCCTATAACTTCAGTAACCTCTGATCACACTCATTAGCTTCTGATCACACTCGTTCTGGGTGAGGAAGTTAAAAAAAAGAAAGCCACCACCACAAAGCTGCTAACATGGAGGTCAGCAAAGCCAGGAAACTCCTTGAGGACTCTCAGCACTTCTGCAGATACCGAAATGCCTGGACACAAAGTGGCTGTCACCGAACGTGCACAGACAGACAACACTGTAATGGCACTTCTGGGCTTTTTTCCTGTATCCAAACATTTCTGGTTCACAAATGGTGCTTTTTTATTTTTTTTTAAGTTTTTACAGTAGCTAAAAAAAAACAATGTTCCAAAACTAGATCTTTAGAAGCATCTCAATCCTCAGCACGAGGAAACCCAATTCCCCTGGGGATGGGTTTGATACAGTACAAACATCTCCGAGCACAGTACAAAAGTTATGCTCTTCCACAAAACAAAAAAGGTGCTGCTGATTTGTTAGAAGTAACTCCAAAAGAATCAGCGACTGCTCAGCAGCAGCAGCAGGCATTGACCCATTTTAGTCCTCAAAGAGTTTTAATTTCAAGAGTTGAACCGTTTGTGCTAATATTCTTCACTAGGTTAATTTTTAAGTCCTTTCACCAAAACCGTGGGTTTTTTTAGCATTAAAAAACTCGAGAGGGTGCAAGCAATGCGACCCCTGACAGCCATTTATTTGATGCTTGGTGAATAAATGGTGTCAGCTGTAAAGGCACTACTATGTTCATAGGATACCATTGTCACAGTTTCACTATTTCAGTGTGTTTGGTTTGGGTTTTTTTTCCTTGCTTTAAAGTCACAGTACAAAAAAAAAAATACCCAAAGCATTAACAATTGAGGTAATCAATTGACTTCAATACCAAAACGTAGGAATTGAAAGAGTACCGGGATGGTGAAAGGGCTTCAGAACACACAGCATGCAGCACAGCACAGAAGCACACCAGGCCTTTGTTCTGAGCTCTCCTACTCCGGTTTTGAAGCTCCGTTTGGGCAGCAGCTCCTCAGCTGCGATGGCCGCAGGGGACCTCGCCCCACCGGCACTGCTGCACAAACTGGGAGCTCTTGTTCAAAAGAGTTCAGCAGAGCAAATCGAGCTGCAGCAGCTATCAGCATCTACCGCTCAGCCAATTGCACTTCAACCTCCTCCGCCGCTGCCCGCGGCTGCAGACGCTGCGCTCGCTGCTAGTCCCTGCTACTCCCCTGCTGCCTCACATCCTCCTACCACTACTCTAGAGATATGGCTTCGCACATTAGGTAACTCGGACGGAAGGAGCACGCTGGGTTTACACTAAGTCCACTGGCAAAGAACTAGAATTTGTGAAGAGTTTTTTTTCCCCTAATGCCCCTTTTTATTGCAGTGTTAGGACCAGGATTTTGTACTCCAATAATCCTGCTCTGATCAATAGTTCCATGCAATCAACTGTACTTAGTTTGCAAACACCAGCTAGCCCCTCAGATCCACTGCCAGCTACATTTACTCTACCAGGCACTACAAGATAATAAGACTAAAGTATAGCCATGCATAGATAAACTCACCAGCCTTACCATGGTACTCTATGCCTGCTTACCCCAAAGCCTAGAAACACAAACTAACTGCTGGCTTTTACTGAACTTTAACAGGATACAAGTAGTTTATAAAGTCTCATGGTGTGCAAGAACAAAAATAACTCTTAAGATTCAGACAGATTTCTAAATCTAGTAGGAAAGCTAAGAAGGAAACCTTATCAACACCTACATCCCACCCTGCAGCACCTGGATCTGCGCCCCTGAGCTGTGGCAGCACCACAGCGCAGGCACCCAGCCAGCTAGTAGCAAAGCGTACTGAGAGTTAGCTAAAAGGTGTTTCAGTTTTGGACAGACTTCTGGAAATTTCAGCCATTTCACATTCCAAAGGTAAAAAATGCATTTCAGAAGTAACACACTAAACAGTCTCCAGCCTTTGGTTCGTGGAGGTAAATCTCATCTTCCTGCCACAGAAAAAAGGTTGTGTGGAAACGCTGTTAAGGATTTTAAGTGTACTGTAAGGAATTACTCATCCCCTTTCCTACTGCATTGCATGCAACTGACCAAAAAGGAAAGTTGCAGCTGTACTAAAGACTGAGCTGTTCCTAAGGCAAAGGAGGGTGACAGTAAAAAAAACCCTCCTGGACTGTTTTCACAGCATACTACAATAATCCACTGACTGAAAAAAGCTTCGACCATTACTTTGAAATAACTGCTAGGCTAATTTCTAATCCTTCAGTCTGTGGCCTATGAAGTCTCACTTAAATCCATACTAAATTAAGAGGCAAGCTGCCAGAATTCATATTATGGTATCGTTTAGTAACTACACAGGTTTTAGTAACTACGACAGCTGCAAGTACTTCAAACCTGGTGTAGCAGCTTAGCGAAGTGTTATGGTGAGCAAGCTGCCCTGGCAGCCTGACAAACAAGTTCTCTCTCTTGATAGATTTTTTACCTTTGGAATGAAGCAATTTTCACAAAAAGGAATTCTTTAGCTCAAGAACCCCCTTCTTCTCTTAGTACTGAAGCAAGAACCCTCCAGAGAGGATCTTCTAAGAAACACTGAATTGCAGATTACTGCCACTTGTGCCACAGATTTCCTAGGACACCAGTGACACCGCCGGAAGACAGCGAGACTGCTCCACTCATCTCACTTCCCCCTGAAATCTTCTAAACACCTTTTCTTTAGGAAAGTCACAATTTCAGCTGCAGACTCAAACTGTGCAAAGCTTAGGAGACATGCAGGTGCCCAAGTGTTCCCCCAGCTCTCGCTCTGGGAAACCCCTGCCAGCAGTGGGATTCCATACTCTTCTGAGTCGTTAAGTGTTCCCCTGATTCTTGCTTTGGGAACATCCCAACTGCTGTGGGGTTAGCTCTTCTGAGTTAGTGAACTGCTCCCCAACTTCTCGCTTTGGGAGCACCCTTACTGCTGTGGGGTTAGCTACTCTTCTGAGTCAGTGAATTGCTCCCCAGCTTCTCGCTTTGGGAGCACCCTTACTGCTGTGGGGTTAGGAACTGAGTTCACTGTTCCCCCATTTCTCGCTTTGGGAACACCCTGACAGCTGTGGGGCTTGGTACTGAGTTCACTGTTCCCCCATTTCTCGCTTTGGGAACACCCTGACAGCTGTGGGGTTAGGTACTGAGTTCACTGTTCCCCCATTTCTCGCTTTGGGAACACCCTGACAGCTGTGGGGTTAGGTACTGAGTTCACTGTTCCCCCATTTCTCGCTTTGGGAACACCCTGACAGCTGTGGGGTTAGGTACTGAGTTCAATGTTCCCCCATTTCTCGCTTTGGGAACACCCTCACAGCTGTGGGGTTAGGTACTGAGTTCACTGTTCCCCCATTTCTCGCTTTGGGAACACCCTCACAGCTGTGGGGTTAGGTACTGAGTTCACTGTTCCCCCATTTCTCGCTTTGGGAACACCCTGACAGCTGTGGGGTTAGGTACTGAGTTCACTGTTCCCCCATTTCTCGCTTTGGGAACACCCTGACAGCTGTGGGGTTAGGTACTGAGTTCACTGTTCCCCCATTTCTCGCTTTGGGAACACCCTGACAGCTGTGGGGTTAGGTACTGAGTTCACTGTTCCCCCATTTCTCGCTTTGGGAACACCCTGACAGCTGTGGGGTTAGGTACTGAGTTCACTGTTCCCCCATTTCTCGCTTTGGGAACACCCTGACAGCTGTGGGGTTAGGTACTGAGTTCACTGTTCCCCCATTTCTCGCTTTGGGAACACCCTCACAGCTGTGGGGTTAGGTACTGAGTTCAATGTTCCCCCGCTTCTCGCTTTAGGAACACCCTGACAGCTGTGGGGCTTGGTACTGAGTTCACTGTTCCCCCATTTCTCGCTTTGGGAACACCCTCACAGCTGTGGGGTTAGGTACTGAGTTCACTGTTCCCCCATTTCTCGCTTTGGGAACACCCTCACAGCTGTGGGGTTAGGTACTGAGTTCACTGTTCCCCCATTTCTCGCTTTGGGAACACCCTCACAGCTGTGGGGTTAGGTACCCTTACTTGGTTTTGAATTGTTCCCCCATTTCTCACTTTGGGACCGCTCTGACAGCAGCAGGATTAGTACCCTTCTGAATTAACAGCTCCCCAGTTCCTTGCTTTGGGAACACTCTGACAGCAGTGGATTAGCTACTCTTCTGAGCTATGTAATAGCTCCCCTATCTCTCGCTTTGGGAACACCCTAGCAGCTGTAGGATTAAGTACTTCTCTGAATTCTTCTATTTTGCCCCCATTTCTCCCTTTGGGAATACCCTAACAGCAGTGAGACTCTCTACTCTTTCAAATTATTTCACCATTCCCCCATCTCTCACTTTGGGAACACTCCCACAGCTGTGGGATTTGGGTACTCTTCTGAGTTTGTGAAGTGTTCCCCCATCTCTCGCTCTGGGAGCACCCTCCAATCCCACACACCGAAGCACCCCACTGTTCAGCATAGCTTCTGTGCAATAAGCTTCATGGGACACCCAGAGATGAAAGTGGTTTGACTGTCTGCAGGACAGACCAATTCCAGATTACATTCTGACCTCCTAAGAAGTAAATTTTGTTTCTTTTCTCCTTTTTCTTTTAAACAAGTTTCCACTACTAGCCAGAGATTCCAGGTGATGCTTTTTACAGTCTGGAATTAAGGTGAAGTGGAAGGAAACCTGACAGAACAAACAGCTAAGCAGTCACTGTATTAAAATGCCAACCTCACAGGAATGACCTCTTAGTTTGCAAAGGAGTGCTGAACACCGACAGTTCACTGACGCTCTAGGGGTAGCCAGCAAGGACAACAGCAGTTTAGGTTACTGGGAGGCGGCTCGGGCACGCCGAGAACACAGGTGCCTATGTCTTCTGCTCAAAGAGATCATGGTACTCCTGCTCCTCCAGTTCTCTGTTGTACTTCTCTATCTCCCTGTTGGCTTCCTCCAAGTAATCATTCATGAATTGGTCCATTACTGATTTTAGAAAATTAAGGACAAATATTTGTGCAAGTAGCTTTGATTAGAAAAGAGCAGGTAGGTGTGAGGGGTGACCCGGTCCAGGGACACCTATGGAAAGCAGAAATTCCACCTATGACCTTCCAGGACAGCTGCAGTCAGACTTACACACAACTGCTCTGTAATACTGGGGGATAGAGGAGCTGCATGGCAAACATTTCCCAGTCCAGAGGCCAAATGTAAGACCAGCAAAATTGCAGCATGTTTGCAGCAGTTTTGGTTAAGTCTGAAATTAGTCTGCCCCAAGCCGAAGCCATCCCAAAGCGGTCAAGCAGTGCCTCTGTCTTTTACTGGCAAACACCAAGATGGTGTGGGAGTGACTGTCCAGCAGCTTCTGAAGCCAAGTGTCCTGCCAGCACAGCTGGAGGTGCAGCCACTCTGACAAACATCTGGCAGAGACAAATCCCTGGCAGATACCAGAGATCCAGTGAAGATCAGCTCATCACCCTACGGCCATCGCTGGGCACCTCAGGACCCTACTTTTGTTGTGGACTTGCCCTAATTAATTAAATGCCCACAGTGCACACCAGGCTGGGCTACAAACACAGCCCCACTGGAGAGCCACTGTGAGCTGCTTTCCCCAGTGGATGCAGGCTCTGCAGTCCTGAGGCAATCTCCCTGCTCGCTCGGCTGGAGCAGGCTCAAAGTAAGGTTTTGGTTGCTCAAGCGAGTTTCAAAAGCCATGATTGAAAATGTGGCTCCACACCTGAGTCTGAGCACCCTGCTCATCCAGAAGGGCTTTTCTCACATGGGAGTAACCATTTCACATCAGCTTTGCTGCAAAATACATGGCAGACAAAAAAGAAGGACCTTGTAGTAAAAGCTAGAGCAGCTCTTGAGGTTTTCACTCGAGTGTGTGCACGCACACAATTGTACTCATTCGCAAGTTTTATCAGCCCTGACCAGGCACTAAGCAATATCACAGCACTATTGGGCTTGAAACATATTTTGCTGACAAGCTGTGGGCCATAAATTATTCTCCATGTGAGCTCATGTAGAGCTTTGGGTTTGTTTTGTTGGTTCCATTCTTTTTAGATCCTATCTCTGAGGTAGTGTTTTAACAGTCAGCTTTCAATGGCAAGTAGCCATGCCTAGGTTTAAGGAACTTGACTTTTCACTTCATACTGCCACCTGCAAACCAAACTGGCCCCTCACCATATCATCTGCTCAGGTGATCTGCAGGGCCTGTTGCCTACCCTCCTCATTTGAAGGATACATGGGTGGTAATCCATCTTGTCACCAAAGAAATTGACAAATTGAGTCCCGTTGTAGAAGTAACCAGCTGGGAGGGGATCCAAGTGGCGTTTCACCTGCATTCAAAAGAAACACAACAAGCCACACATTCACCATCTAAGACTCAAAATTGCTTAGAGTCAGCTCTAACAAACTGAAACAGAAGTACAGAATGGTTTGGGTGGCAAGGGACCTTCAAAGCTCACCCAGTCCAACCCCCTGCAGGCAGCAGGGACATCTGCGACTACAGCAGGTTGCTAAGAGCAATAACCTAACCTGGCATGGTTCCAGGGATTGGGTATCTACCACTTTTCCAGGTAACCTGGGCCAGGCTCTCACCATCCTTAGCATAAAAAAACAGTGAAAACATTTTGTGAAAAACAGATAAAAGAAACTCTGGAAATGAACACCCAGGAAGGACACCCTGGCTATAAAGGAGCACTCTGCAGAGACACTGTAATGAATGATGTCCATGGGGACTAGGAGAGCTAGGTACAGCAACTGTGATCACAGCCACGCCAGACTCTCAGCACTGCAGCTCCACAGAAGCACTTACACCCCAAAGGTAGTTGGTATGGGCAGGATCAGGCATTTGGGCTTTGAAGGTGCAACCAACAGCCCATACAGCAGAGGGAGAAAAGAGGAGGCAAGAGCACTACAGTAACGGAAGGTGTATGCTTCTCCAACAGCTCTTCAGAGCTAATCCTAAGAGAAGACCAAGGTTTAGATCTCAAAAATCCTTCCTAGAAAGCCTCAGCTGTGCTTCAAGTACATCAAAAGATGGTTAAGTGCCATAATAATCTCGTGCTCAGCACCCTTGTTATGGCAGGTGAGTGAACAGTTACAAAAAAGCTCTTGTTAATTGCTCCTACTTACATGGATGGTTCTTATTTCCTGAAGGGTTAGCATTCCTCTGGTCTTCAGGGCTTTCCTCTGGGGTTTCTGTATGAAGAGTTAGACCCCAGTTATAGACATACTGAGTGATAAAGTGATACTGTGGCTTAGTTACTTTAAAAACAAACAAACAACAACAACAAAAAAAAACAGAAACAAACCCCCCCCTAACAAATAACAAAGACACAAAAATTGCCCTCGCCAATATCCACAAAAAAATAACCTCCAACCACAAAACAGAACAATCGTTTCTTGAAAGCAGGGATAAGAGCAGTGAAATCTATGACGACATTATCACACTCATGCTCAGCATAGAAGTGCTCAGATTCAAAACCCAGAATCAGTTACACTGAGACACTCAAACTGTTCTGAAAACAGAAGTAAAAATGAAGTGATTTTACATAAAGCACCAGCAGAAATGACAGATTGTGAGAGTATCTCAAAACACAATTTAAATACAGCTTTATTGCAAAACCCAAACCTGGCAGAGCAGCAGAAAACAATCTAGCTTGGAATCTGATGCTGCTGCTGCTCCCTTCTCTTCTCCTTGTCCTGGCTGCATTAAAGCTGCTGGAGAAGAGAAGGCTTCGAAGAGACCTTGTAGTGGCTTTCCAGTATCTGAAGGGAGCCTACAGGAAGGCTGGGGAGGGACTATTAACAAGGTCTAGCAATGTCAGGACGAGGGGGAATGGGTTTGAACTGGAAGAGGGGAGATTTAGACTGGATGTTAGGAGGAAGTTATTTACAGTGAGGGTGGTAAGACACTGGAACAGGTTGCCCAGGGAGGTTGTGGATGCTTCCTCCCTGGAGGCGTTTAATGCCAGGCTGGATGAGGCCTTGAGCAACCTGCTCTAGTAGGAGGTGTCCCTGCCTATGGCAGGGGGTTGGAGCTGGATGATCCTTGAGGTCCCTTACAACCTAAACCATTCTGTGATTCTGTGGTATTTAATTCCTTTTGTGTACCATGCAGGAACTCTCAGAAATACAGGACACCCTGAATTAGCCACGGCTGCTGAGGCTGTTCAAACACTGAGCTGACACCGCCCAGGGAGGAAACACCTCACAAGTGATAGCATGTCACTTCTAAGTGTTCATGAAATTACAACAGTGCTCCATAGAGTGCTCTCTTACGTGGCAAACCTTTTGTCTCCATGCATTACTTATGTGACACCTACAGAGCATGAGACATTGCCACAGAAAAGGATGCCTCCCTGCAAGAACACAACCTACCAGAACAGAGGTGACAACCTGAGGATGCTTAGGGAGACCTCCAACAACAGGCTGCAGGGGAGGCTTTCCCTTGCTACAGAGCATTTTTGAGATACTATGCAAATTCAAAGCTATATGGAAGTAACCACGAGGATTTCTAACTAACAAGTGTTCCAAAATGTAGAGACTAGAGCAAAAGCCTTAGGAGGAGTGGCTGAGGGAACTGGGGCTCTCCACCTTGGAGAAAAGGAGGCCAAGATGACAACTTCCAGCTCTCCACTACTCCCTGAGAGACGTCTGAAGCCAGGTGGAGATCAGTCTCTTCTCCCACAGACTAAGTGAAGGGACAAGAGGAAACGGCCTCAGATTGCATCAGAGGAGGTTTATGTTGGACATGAGGAACAATTTCTTCCCTGAAATGATTACCGAGCCCTGGACTAGGCAGCCTAGGATGGCAGTGGATTCCTCATCCTGGGAGGGTTTCAAAGCTGTATGGATGTGGTGCTGAGGGACATGATTTAGTGGTGGCCTGGCAGTTAGTGGTTGGACTTGATGATCTTGAAGGTCTTTCCAACCAAAACGATTCTGTGATTCTAAAACGGGCATCACAGAAGGGCACAGTCAGAACAGTAAGTTCAGGTTCCAACTAGAGTGCTAAAATATACAACCTGTATGGTTGAACAGTTTCCATCCAAGCATGTTTGTGAATCAAGCCTCAAGGCTCACTTCCTATGAGCTCGATGTGCAGGCTGGCAAAAGTAATCCTGGCTGCTATCACCTGGGTATGCAGCAGGGAACTACCTTGTCCTGCAGTCCCAATCAGGTTGTGCCAGTCCCTGTACGGAGTTAGCAAGACACTGCAACTGCACAAGGCAGCTTCATGGCTTCTTACAACGTGCACAACGCCTGCTCCCTTCCCCGGGTGTTACCGCACAGGTACACCAGTCATGCAGAAGCACATCAAGTCTTTCATAGCCACACACCTGAGAAATGAAGCAAGCCCAAGTGACAGAGCTGTCAGCTCTGCTGCAGTGGATTGCTTCCAAGCATGTTTAATTTAGCATGCCAAAAGATGTTTGCAGCTTTGTGACGTTCAGATACCTCACCAAGATTTATTTCACACTACACTTAGGCTTTCGGCAATCGTGTTCCAGCTAAATAATGTTTTGTTTACCCTGGACATTGTCCATTCACTCAAGCACTCAAGAGCAGCTCAGCCCATGAATAAGCTGCAGCAGGCATTAAAACAATACGTCAATTACCATCCACCTTTGCACACTCCCAGCCCTCTCTGATAGGCATTGACACACTGGAATGCTAATGCCTGGGCAGGAGAGAGAGGAGAGCGCATCCAGAAACAAATGTTTCACCGAGGCACTCCAATTCCTCCTTTTGTGGTTAAGAAATGCCAAACGGATCTCACCAAACAGAAGTAAACATGCCCACAAACCTGTTTTGCTGTCTCTCTGAGCCAGTCTTTGATATCCTCTTCCTTAAGAGAGCAGCCAATGAACACAAGGAAACACTCCTGCTGGCTGCTGCAATCTCTGCTATCGCTTCTTGAATCAGGGGGAGTTGGCCCCTCCTGAACAGGCACAAGGCTTAGGGAATTCGATGATGTGTTGTGACAGACTTCAATCACTTTATCAGAATCTAACGAGGCGAAGACGGAAGAAAGCAACGTCTTGATAATTGTGAACTAATTTAGCATCAGCACATCGGTGGAGACAGAAGTTAAAAAGCTGTCGCACACATCCACGCACAGAGCAGTCACAGGACAAACACACAGCTACTGAAGGAGGTCTGAGCAGGGTGGGTTGGTCTCTTCTCCCAAACCCCGAGTGATAGGAGAAGAGTGCAGGGGAGGTTTAAAGTTGGACATTAGGAAGAATTCTTCACCACAAGGGTGGGGTAATTAGGAAAAACTCTTCTGCTCAAGCTGTGCCAGGGGAGGTTTAAATTGGACATTAGGAAAAATTTCTTCTGCACAAGGATTGTCAAGCCCTGGCACAGGCTGCCCAGGGCAGTGGTGGAGTCCTCATCTCTGGAGAGATTGAAAAGCCATGGAGACGTGGTGCTGAGGGCCATGGTGGGTTAGGGGTTGGACTGGGTGATCTCAAAGGCCTTTCCCAACTAAAACAACGCTGTGATTCCAGAAACAGCAAAGTGTCCTTACCTGAAAACTTCACTTTGCCCATGATGTGATAGATGTTTCCAGAAAAAGGACTTGGCTTGAGCAATGACTTAATTGCTGTATGAAACAAAAGACAAACAGATTATCTCACTTATTTTTCTCCTCCTTGGTGTAGCTTCTTGTCAAACCTACACTACAGGTCTCTAATCCACATCCTAGAGCTTAGGGGAAAACACTGCCGTGTCCCCAGGAGCCCCACTACAGAACTTTTCTAGATGTTCTCATTTCTTTGCTATGGGGTAGGTGGGAACTAACATGTGCTTGGCATAATGAAGGCTTACAGCATGTGTGGAAAGTATAGTGGTGCTCCTTACCACTGTTGTGCTAGGGAAAGAAGGAAAGGCAGGATTATAGATCTACTCCAGCAGCTCAGCGCAGAGCTGAGCTCATTTCCCAGTAACGACAAAGGTTTACTTGGCATAAACAAATAGAAGCTCATGATCACTTATAAACTGTTAAATAAAATTAAACACAAAATAAAAAGCAAACATATGAAGCTAAGTGTTTCAGTTTCTAGAAACCAAAAAATAAACTCAATTTCCATCTGAACAAAACTGTGGATCAGACACTGAGGAAGGTAATTGAATGTACTTTAAGGAAGGAAAGCTGGATTTCAGTTAGCAGTTCCCTCCAGCAGTAATTAAACAACTGTATCATGTCAGTGCCTGCCTGCCCCTCTGTCCCTCAGTACCTCAAGCTTGGATTTCCATCAAGTCAGTCAAAGGCCATTTGTACCTTTACATTTGGTCACAAATCGTGTTTTTTCTAGCGGACGATTAAACCAGACACAGATCTGAACCATAGGAGGGAAGACAGAGCCAGCTCCGTATTTGCCTTCATACCTTCAGACAAAAACACACAAACACACCTTCAACACACAGGAACCACAACTGCTGCTGCTTTTCGTCTAGCAAACTTCTCAGAAGGAACATCTCTTGTGTCAGCACAATCAAGTCTTGCTCCCAGGAAGAATACTAAGCTTTCTTCTCCCAGGCACCCACGAACATGTGATACTGGCAGTGTCAGGTTCTTAAAAGCACTCAGGACTCCTTTGGATAGTTACTGTTCTTTTCCCTTCCATACTCTCAAGCAGATCAGCACAGTTCTCCAAAGGTTTTTAATGCTTTTGTTTCCCGCTTCCTCTCTCTCCCTTGTGTCCTGCGATCCACAAGCAGCTCTGACATCTCCAACTCTATGCCAGCTGACTTTAGGAGCCTTACTTGCATTCAACATAGAGCAAGAATTCTGAATAAAAAGCTATCCATCCAGCCAGGACTGACAGGGTATGGTAAATAAATCGTGCTTCCAGCACTAGAAACCTAAGAGCAGAACAGGCAGCCAAGAGCTCTAAGAGCTGACAGGTTTGCATTTTCTGCCAAATAGGTGCAGCACAGATAACTACAACAAGATGTGTAAAGACCCCTGAATGGTGAAAACACACTCAGTCTGAGCTGCAAAGCATGGTACCACACGTTGCTGTGCCCTCTGCCTCTGCCAAGACTGCCAATAAGGTTGGTAGGTTCCATGAGTAACTGTTCTGCTAATAGCCGGGCTGACATAGCAAGTTCATTCCAGCAAGGCTGAAGAGCTGTCAGAGTGAAATTACTCCAGTCATTATTGACCTCACTCAGCCCAATCCTTCTCAGCTTATTCCCAGAGGGTTCTTTTCTATTCTTCTGAAAAGCAGCAGTAATCCTGCCATGATTTAAATAGTGCCCAGAAAGGGTCCTTCTCCCTCTGACAGGACACCAGTCGTGTCTCTGCTGACAACACTCATCGGCTGGCCTCTAGAAATGATTTACAAAGCTGCTGCCTGTTCCAAATGAGTAGTCGTGAGAAACATATAAATTAAGTTAGCAGGACTTTTTAATCCTCAAGTTAATTAGATTAAAAAGTTTTAATATTTCTCAGTGGAGATACTTGCCAGCCAGGGTACATTAAATAGCGAGCTCTCATCATCCCTGGGCTTGAAAAGCTGCTTTCTGAAAGAATTAGTTCAATATCCTCGTTCCTGGAAAAGAGAGATGAAGATCTTTAGTTTGACAAGTGTAACAAAAGGGCCACTATATGTCTGCTATTTACATACAACAGAATGTGTCATAGTAAAATCAGAGTGTTTTGCCCTTACTGTGACAGTAGCAGCACCAGAAACCACACTCTGCTAACAAGACCATTCAGTGCCTAGTCCCTATATTTACATGACCATAAACTCTTCCTGCGTGAGAAGCCGTTACAAATCTGCACCTCCTTTGTGTGAGTTACCAGAGTAA
Source organism: Tricholaema leucomelas (assembly GCA_013400475.1). Classification (NCBI taxonomy): domain Eukaryota; kingdom Metazoa; phylum Chordata; class Aves; order Piciformes; family Lybiidae; genus Tricholaema lacrymosa; species Tricholaema leucomelas. The sequence continues at coordinate 85,198 of WAAF01010016.1, read as the reverse complement.
AACAAGCGGATAGAAGCTTAAGCGCAGGTGCCCTGCAGAGGCTGGGCAGTGCTGGGGGTTACCTGGTCACAACTCCGCTCTCTGCCAAGATGAAGGACACGGCAGGGTTTGCCGCGCGGATCAGGCTCTGCAGCTGCACCAGCAGCGGATGTCTCTGCTCCGTAGCGTGGCTTGTGAACACCACATTGCTCACCAGTCCTGTGGCAGGAATCACAGAAACACAGAATGTTAGGCCTTGGAAGGGACCTCCAGGTGTTGCACCAGAAAGAATCCAGCCCAGTGACTCGGAGATTGCTGTGCCCAGCCTTCGGGACTTCCCAGGCAGCCAGTGCTGCCCAGGACTCGGAGCGATGCTGTTTCTTTGTTCAAGCTCAGACACCTTCCTGTACCTACAAGCTGAGTGCAAGGCAGAAGAATAACTCCTGAATATCCATGAACAACTCAAGCAGGATGCATTTCTCCTGCCCTCAGCTCATCCCTGTTTAAAGCAGAAAAGGTAACCAAGCTCACATCAGGATCTGCTGCCTACAGTTACTCCTCATCAATTGCTGAAGTCCACCAAGCCTTGCAGAGGCTTCTTCAGACAGAAATTTCTCTGCCAAGTGTTTCTGCGGTACTCCATCATGCCACACACTCCCAGTTACTGTTACTTGTATCACTGACCAGCTACAACTTCAGTAACAGCCCAAACGAACTTCTGCCATTAATACCTCCACATTTCTAAATCTCCACAGAAGCTTTCACTGCAGTTGCAGAACATCTAAGTGTTCTTCAGCACACCACTGCTCTTGAGAGAGACAGGGCAAGGGAGGGGGGAACAGGAGCCATGCTGAGGAGATCCAATCACACGTGAGCTTGCCATTATTATGCAGAGCGTGCAATTAAGATGAGAAGGATGAATAAGCTACCAGCAAGCAGCACATTGTTAAGTGTCTTATGTACAGTGGGTTTTTTTTAATATCCCCAGCTTGATCTTAATTTAAAAGTCAAGTTTAATTACAAACATTGTTGTACTTCGTGTGAGGCTGGCAGAGAACAATGAAAAGGCTGTAGAACAGAAATGCTACACCACAGCTCGAAGCACTGTGCCTTGCAGAGAACAGGTAATTGTCAAGGACTAAACTGGCAAAGCTTAAAAACCAAGAGAAAGATCCAAGGGATAAAACCAGTCAGCAAATAAGAACCCCCTGCACCCCCTCTGCTGCTCATCACCCCTCCTATTTCTCCATCTATCTCCACTTCATTTCTGCTTGCCTAAGGGGAACAGCTTTCGGGAACTCGCAGTCAGTCTTGCTTCTAGACTCCCACGCAACCTTGGGAGCAACAGAAACCTGCTCAGAGCCTGGGGAACCTACAAGCTTCAGCTCTGCCCACACCTCTGCAGAAATCCTGTATCCCACAACAACTGGCCTTGGATTAGCAGGCATTGAAACAGGCTGCCCAGGGAGGTGGTGGAGTCACTGTTGCTGGGGCTGTTCAAGAAATGTGTGGACATGGCTTAGTGGCCACAGTGGTGCTAGGCTGAAGGTCAGACTGGATTATCCCACAGGTCTTTTCCAACCCAAACAGTTCTGTGTGGTTCTGTGAACAGTCTGTGACACAAAACTGCCCAGGAGGTAGAGCAATCCCCCAAAAAAAGCAGGCTCCTGAGAAGGGAAAGGTGGCTGCAAAGCCTTAGGAACAAAGAACCGAGCTTTTCTGTTGGAACTGTCGCTGTCATCTCTGTTTCTATTGCATCTTGAAGACCACCCAGTTTTGTTTAACTCCTTCTTATTTATACACTCATCTAAAGAAAAAAAATGACCATCTTTGCAGCCTGGGGAATGGCATGTTCAATAGAAGCAGCAGAGGAACAGGAGGGATCAATTAAAAATCCATATGCTCCACAGAAGCACTGGATCCTCTTGGCTCCCACAAGTACAATGGGCACGCTGAACAATGGCAGTGTCTTCATCAGCAGAACGTCACAACACAGAACCCCAGCATTGCAAGGGCTGCAAGGGACCTCTGGAGATCATCCAGTCTAACTCCCCTGCTAAAGCAGGGTACCCACAGCAGCTTGCCCAGCATCACGATGCCCAGGTGGGGTTGGAAACTCTGCGAAGCAGGAGACTCCAAAACCTCTCTAGGCAGCCTGCTCCAGCACCCTCACATCAAAGGAGTTCCTCCTTATACAGAGGATGGCAATCACTACAGAGAAAGCCACAAGCCTGCACACTGCATTAAGAGGAGGATATGAGGAACAACAGAGGCAGCTCACGTTTCCCTTTCTAGAGCAGAATTAAGGAGAGCTCCGCTCCCTTGTGCCTCCCCACAAGATGCATTCTGCCCATTTTGCTGCTAAATTAACAACACAGCACAAGTTACAACGGCTGAAGATAAGCTGTTTAACTCATGCCCTTAGGAACCATCCTCCAGATGAGGCCAAGCACAGTGCATCACACTTCATATTCTCACACCTTCTCCAGGCACCCATGGTGTTTAACAACGTGGGCACAGAGAGACTGCCTGCTGCACACAGATGGTTCTGAGTTCCAGGAGTTTACCACGATCCTTTGACTGTCTCCACTGACAGTGCATTTGTTTGGTCATATGGCTCAGCTCAGAGGCAGGAGAAGTGACACCTACCTTGTGAACACTGGTCCAAGAACTTGGGAAAAAGCAGCCTGAAAAAAAGCAGAAGTTTGTATATCAGGAAGGGAGATTATTAAGTAAAGCATTTACACTTATTTGGACCCGCACAGATAAAGCCTCAGCATCCCACTCATTCCCGTGTTTCCTTTCTTCAGTCCATGTCACTGGACCATGTCTATAGGTTATGTTCTTCTCTCAAAATTCATTTTAGAGATGGTGATTCCCACCACACAAGCACTTCTGTACTCTAGCAAGTCAGAAAGGCTTTAGTATTACTTTAATTTCTAACTAACTGCAGCAGTTTTAAGCCTGCCCCACAGAACTGTGCCTTGCAAACACAGTGGGGACTCTTCATGGAAAGGCTGTCCATAGTGTTTTCTGTACACCTTGTGCCAACTTCTGTCACTGTGACAGACAAGAAATGACTGTAAAAAAGCCCCAGAGGAAGGGTACTCCTTATCTGTTCTCCTTCAACTACCTCTCCTCTGCCCTAGCTTACAATTCAACAGCAGGCAAAGCTCCTTCCTAGGCTCATGGAAAAACTAGATCTGTACAGAGGTAAGCCTTGAGGCACAGAAAAGTTTTGATTTTTCCTGACTGCAGAAGTTTCAAGTCCAACATTAAAATCACTCTTCTTGATCTGCACAGTGAAATCACTGAAGCTTCTCAACTGAAAGATTAGTCACTGGCAGTATGTGGCTATGTGGCAAGTTCTTATCAGAAGAAACTTCAAAGTGAGACACAAATAATCTGCAGCACAGGCTAAGCCTCTTCCTTCAATTGCTGCTGCACTTCAGGAGTCAAACAATGTTAGTCCAAGCACGGGAGGCTCCTGCTGCTATAAATACTGCTCAATGCCATGACCAGAAACACCTTATTAAGTTTGAAATACACCCAGGGGCTGCTCTTAGCAGGGACAAGCTGTTGGTGAGAGCTCTTGCCAAGGGCTGCAATGTAGAAAGGCTTTGGCTGAAGCTCACTCCTGGGCACACCAAAGGCACTGCCACTTCTTGTGTGTCACCTGGCATCTGAGGGGAGAAGTCAGCAGCACAGGTGATCCTAAACTGACCAACAGCAGATTGCAACCCATTCAGGAGAAAGCTGAGGGATCACCAGGGTCACGCCTCTTCAATGGATTCTGCCCTTCTGCCTTCGATCCCAATCCATGTGTTCCTGAATCCAGTTTCAGAATCCATCTCCTGAATCCATCTGGGACTTCCCCAGTACCTGCCCCCAGCATCAGTGGTAACAACGATGACATCTTCGCCATCCCACCCCAGTCTCTGTCCCTTATTCCCTCTGGGAAGGCAGCAAGTTTCATGAAGAGCCTCAGGCACTCATCTGGTGGCTGGCCAAGCCTTGACACTCGCCAGCCTCTAAGATGAGCTGCTCAGTTTGATCTCCAATAGCAGCAGTGCTAAGAACTCTGGAAACTGCAACTGCTTTAACTTATTTTCATCAAGTCAGGGGCAACGCTAGAAGCATTCTGGTTTTATAGCCATGTCTATAAGGCAGCTTCACACTGGCAGGCACAGGGGGCACAGACCTGCACTGTGAACAACTACCACACAACACTGTTTTCAAATGCCAGTAACTTGGCTTTGCTGCTGCTTCCTCCCCACCCTGCCTCTGCAGTAACCCAGGATATCAGATTTTAATACTTGCATAGCTTTAGCTTCCGTGCTTTGTCACTCTCTTCAACTGAACTTGGGACTGCTTCCCATACATTCCAGATTTTAAATCTGAAAAGTCTTCCTTTAATATCCTCAAATGGGGACACAATCAGGAACCCAAACTGTACCATTTTCAGGTACATTCACAAAAAGACTGTAGGAAAATGACTCTCAAAGCAGCTGACTGTCTGTGATGTACCCAGCCCTTAGCACTTAGGCAGTGTCCATACTGCAGCTGCACACTCAGAACAGCCTTTGGTTATCGTTCTCCAAGCTAAGCATTTATTAATGTTATGAATCTTTGCAGATCCCATACAAACCAGGTGCCACCACCACTGTGAACACACCAAAGGGCACCCAAGACAGATTACCTAGCAGTCTGATGAGCTTTCAGACAGCTCAATGGCATCTAACAATCACAGATTCACAGAATGGTTTAGGTTGGAAGAGACTTTAAAGATCACCTAGCTGCAAGCCCCTTGCCATAGGCAGGGACACCTCCCATCAGCCTAGGTTGCTCAAGGCTTCATCCAACCCAGCCTTGGAACACCTCCAGGGAGGAGTTATCTTCAACCTCCCTGGGCAGCCAGTTCCAGTGTCTCACTACCCTCACTGTAAAAAAATTCTTCCTAATCTCCAGTCTAAATCTCCCCTCTTCCAGCCTCAATCCACTCCCTCTCATCCTGTCTCTAAGCCTCTGTGAAAGTCCCTCCCCAGCTCTCCTCTGGCCCCTTCCGGTGCTGGAAGGCTGCTTTAAGAGCATTCTCTTCTCCATGCTGGACAGCCTCAGCTCCCTCAGCCTGTCCCCACAGCACAGACTATCATATCATACATCTCTAATTACTATGAAAGTGATCTCAAACTTAGGTATCTCTGTTCAAACTACTAAACAGATCTTAAAAGTATACCTGTGTTCCATATAGCAACTCAGTGGCTCTACACAAGTATTAACCGCTCCAATGATGAAAGAAGACTTCACATCTGGGTCAGGATGAGTTTGCAGAGCCTGTACAACATCAATCACATCAGTGTAACTGTAAGGAAACAAAAAGAAATACGATTCAGGAGAACCAGAATGACACATTCCAGCACACAGTAAGAAATCAATCGCTTGCAAGGAGGGGAGACTGCCAAAAAGCCTACTGAAATAGGCATAAAGCAGTTCAAAACTTGGTAAATCCAGACAAATTCAGCTGACTGCAACTAACATTAGAAATAAATGGACAGCTAGAGAGAAAAGCAGTATAAACTGAAAAGTCCAGCCTTCGGGAAGCACAAAAAGCCTAATGAAATCCAAGCATGTTGTGCCTACTGGAAGTATACTAAGCTCTAAGTATGACTCAAGTGAGAAAAAAAGTCATTAAAAAGCAACACTTCTCAATTCTCAGCATTCCAATTTCAGGGAGCTTCTGCAACTGACATGTCCATTTTTATCAGCACTCCAACAGCTTCTGCATGACAGCAGTTTGTGTGAATCTGAGGTTCACATAAACACAAACCCAAAGAGAAACCACACACAGCTACTCCAGTAAATGAAATGTAATTTAGCAAAGTCTAAGATGCAGCTGAAAGGGGTGAGAAGCCAACACTTTAAAATCAATCTCCTAAGCAGGGAAGAACCAGTTTGTCCTTCCATATGACTGGAGGAAGACTTTGGACTCCAGAGTGTCAGTGGAGCAACAAGCTATAAAATGAAAGTGTCGCAGGGAAGCTGAGTTTAGTGCACAGGTAAACTAATTCACAGGCGCAGCAACTCACTACAGCACCAGAATGTGAGGAGATGTGCTAGTTTGAAGCTAGCTAGAATGTTTTTGTGAGAACAACTAGATTACAGGCTGTGAAAGGAAAACAGTGGTGATGTCTACTTCACTCAGGCTCACTGAGAGATACAAGAAGAAAAAAATACCACAGATAACCACTCTCACTGGGGCTGCTAGCTGAGCTGCATCTCTAACCTCACCCTCCATTTCTTTTCTAATCCACTTTGCTTCCTAATCCCTTAGCCAAACCTCTGTTCTTCCTTGGGACTGGGGTAAGGTTGAGAGGGGTAGGGGGAAGGTGAAGGGGCAGTTGAGAGCCCCTCCTGGGGACTCAGGTTTCTGGGAGGGGAGTTGTGTTTCTGTATTACCTTTTACTTTGTCTATTTCTGTCTATAACTGTATATACTGTAAATATCTGCCTGTATATTGTGCTAGCTGTAAATATAAGCTTCATTCATATTTCCAGAGCTGGCGGAGTCTAGTCTGGGTGATTTCTAAAGTTGGGGGCAGGGGAGTGGGTAACACCCAAACCACTACACGAGAAAGTCTCAAAACGTCCTGGAAATAGGAAGAGAACAGAAAATGCCTTATTCCCTGCAACAGTTGAGATGGTTTCACTTACCCTTGTAAGACCACCAAGAGACGTTTCTTCTTCTTAACATAAGGGGATGGACGGAGGGTGTGGCTCTGCTGAGCCTCCAGGACACTGGAGAGGTAACGCTGGAAGTGGGTTGCACTGAAACATTCCGGACTGTCCATGGTTTGCCTGTAAACTAGCCACCTGCAGGACAGGAAACACAGGAAGGAGTCACTGTTCTGTGACATCGTAGTTCTGCTTTTTCCACTTCCTGAACAGAAAGACCAACAGCAGCTTGACAAGCCCCAAGACTCCAGGTCACACACACTACAGGGCAGAGAGGAGCTGACCTGGCTTCCATCATCCCCAGCATGAGCATGTTCTGTGCACTGCTGCCAAAAGGTTGTGTGGGGGTTTTGTTACTAGCACCGTGTTCAACAGCTCCTCCAAAGCCCCACATGGTGTGAGGGATTCTGATCTTTGGGAGGCATGCAGGAAACAAAAACTGGATGGATCCAATGCAAAATAGTCTGGGCATGAGGAGATTGCACTGCAGAAGTTAAAAGTAACACTGGCATTTGCAGGAAAACGTGAACTGGGTTATTTCAGAACAGTGGAAAGTCACCTTATATGCTTAGCCTAAAATCCAGAATCACAAACCCGCTCTGCACCAACACCAGAACACTGACAATATTGCTAACATCATCACATCGAGTTCAAAGCAACACACACAGAGTCCAGAACATTCTCTGTACACTAAGATGAAATGCAAGGTGTAAAAGGCTAAGAACTTTCTTCTTCTCCTTTTCCAGAAGCTGAATCAACATCCAGAAAGAAAACTCCTACAGCAGCTTTATCTTCTTGCCATACAACAGATGTCCTGAATGTATCTGCTGCTGTTGTGGCACAGAAAGCAGGTCAGATCCCAAGCAACGCTGAAGCAAGGACTGTTAGGGAAGGCTACCCTCCAGGAGAAATGCACTTCAGACTCACTACCACAAGCCACAAACAGGAAGCTCTTCTAAGGTTTGGTGTTTGCAGTACTAGGAGCAGCCCCAGGCACATATTATACAACAACACCTGTAGCATTCTTGGTATGGAACAGCAACAAAGGAATCCCCTCTAAAACACCTCAACATCTAAAAGCTAAGGGCAAATCTCCTAGGCACAAGAGTTAGCTGAGGCAGTAGAAGCCAGAGCCTGCAGTGTGCTGGTTAAGGTGCCTCATAACACTGCCTGAATCCCTTCTAACAGCACAGCTGCTTACAAGCCAAAAACTGGGATATAAAAGTGAATTAAGTGCAACACTTCATTCCCTTCCTGCTGTTTCACTCCTCACCATTCTTTGGTGATTAGTGTGACCACTGGGTTTGAGTCTTAGAGCTGAGCTGTACCAACCTTCCGTGCTCTTTGTTAAAAGTGACGAGAAAGGCGCAGAGGTCGCTGCAACGGCATCCTGGCAGCCCAGTTATGATGGTGACAACCACCTGAAACACAAGCAGCAGGTAAGCAGGGGGGCAGCTTGAGGACTAGAAATGAGCTACAACAATTGCACAGACAGAAGGCTGCTGTCTTGATAAAATCTAGCCCCAAAGTTCAGAGACACCAGCTACAGTAACAGCGAGTGTGGAACTGCTGTGCTTATGCAATTGCTCAGCTCAGCACTATCCTAGAGCACCTTTGTTCTTGGCTTCCACACCTGAAATACTGCAAAAGATAATGAATAAATACAGCAAACAGCACTAGCAAACCACTGACATCAACATCTAGTTGGCAGTGTAAGTATGAATGCAAGAGACACCCCAGAGGTTGTGTTTCCTATGTTGGGAAGGGCTCATTCACATACAAAGAACAGTACTGGAGCAAAGTGCTCCCAACAGTGTTGGTGTAGGGCAGTCCTGTCAGACACCAAGAGCAGGTTTGGGTTTCTGGTACTGAACCAAGCATGCAACACACAAAACTTATTCAAGCCAAGCGGCACTTTGAGTGGGACTGGTCAGAAGCTGCATGTAACAGCTCTAACGTGTTGGCATGAAGCACCTCTGTCTTCACTGTGTGCGCTTCTCGTGCTATTTTGGACAAGGATGACAGCAAAGAAGCACCGCAAAGCAGTCAGAGCACCTCTCCCAACTGTGTATCTGGACATTTCTACAAGTGTACCTGTGTACTGCAAGGTGCTGCAGAAGGAAGCAAATGAGCTCGACAGGAAACATGACTCAAACGATTCTCTGTGCTGAACCTGACTTCAGGAATTCCGTCACCCTGGTAACCAGTCATCCCAGCTCATCATGGGCTGCTCACAGACAAATTACCTCTTACAGTTCCTAACTAGGTGATCTTTGAAGACAGCCATCTGCAGACTATTTCTATCCTATTTGTGTTACCCAGTGTTCAGTACTGGATCCAGTCTCATTCAACATCTTCACCAACAACCTGGATGAAGAACAGAGGCTACCCTGATAACCTGAGTGGTGATGCAAATCTAGGAACGATTGATACAGCAGGAGGAGAAGTCTCACAGAGGTCAACAAGAGCAAGAGCAGGGTCCTGCATCTAGGGAGGAAAAACCTCCTCTGTCAGTACAGGGGAAAGGGTGACCTGCTGTAAAGCAGCTCTGCAGAGAAGGACCTGGAAGTACTGGTGGACAAGTTCACCACGAGCCATCAGTATGCTCTTGTGACCAAGAAGGACAACTGGATACTGGGAAGCATTAAGAGAAGTGTGGCCAGCAGGTCAAGGGAGGTTTCTCCTCCACCTCTATTCTGCCCTACAGAGGCCACGTATGAAGTACTCAGTCTAGTTCCAAGCCCCCAGCTCAAGAGAGACAGGGAACTACTGGAGAGAGCCCAGCAGAGACTACAAAGCTGCTGAGAGGCCTGGAGCAGCTCTGTGAGGAGCAAAGGCTGAGAGTCCTGGGGCTGTTGAGCCTGGAGAACAGCAGCCCCAGAGGGGATCTGAGTAATGCTCAGGAAGAGCTAAAGGGCAGAGTCAAGAGAATGGAGGCAGATTCTTTTCAGTGGTGCCCAGTGACAGGACAAGGGGCAACAGGCACAAACTGGAAGCCAGGAGGTTCCACCTGAACATGAGGAAGAACTTTCCTGTGAGGGTGCTGGAGCTCTGGAGCAGGCTGCCCAGAGAGGTTGTGGAGTCTCCTTCTCTGAAGGGATCCCAACCCCACCTGGCCACTGTGATCCTGGGCAAGCTGCTGTGGGTGCCCTGCTTCAGCAGAAGGTTGGACTGGATCATCTCCAGAGGCCACTTCCAACCCCACCATGCTGGGACTCTGGGATTTTTGGTTTTGGTTTTTAGTATATGCAGTAACAGTTACCCCAACATTAAAATCAGGTTTAAAAACATCCATAAAGGAATATTAATTTATACTTAATATAATTGTTGGTATGGTCTCTAAGCCAGATCTCAGGAAATAAGTCTGCCACCATGCAGCAAAATCCAAAGAGAAATGCTCAATTCCTGCTGCTTTACATTTTTTGCTTACAGCAGATATCAAATGCTAGAAGGTTCCAGGGAAATATTTTCTTTGCAACTGCTATTTAAAGCACTCCTTAAGTCTGACAATTGTTATCACCCCTATGGAGAACTGAGTGTTCTACAGATAATATCAGTAAATGTTAAATATCATGTGCTACCTCCATGCTATTTAAAGGACTCTTATGTTCCAGAGAACAATTCGGTTAAATTATTCAGCAATTCACAAAAACAAGCTCCTGCTTTAGGGCTAACTCTCTCTGGACATCAGAGAAAACTGCTCACTTGAAGTTCTATACCTAATTTTCTGCCTTTATTCTATCAAGCTGGAGGGCCATTAGCACTTCCAAAGGAGTGCTGAAGTGAAAACAAAAAGAAAATGTAAGTAATGTAATCAGGAAAAGAAGGTAGAACAATTTGTTGTAAGAAAGAGACTGGTGGCAACGGAGGATGCAGAGAGCATGGCCAAACAGGCTCAGTACATCATCTGCAACACAACTCATGACAGAACATTTGCTCAATATTCCACACCAGGGATAAGAAGTATTGCTGGGCTGCTTCCTTACCTTCTCACTTTCTGCCTTGCTGTCAGGGATGATGTCTGACTCTTGCAGTAAAATAGGAAGATGTGCTCTCATTACTGGCTCGTGACTGACACTGCTGACTGTAAAATGCTGCACAAACCTTCAAAAAACGAATTATTTTCTTGCAATTAGGATGAAAAGATTTCATTAAGATAAATAGTTGGGAAAGGACTAAAATGAGATTAAGAGGTCAAACAGAGGTTTCCTAGAGAGTAAATAATTCACCTCAGAATAAAAATGTTCAGTGTGAAGACAGAGTTATTAAACAGCAAATTTTAGTACATATCCCAGAATAGTTTTGGGTCACTGCTGACCAAACTGACCCCTTGGAGACAAAAATGATTTCTCACCTCTCTAGCTCTGGAAGGGCAGCAGACATTCTCAGCTCCCTGTGTCTCTCCCCAGCAGGAGAAGACAAGGCAGTGAATAGCTTCTGAACTCTGGAATGGCTGAAGTAAAGAAAGTCATGAGCTGGTTAGTCAAAGCAGGAGCACAGAAATCCATCCTCTGTAAATCAGGTGGCTACAGATTACCTAGCACCAAACCCTGGAGTGTTGCACTACAAATCAGTGATTCCTTTCTGAGTCACTACCAAGACCCTCAAGGAGTTAGGGCATCACCTGAGTGTGTGGCACAGTGAGTGTGCAATTGCTCTGTAGTCAGTTGCATCCACTTACAGTCTCTTTTGTTCCACAGACAGGAATTCTTCCTGGACATCCCTTAAAGATAATCCTGAGTTAATCTGGTTTTGCCATGAAGAATAAACCTGAAAGAAACCAGACCTATGCATAAGGGTCATTCTTTTCAAAAACTGATGTCAGTTTGCTTAGCAATTTGTTTTGCCCACCTGAAGGAACACATGCACGCGAACTAGGACTTAAACAGAGCACACAGTGCTGGTTTGAGGCCAACTGGAATATTTTACTGAGAGAAATTAAATTCTTAGCTGTGAGAAGAAAGAAAAAACCACAACAGTAGCCTGTATTGCTCACTCTTCTGCTGAGAAACACAACTAGTCAAAATACAGCTAAGCCACTTCTCAGTTCTCACTTCTGTTCCTTCTCTCTGGCAGTCTGTGTGGCTGTATCTGCCTTAACTCTTTAATCTGACCTAACCCTTTTTCCTCCAACCTCCTTGATGTCTTTTTTGACATCTCACCTCTCCAGATTTATCCCATGAGATATATGGGGATTGATCTGGTTATTTCTGAAGGGAAGGAAGGAGGAAAGGGGGAGGAGGTTTGGGTTGGGAGCTTCCTGAGCTATCTGATTTCTGAGAGGAGTATTGTGTTTCTGTATTACTTTCAGCTTGTATATAAGTGTAAATATTTCTGTATATATATATATGCTTGTAAATTGTGCTAAGCTGTAAGTGTAGTTTCATTCATTACCTTCCAGCCGGCTGAGTCTAGTCTGGGTGACTTCATTGGTGGTGTGGGGAAGGTAAATCCCAAACCATCACACCACTGCTGTGGCTTCAAGAGTTGTGCGCTCTGTGCTGGGTTCACCAGTTCCAGAGAGATGAGGAACTACTGGAGAGAGCCTAGTAGAGGCTACAGAGATGCTGAGGGGCCTGGAGCAGCTCTGTGAGGATGAGAGGCTGAGAGCCCTGGGGCTGTTTAGCCGGGAGAAGAGCAGCCTCAGAGGGGAGCTGAGCAACGCTCAGGAAGAACTAAAAAGTGTGGGGTGACAGGATGGGATCAGAGTTTTGTCAGCGGTGCCCAGGGACAGGGCAAGGGGCAATGGGCACAAACTGGAACCTGATCTTTCACGAGGAAAATCTTCTTTGGTGTGAGGGTACTGGAGCCCTGGAGATAGCTGCCCAGAGAGGTTGTAGAGTCTCCTCCTCTGGAGAGATTCCAAATCCTACCTGGGCACTGTAATCCTGGGCAAGCTGTTGTGGATGCCCTGCTTAAAGAGGGGGATTGGAGGAGATGATCTCCCTTCTAACTTCCCCTGTTCTGTGACTCCTTGATTGAAAATATGGAAGAAGCTCCCTCAGCTCAGTATGGAAAGCTTCTCTTTGGCTGAGCTGGAACTACTTTAAGAAGCAACTCTTCTGCAGTGTTCTAGTTTTCCCTCCAGATTCATAACTGGGGAAAAAAATCCCATGAAAGGTTACCCCCAAGTAAGAGTACCATTCTCAGCTATCTTATAGGCATAGCATGTTTCAGTGAATAAAAATGCTTCATCTTTATAATTCTAGTGCTGTACAGCAAGAAGGGAGCTCATACCAGTCTCCTTTAAGCAGCACTGGAATTTTCATGAGGTAAGATTGAAGCAATCACTTCCAGAAATTGAAGAGAAACTGTTCCCCCACCAAAGTAAAAGAGTTGCCTTCGTTTCTCTAGGCAACAGCCTTTTGGCTGGCATCCTACTGCTCAAGCCAAGCCACATTCATCTGACTGGCACTGTGAACCTAGAAATCAGTCAGATGAATCACAGAGTCCTTTCAGAGCTCGGTATTTCCCTTCTTTTAACAAGCAAAGGCAGCAGCCATTGTCATTGCTCACAATAAATTGCTGCAAGACAAAATTGGGGGAGGAAAGACTGCTTTCCATTAACAAACTGGCATCGAAACACAATGGTACTGAGGTACAAAACACCAAAACAAAGGCAATTTTTGATGCTAACAAAGACATCATCACTGGCGGAGAAGGATCCACGCAATCGAACAAACAACCACTCAGATCCATCTGCCTGAGACTAGGGAAAAAGCCTACATGGGATGGAAAGGGCTGGTGAAGGGGTGCAAAGAAGAACTGGTCCACAGAAAATTGCATTCCTTACAAGTCAGAGGGCTAGGGACAGAGTGAAAACATAGGTCAGGCTGAGCCTGAGCTCCATAGAAAAAAATCAGTGCTTTTTCTCTTGCTTAACAAATGTTAGAAAGCAGAACTGCTGTGGCATTAGAGAAAGTGGGAAAAAGCAAAGAAATCCATGTGCTTCACAGCCAGTTTTCCTCCCCTACCAATTAAAGTGAGGACGTGAAACACAGCCTCCTGCCTAAGCACAATCTGCAGACCAGACCCCAGTTCTGTGTGCTCCGAATCTCGCAGCCCTCTGAGTTGGATGGAATTTAGCAGACTGAGCTCTGGAGGATTAGGTAATGGCATTCCCTTCTCAAGAAGGCTGGGAGTAATTAAAGCACAGGTCCCTGAAGGCAGGGATCATGCCATGTGATTGCAGAGGGCACAATCAGAGTCAACACTGCAGTGAGTCTGCAGGATTGTAAAATGATGACTTCTCATGACTCCAGGAGCATAAGGACTTGGAGGAAATCAATTAACACCTGCAGTAAAGGCTAACAAAACACAACCCTCTGCTTCCACAGCACTGTCAGGCACACACCACCTTAGGAGTAGTTTTCATGGATGAGATAACACCTCCAGGACAAAAGATACATTTAATCTACTTGAACTTGAGAGCAAAGGAAACAGTGTGGGGCCAGATGAGAAATTTATCAACTGCAGAAACAAACTCTGTATAAAACTGCTTGCAAAAAGATAGCTCAAAGGAGGACTGGAATAAATAGCAACAAAAAAACCCCAAACAAACAGCAGAAGGCTAGGGACAGTCAACAGCAGAGTCCCTTTGGGAAAGCCCTGTGACACCCACTGCAATGAATCTAGCACTGGCTGAAGGGAATTGCCACTGTTTTGAGTAACTAAGTTGAAGACAGTCTACACAACATTGAGATGCTCCCCAGGAAAACCAGATCTAACTGTAGTAACAGAGGAAGAGAAAAGGGAGAGAAAGTAAGGATGACAGCAAGAGTGAGCACTGAAACATTGCTAGAATTGGTTAGAATCACAGAACCACATCATTGTTTAGGCTGGAAAATACCTTTAAATCAAGTCCAACATCAACCCAACACTGCCAAGTCGACCACTAAACTATGTCCCTCAGCATGATGGCTGCATGGCTTTTAAATATCTTCAAGAATGGACTTTCTGTGAAGAGATTTCTCCTAGCATCCAACCTAAATCTGGAGTATTAGTGGGCAGTAACAGAGAAAGCATCTGAAGGAGTTTCTCAGAATTAGAGCAGTATCTACTGAATGAAGACAAACCAAAGGTAGGGTACCTCTGAACAAGGAGCAAACACCCTCATCTCGGCCACTACCCACAGTTTGGCTGTCTACAGTCAAAACAGACATCAAAAGAAAGGTCTTACATAAGCATTCAAATGGATTTGGGTTTGCTGCATTAGACCAAATGAGCCAAAAAGGATAGGCCTACAATTCCTGTATACTTCAAGGATTGTAGAGCTTAAGAGACACAAAGGTAGACTTAATAAAACAGGCTGAAAATTCAAACCCAAACTAAATATTTCCAACCATTCACATAGTGGAACAGCAGGAGGAAACTAAATATTTAAGATAAAAGGAGGAGAACTATCATGGTAATATTAATGCTACCAGTGGGGATTATTTACAGAGCTAGGTGGTCTTTTCCAGCCCAGCCTCCTGGTCACATACTAAAACCCTTGAGAAGTCCCAAAATCTCCAGGCTCATTTCCTCAAAAGTGCCATTGTTCTCAAGTGTTGTTTATGCAAAGCCTCTGCATTACAATACGTGAAGTCAATCTAAGAGAATAATGCACTGCCATATGGGAGATGTAAGGATGTTAACAAAACTTCCCAAAGGATCCCCCCCATCCAAATGTGTCTAACCACAAAAGGGCACAATAGAACCTCTGCCACCACACACAATTGCTGTAGCCAGTGAGACACCAGAGCTGCTTCTCCAATGCAGCTACTTGAAAACAAGCTGGCAGAGCACTCCCTGGCTTCAGAAGGCCAAGTGAAAGCACGTGGAGAGCGTAAGCTTAACCAGCACCACAGCCACTAGAAATGCAGACACAAGTCACAAGTTTCTCACGTATGCATCCTAACATCAGGAGCAATAATGCTCCTGGGAAGGTCTACATGGTCAGGCAGGGCAGTCCACTCCACAACAGTCTCTACACAAGGCAGATGCCACAGGTCGCACGGAAAACTGGAGATGCTGTCTGGGAAAGCATCTGGATGTCTCCTGACTGCCCTCTTTGCTCAAAGTTGGACTGCTGCTGCCAGTACAGATCAGCTGAAACACGACTTTGTCCAGCCAAGTCGTCAAGCTCTTCAAGAGCAAACAGCTTCAAGTTGCTGCATGGGAGGTTTAGGGTAGGCATTAGGAACAATTCTTCCCCAGAAGGGCTGTCAAGCTTTTGCGCAGGCAGCCCATGGCAGTGGCGGAATCCCCATCCCTGAAGGAACTTAAAATCCACTTGCATGTGGCACTGACAGGCATGGTTTAGTAGCAGACTTGGCAGTGCTGGGATAAGACTTGGAGCTGATGATCTTAAAAGGCTTTTGCAGTCTAAACAATTCTGACCTGCTCCAGGCACAGCAGCAACCTCCTGCTATCACTGTCTGAGCCCGCAGAGTTGCAAACTATTGTTAATGTCCCTTGTTATATGCCACACTCTATCTACAATCCTTCCTACTGCAACATCCTGATCACAGCTAGCAGATAATCATCACAACAGCCACCTGTCTCAATTCTCTCCATGAATCCCATCCAACCTCACAGAGATGCTTTTCAACCTGCTTCTAAACTTGCTGCCCTTTCTTTCCAAATACGATAGGAAAAGGTTTCACTTGTGGAGATCGATGCAAGAAGGAACCTTAACCTTGCCTCTGTTTGCTTCTCAGGTGGCAAGCTTTAGAGACTTAACCAACACCAGAAACAAACCCCTTTATCTTTCCAAATTCAATTAGTTAAGACACACATCAACAAATTCACCCCAGCCTCTCATCTGAAACACAAAGCATAACTCTGTGTTTCCTCCCCAGCTCAATTAACCTCTTTTGTTTTCACTTTACCTGTGAATAAAAAGCTTTATAAATCTTTGTTTTGGGGAAAAGTGCAATCATCAAAAAGTTGTCTCGGGTATGAAACTCAATTGGGAGGTGAGGAAGCAAGGAACTTTTGAAGTCTAGGAAGAGAGCAGCAGCAATACTCGTTGAATCCTGGAAGAGGAACAAACAGGACAAATTTTAATTAAGTGAAGACAAAAAAAAAAGGCTTCATACATTGAATGGCAGAGACCATAACTGCATAACTGCTGCAGGCACAGCCAGGCACATACAAAGACCTGAACATTCCTTTGCTTGCATAATTTGGATATGGACCAGAAGGATCAACTGCAGCCTTGTAGAGTACAGCTCAGATTCTACTTTGCAGCTCTTTAGAGACACCACAAGCTTCCAAGCAAGCATCTGAGATTGTTCTAAGCACCTAAACTTCATCTTGTCTTGAAAAAGAAAAGCTTGCACTTCAATATCTACTCTTGTCTCTCCACCAGCTATCAGCCTTGCAGCCCCTTCCTCTGCTAATGCTTCACAACAAAGGCACCTTCATCTAGAGCCACACATCTCTGACACAGACAGGGCAGGGAACTGCTTGAAAGAGTCCAGTGAAGAGCCACAAAAATGATGAAGGGAGTGGAACATCTTCCTTATGAGGAGAGCCTGGGGAGCTGGAGCTCTGTAGTCTGGAGAAGACTGAGAGGTGCCCTCATTCATGTTTATAAACACGTAAAGGGTGAGTATCAGGAGGAGGGAGTCAGGCTCTGCTTGGTGACACCCAGTGACAGGACAAGGGGCTGCTACTAGGCTATAACAGCGCTGCCTTATGAGATGGGAGATCAATAGTTGACTCTAAGGTTGGAATGGTTTCTGCTTAGACCTTTCATGGTCAGTTTTGTGAGCAACTTCACTCCATGCCTCAAGGACTTCAAGGAGCTCAGGTGGCAGCTAGATGCACAGCTTCTCAGAACAGAGAAGGATGCAGCATGTGTTGGTAGTCAGAAGTGTATCTTTAATTCAGTGCCAGCATTCACTCATCCTCTCTTTCCCATCAATGCTGCTGTTGCAATGGCTTTCAGAGAAGGCGCATCAACAATTGCCCTGCTTCTCCTGTCACTTCTCAATGCTCTAAGGCCTCCACCCTTGCATTATGTCAAGTCAGTCAAACAATAAAATGCTCTCTGTCAAGGTTTAGCTTTACACAAAACTCTGGCATCAGTTCAAGATTTGCAGCCAACTCCCATAAATAGCTGGCTTTATGAAAGTGAGTGTCTTCAATCAAACAATAGAAGGAAGGTCAGCATTAAAATAGCTTCTTAAACTACCAAGGGGCAATCCATATGATGCACAAGAAAAGGCAGCTAAGGTAGGATTCTCTTCACTGTTGTGTTTTCAGCTCACTCCAATCACACACTTGTACTGTACTTTACTGGTTTCCTCCATTCGGTGATGAAATCACAGCAACACAATGGAGGGCATTCAGCAAATCTGTGATGTTGTACCTGATGAGAACAAACTCCAGGAAACTGCTGTGGGTGACCCTGCTTTTGCAGAAGGGTTGGATTAAATGATCTCCAGGGGTCCCTTCCCACTCCTGTCACAGCTCTGTGAACATGCCCTTTTCCTCTCGCTCCTCATCTTGGAAACAGGAACAAGTCACTCCCCTCACCCTGCCACTTCCAAAAGGCTCTGCCAGAGCAGAGAGACTCCACTTGCACTTACTGGTGTACTGCCATCAACATTTGACCCCCAGTTAAACTCCTTTGCCTGACAGATAGCATTTCACTCTCCAGTGCACCACAGGACTTCTCTACATTCATCACTTCCAGCTGCTAGATGCTTTATGACTGCCATGTTGGGCACATTCTTCTTCTACTACACAGCAGTTTTGCACACCACAAGGAGCACACTGATAACCCAGCCCAGTGCAGCGTTCTCCCCTCTGACAGTTCAGCTGATCAGCAATCAGTTACACTAACCCCCACCAGAAGCACAGAGGTTTGCGTCAGCTATTAGAGCTCTATCGACACACTTGTAAAACTGCCCCTGCCATCAGAGCTTTGCCCTATCACCCAGAAGTATCGCTACAAAGAGCTGCTCCTGCCAGCGGGAGCCAAGGCAATACTCACCCCATCATAGAGAGCAACGGCACTCAGGTGGCTCTTTGGAATGGAAATGCTGCCGTGGTGGGGATCAGAGAAGAGAAGGCCATCCGAGAAGAAGTACAACTTGCCTGCAATTTGAGAGGAAAAGAAGTGTGTTAGGTACAGATCAACACCGCAAGATCAGGTGGGGAACATTTCCTCTCTCTGAGGGTAAAGGCTGTGTTCCTGCAGAGCTTTGTTTTATTTCACATGAAGATCTGAGAGAGTCTCTAGACAGCATTCACAGCACAACCACTCAGTCCTTACAGGCTCTCACAATCGAGGGCAGGAATCATGACTCTGACTGCACTGGATTTAATCTTATCCCTTGGAGTCCACTTTGCCTAAATATTCTGTGGCTTCTTTGTTTCCAAGCCAAAGACATTTCCAGGGTGCTGAATTATAGAAGTGCAGCAATGTAGAACTGACAGAAGGAGAACTCCTGAAAAACCTTGAGTCCAGACTCTGCAAATGTAACAACTGTAATGAGCAATGTGTCAACGTGAGCAATGGAGATCTAACCCAAGATGCCAGCTTTGCTTTCACTTTGTGACCATGACAATGTTTGAAATCAAGAGCCTCTCTACCTCCAAATGTTTATTTTCTTGTGTGCACAGAGACAACTATTACTGGGTAGCAATGCCCCTGGCAGCTAGCAAACTAGTAACAGCCAAGAAACACTTGCCCTTTGTTTTATCTCTGCTCCTCCTACCATCTGACATGCACTCTGGTTCTCAACAAAGCAGCATGAGTTGGGAAAGCAGCTGGAAAATGAGAAACAGGAAGGCTAGATGGTATGATGCAGAACCCCAAACTTCCACCAAAGTGCTAGAAACTGACATCAGCAAAAAGCTAATTTCCAGCAGTCAGGAGAAAGCCATGAACAAATGACTGAGCAGGAGCTGCCAGCTGGACCTCTGCTACCAGTGCTGGACCATGCATTTAAAGCAGGATCACATCCCATAGAGAGAAGCATTTGAGTCAGCAAAAGGGAAAGGTTAAATACCTTCTTTAAAGAAAAAACAAAGTAAGTAATGCTTTTTCTCCCCCTTTATTAATAGTTTTATCTGGAAAAAAAAGCCAGGTTGGGTGAAGCCTTGGACAACCAAGTCTGGTTGAGAGGTGTCCCTGCCTATGGCAGAGCAGTTGGAGTAGATGATCTCTGAGGTCCCTTGCAACCTGAGCCATTCCAGATTCCATGAAAGAAGCAGAGACAAACAGCAAAGTAACTAAAACATAGCTAAACATGACTGTGCATCTGGCTCCTTCTAGCAAACAAACCTCAGAAGAAATTTTAAAGAAACTAAGCCCTTTTCTGCTCCCAAAGGCAACTGAGAAAAAGAGCTTCAAAGTTGTGCAGTAATAAGGCTTCTTTTAAAAAAACAGCCAAAAAAAAAGTCCCACCCAGACCTCTGGAGATCACTTAGACAATCTCCACCTCAGGGTCACCCACAGCAGTCACTGAAAACCATCTGGCCTCATCCTTTTGACATCCACCCTTTAAGCTCTTGCTGAGCATTGCTCAGATCCCCTCTGGGGCTGCTCTCCTCCAGGTCCAGCAACTCCAGAGCTCTCAGCCTTTGCTGCTCATAAAGAGCTCCAGGCCCCTCGGCATCTCCATAGGCTCTGCTGGACTCTCTCCAGTAGTTCTCTGCCTCTCTTGAACCAGGGACTCAGAATTGGACTGAGTACTTCCTATGTGGCCTCAGTAGGGCACAGCAGAGGTGGAGGAGAACCTCCCTTGACCTGCTGACCACACTCCTCTTCATGCTCCCCAGAAGACAAATGCAAAACACAACACTTGAAGCAGATTTCTGTCAAATCTCACAGACTGACACTTCACAGAGAACATGTTGATGGGGAAAGGGAGGGGCCAGAGATGCTGACTGCTTTGCAACAGGAAAACAAGCCCAAAACGAGTGTTAATTAACCCAAAGTGAAAGGGTTTCTTGCCAGTGAATTCTATTAAGAGCCACTTGATACACTCCTTCTATATTTTGCACAAGTGATTATTCACAAAGGCACTTAATTGGCAAGGCTGGGTGACTCAGGTAACACAGCAGCTATATTAGCATGCAAAGGAAAAGGTCTAACAACCCAAAGTCTCTGGGTGCATTTTAGTCACAAACATACACATCATGTCACAGCAAAACAGGAGTGACAGGGAGAGATGAGTGCCTGGCTGATAGCATCTTTCCCACCTCATTTTCCCAGACTACATGGCAGCAGTCTCAGTGGAGCTCAAATTAGAGCACAGCAAACTGCCTTGCAGCATACATGAAAGGGAAGGAGATCTAGTTCATTTTCACTTGACACCTAGGCAAGTATCTCACTTGTGGAGGGGTTACATAATAGTACTTATGCCACCTACTTACAACTCCCCAGCCCAGGAGTCAGTATCTCATGTCAAAAACCTCCTCAAAAAAGGGAAGAAGTAATTTGCCTCATGAAAGCACACACAACTGGCTTCACATACACCACAACCCAACCGTCAGTGTTTCCCCATCCTCTGAGCGTGTGCCCCAGGGCTGCGCTGCAGAATAGCTCCAGATGTTACTCCGTGTTAGCCTTCCTGTTCAAAACCTGTCCAAGCAGAGCAAAAGCCAGTTCCACCATGGTGACTTTGCTGCTCAATTTCCCTGCACATCATCCATTTACTCTCAACACCACATTGTGCAACTACACTTGGTGAGGCTGGGAAAAGGTCATCACAACTCCAATTGTTAATGTATCACTGCCAGGTCACCACTAAACCACGTCCCTCAGCACCATATCTCCATGATTTTTCAATCCCTCCAGGAATGGGGGCTCCACTGCTGCCCTGGGCTGCCAGTCCCAGGCTTTCATAAAGCTTTTTGGGAAGATGTTTTTCTTAATGGCCAATCTAAAGCTCTCCCAGTGCAACTTGAGGCCATTTCCTCTTGAAGAAGTTCTTCAATACAAGGGTAGTGGAACATTGGAACAGGTTGTCCAGGGAGGTGGAGGCTCCATGTCTGAAAACAAGGCCAGGCTTGATGGGCCTGTGAACAATCTAGTCTAGTTGGGGATCTCCTTGCTTCATGCAGGGGGTTGCAGTGATGAGCTCTGGCAGTTCCCTCTAGTCCAACGCATTCTGTGATTCTGTTGCTTGCTCTCTGGGAGAAGAAACCAACCCCCACTTGACTTCAGCCTCCTTTCAGGGAGTTGTAGAGAGTAAGAAGGCCTTTTTCTCCAGGCTGAACAACCCCAGCTCCCTCAGCTGCACCTCACAAGATTTGTGCTCTAGACCCTTCACCTTGTTGTCATTCTTAGGACCTGCTCCAGCTCCTCAATGCCTGTCTTGGAGCACATGTCCCAGAACTGAACCCAGGACT
Organism: Tricholaema leucomelas; assembly: GCA_013400475.1. Lineage (NCBI taxonomy): Eukaryota > Metazoa > Chordata > Aves > Piciformes > Lybiidae > Tricholaema lacrymosa > Tricholaema leucomelas. The sequence goes on along the minus strand of WAAF01010016.1, from coordinate 63,134 downwards.
CAAGATGTGGCCTCATTAGTGCCAAGGACAGGAAGAATGATCCCTGTTCTAATCATGCTGGCCAGGCTGAGTCTGACCCAGACCAGGATGCTGCTGACTTCCTGGTTACCAGGGCACACAGTGGTTCTGACCAACAGTCCCAGGGCATTTTCTGATGAGCATTTTCCAGCTGCTCTGCCTCAAGCCTGGAATGTTCATGGGGGTTTTGTAACCCAAGTGCAGGACCTGACACTTGGCCTCATTAAATCTCATCCCATTGGCCTTGGCATATTGATCCAGGGTATACAGATCCCTCTGTAGAGCCTCCTTGCCCTCAAGCAGATCAAAACTCTCATTCAGTAGTTTTCATGGTCATGAACTACAAAAACAATAAAGCTAAAAATATTCCTCTAAAGAGCCTCAGCTCATACTCAGACATCAGATATTATTGTTTCCTGTTGTAAATCAGCACTGTGACAACAGAACCTCCTCTGTACAGCAGAAAGTAAAACCATTATGCCTTAAGAGGTATCTGTTAGTTCAAGACAAAGAAAAGCACAGTAACATAAGGCTGCAGTGAGGAAAGCCTCTCCTAAGAGTCCTACCAAAGTGCTGTTAGTCATATTATGATGATAGTCATGACTTAAGTTCTTGAAGAAAAAGGTAGCAAAAGAGGAGGAATGATCTAATGCTGTTGCTGGTAATCTCATGTCAGAAAGCAGTAAGTGAATCTGAAAAGGATGGAGACTGAGCGTCCTGCTGTAACACAGGCAGCACTTGTGCTAACAAGCACTCAAATTCCTGAGTGGAAAGGACAATGGAAAAAAACCTGCAACAGGCTGTCAGCTCCAGGAGGAGCTTTCAGCAGGAGCAAAGAGCACAAGACTAAAAATAAATTTAGTAGAAAATCTTTCCAACCCCCTCCTACATCACAGGCAGCGCATCCACATTGTACACAAGGTGCATATTCACCTTCACTTCTTGAGCTGGGAGCCCACAGCCTCCTGCCCCTCCTGCAGTGCCCAGTCTTGCCAACCTAGGGTGAGCTGGGAGCCCACAGCCTCCTGCCCCTCCTGCAGGGCCCAGTCTTGCCAACCTAGGGTGAGCTGGGAGCCCATAGCCTCCTGCCCCTCCTGCAGTGCCCAGTCTTTCCAACCTAGGGTGAGCTGGGAGCCCATAGCCTCCTGCCCCTCCTGCAGTGCCCAGTCTTTCCAACCTAGGGTGAGCTGGGAGCCTATAGCCTCCTGCCCCTCCTGCAGTGCCCAGTCTTTCCAACCTAGTACTCATATAGATATAGAAGAGGTAAAAAATAAAACATATTGCACATCATCTATTTAGGATGGCAGCAGCCAGTCTGTGCAGGCTTTTGAACATTAACTATGGGAAAAAGCCATTTCCCAGGTCTGCAAAGCCTCACTGCCAATCAAGAGTCTCCAAGTCCTAGCTCTGAGAGGAAGCTGTCTTCCAGGACTAGGAGTTTCAAGAAGAGGCTGGGGACAGAAAATTAAGTCAGGGAGTTTAACAAGAGATGCTGCACAGACAAATGAAAACAAAGCTTAAGATGATGGTACAGGGAAGTACCAAGCTTACCAGATGTGTTAATTCTAGAAACTGTGCACCTCACTTCTGTTTAAATGAAGAAGAAACTAACAAACAAAACCAAACTCAAGAATAAGTGGACCAACCATAGGCAACTGGGAAAAAACCCAAACACATCTCACCTTCTGTAGGCATGGCCTGGGGCTTGCTGGGACAGATATATGCTCCATCACCTCCAGTGAGTAAAGTGCCCAGAAAAGATTTGTCTTCCTAAACAGGAAAAGCAAACAGCAGTGTCACAGACTGGGATCAAGGACTGCACTTCAACCAAGAGCATTTGCTCATGCTTTTGCTTCAACAGCATCTGCCAGAACTCTTAAGAGAGTTTTAAAGGGCACAGCATGCCAAGGTCCAGTGCTGAACAGCATTGCCCTCCCACCTCTGTTTCCCAGCAGCTATGAATCACAAGTTACTGCCACAGCCACGAGGCTGTTTGTTTTCAGGTTGTCAATCTAATGAACTAAAAGTGTGTTACAGGAAAATAAATCTATCTACAGCGACAATTTCTGGTGACCCAAGGGAGCCACAAATGTGAAACTCACGTGGATTCAGATGCTCCCAGATCCCAAATGCCTTTCTTTTTCACAGTGTTTCTTAAAATGTTTTCCTTCAGACATTTAGCATTCTAATTAAGTTAAAAGAAAGCTTCATGTAGAGAGGCATTGAGTTTTAAGGGCTCTTTGAAACCCATGAGCTCCATGGGTAATACTTAGGGAGACCTTCATGAAATCAGAGTTTTTTTACAGCTCTTCCTCTCTTGTTTTTTTTTTTCATTCTTTGAAATAAGGAAAAGCTCAAACTTCCACACAATGTATGCTTTCTGTAGGCCCCAGATTGATAGAGACAGGGTAAAACAGGCAAGCCCTTTGTGGGAGAGGAGGAACAAACACAATAAAAGCCAGTTTTGCAGCTGTCTGGAGTATGGCTTCTTGAAAGCCTCACTTCTGTAGGTGAACAAAAAGGCTTAAGTTTACCTTCAGTATATGCTGTGCTTTTTCTGACAGTTTCACATCACTGTCTTCAACCTGTAGCCAGAAACAGTTTCCAAATGTACTGTTACTAGAGAAAGCAAGTCCAACATTAAATAAGAAGCATCAAAGAAGGTTCACGGCAAACAGGAATGCTGAGTACCCCAGATAGGGCCCTGAGAGCAGAGTGCCTCACAGCAGAGCTTGTGCTCTTCAGTGCAGCGTCACCATGGCACTGAAATAGTCCTTTGAAATATACTCAAGGGGATACACCTTATGAAATGTTGCAGAGTAAAATAGTATTGCATAGCCAAAAGCAGTGCATCTCACTCTTCTTCTGAAACACTGTTAAAGTGTTTCAGGAGGATGGATTCCTAAAGGGCATCTTGCTGTGCAGAAGATCCATTGCAATCACATCTAGAACACCGAGGCACATTAGAGCAGACTGGAAGCAGACTGTTCTTTCTGCTGGGACAGGCACTGAAAGTGATCTAAGTGCCCCACAATCACCAGAACTTTCAAAGGTGCCACTGCAAAAGTCTCAAGCCTTCACATATCCCAACACCTGAAGTGATTTTAAACTTGTGTTATGAATGAGCCTCCAGCCTGTTCCCACTTATTAGTTAACCGCTTCAAGTCCAAATTCAAAAGTCAGAGTAGTATTTATATGAATATTGTGTGTCAGCGCCTCAGTTCCATGCTTTGTGCTCATACACCCATCCTTCTGTAGGCATTTGTCGATCTGTATGTACAGAACAAAGAACTCACCAGCCAAGCAGCGTATCTCGGGATAGCTGCAGTCAGTATGATGTGGCTGGTTTCTGAACTGATGCTGCCATCTGCAGGGAAGGAAACAGCAGAACAGTACAATACCATCCACACACCGCACGGCTCAACGGAGTACTTCTACAACTTGAAACGTTAAACAATTCCTCATTATTTTAAGGACTCTGCAGAGTTTAGTGAGTCTCTCACAGCAGACTAGCGCCCAGGCACAGCCGTTACATTACCAAAGAGAACTTGCTTTAGTAAATGGCTTCTTCTGCCTTAACTCCCACCAGAAGTGTCCCAGCTCCTACAGTCAGCCTGTCTGAATTTAAGAGCTCTTAAATTTTGCTCAGACAACCTCAAAAACTGTCATGTGGAACAAAAATTGTTACGTGGAAAACAGTCTGGAAAATATGTACCTGTCTCCAGTTTTGGAAATCACTCAGGATCAGAGATTCATAGAACAGTTTGGGTTGGAAGGGACCTTAAAGATCACCCAGTTCCAACCCCTTGGCCACAGGTAGGGACACCTTCCACTAGACCAGCTTGCTCAAGGCCCCACGCAGCCTGGCCTTGAACACCTCCAGGGAAAAGCATCTTATGCTGAGCAAGGCTGCTCCAGACCCTAGTTTGCAAAAAGCACATCCTTCTGCAGTTTAGCTTCCTCTGTCTCCAACAAAGAGCAAACGAAATTAAAACACAGCCCACAAAACAAGTCCTACAAAGCGACGCTGCTCTAACTGCCTCATAAGAAACCAAAACGTTCACTTAATTGAAGAAAATTTAAGAAGGAGATTATTACACTTGAGTTTCTTTTACACCTCAGCCCTGCTGCATCACAAGGCAGCCATAAAACTCACAGTGAGATTAGCAGTACTTCAGATATTCATTACTAGAAAGCTAAAACACTTAGGTCTTTTAATTAACCCAACAACTTCACCCCACAGTGGCAATACTGGTCAGCACTAGCCACTGGAAGCTCTTCTGCTCTTCCATCACACCACGGCTAGCAGAATGACAACACTGCTGTGAGGATTTGAAATAGTTACCTTTTTCTTTTACTTGTATCTGAGATGTTAGAAATGACTCTGAGAAGACAACAGATCCCAGGCATCCTCTTCCTGTGAGCAAGTCTGGAATGTCAAATACCATCATAGATGCCTGCAGCAATCAAAGAGTTGGTCAAAAATGGAAAAGGAAGCAGAATTTAGAATCACAGAACTGTTTTGGTTGGAAAAGACCCTTCAGATTCCTTAGTTCAGTCATTAACCATCAGGTCACCACTAAACTACGTCACTCAGCACCATGTCTACATTCCCTCCAGGAACAGGGACTCCACCACTGTCCTGGGCAGCCTGTTCCAGGGCCTGATAATCCTTTCAGGGAAGAAACTGTTCCTTATAGCCAACCTAAACCTCCCCTGGCACACCTTCAGTCCATTCCTCTTGTCCTATTAGCTGTTGCCTGGGAGAAGAGACCAACCCTTGCCTCACTCCAGCCTCCCTTCAGGGAGCTGTAGAGAGCAATGAAGTCTCTCCTCAACCTTCTTTTCTCCAGGCTAAATAACATTACATAAGCTCAAGCACCCCCAGTTCCCTCAGCTGCCCCTCCCCAGCCGTGTTCTCCAGACCCTTCACTGGCTTCATTGCCCTCCTCTGGACATGCTCCAGCCCCTCAATGTCTTTCTTGGAGGGAGTGGCCCAAAACTAAACCAAATATTCCAGGTGAGGCCTCAGCAGTACTGAGTCCAGGGGGACAATCCCAGCCATGCTCCTGCTGGCCACACTGAAGTACCTGAAGCAACAAAATCCACATTTTTGAAACCTCCTAAAACACTGTGTCTGTGCTGCAGTGGGAAACTTGAGATCAGAACCCTGCATTAACATTTTCCTCCTGATTACACTCTCTGACTTGATGGCAGAACTCACTTCCAGCTTCTGAAACCTCATCTCTCCCCTTGTATTTGTATTCACATAAATAAAAATCTCAGCAGCCCCATAAAAACAGCCATTCCAGCTCCATTTTCTAATTAAATGTATAATCACAACACTCAACAGCTTACTTACTGTTTTAATCAAACTCAGGCTGTCTTCATTGTCTAAGGGAGTAACTCTAGAACAAGAAGAATGAGATATTTAAAGGTTAGATCATTCTGAGTGACGAACTAATTCTTCTTTGCCTAGGCCATTTCAGTCAATTATACAGTGAGAGTATTAAAAAAAAAACAAGCTTGTGATATCAACTAAGTTAAAAGCACAGTTTTAAAGGGAAACTCTTAATAGATTCATGCTGCTCTACTCATTAGCAGTGAACAAAACTGGCCTGCCCAGTTGGTTTAGATGGTTTTTAAGATTCCATGGAATTACAATGTGAAATCATTAAACTGTCTCCTAGACAAAAACATTTAGTACATTTGGTATGAAACCATCAAATGTAATGTTTGCTCAGAAGGCCCAAGAAAAATAAACTTAGGACTGTATTAAAGCCATGAATGAGGAACAAGGAGCATAAGACAGAGATACAGACCTTCCGTGGTTGTTCACAGCCTGGATCTGAAAAGCAACTTTGGAGCTGTAGAACAGAAATTGTACTGGTGAATAGGGTGGCTTATACTGGGACGTGCAAAAGCAAAGCAATTACAGATGTAAACCAAAACAGCTGCTGACCTGATTCTTAACAAACAGGCCAAACAAAAGAGGAATAATTACAATGATTTTAAGCATCTGAATGCATCCTGAGCCACAGAACACAGCAGGGTGGAACGGACCTTCAGAGGTCACCTAGTCCAACTTCCCACAGTAAGCAGGGGCATGGATTCATAGGTTTACAGAATGGTTTAGGTTGAGAGAGACCTTGAAGATCTTCCAGTTCTAACTCTCCTGCCACAGGCAGCGACACCTCCCACCAGCACAGGTTGCTCAAGGCCTCCTCCAGTCTGGCCGTGAACAGCTCCAGAGAGGGGTCATCCGCACCTTCCCTGGGTGGCCTGTGCCATGGTCTCCCCACCCTCACTAAAGAATTTCTTCCTCATCTTCAGTCTCAATCTGCCCTCCTCAACCTTCAAACCATTCCCCCTCATCCTATCTCAGCCTCTGCCAAAACCTCCTTCCCAACTTTCCTGTAGCCCCCTTCAGGTACTGGCAGGCTGCTCTAAGGTCTCCCCTGAGCCTTCTCTTCTCCAGGCTGAACAGCCCCAGCTATCCCAGCCTGGCCCATCTAGAGCAGGTTGTTCAGAGCCCAATCAAACATGGCACTGTATCTCCAGGGATGGGGCCTCCACCCCAACTCCAGGTAACCTGTTTCAGGGTTCCACCACCCTCCTAGCAAAGAACTTCTTCCTGATGTCCAACCCAAATCTATCCTTCACCAGTTTGCAATCATTATATTGCCTCTTTGTCCTATTGCTACAAGCCCTTGTAAACAGTCCCTCCCTGGCCCTCTTGTAGGTCCCCTCAAGATACTGGAAGACTGCTGTGAGGTCTTGGAACTTGGCAGACATAGAAATTCAGTTTAAAATGAACACTTACTCCACTTTTTCCCCAGAAGACACTGACACAACACAGCAATCACCAAGAGAACATACGTACCGCAATGCAGCTTTAAGCTGTGTTAAACCAAGGGTGTCCAACACAGACAGGAGCGTCTGCTCTGCCACTTCCTTTGCCTGGAAAGAGGAAATGCAGAATAAACCATTTTCCCCCATCTTTGCAAACCCCAGCAAGCATAGGAGCACCCATGAAGATACACAAGAGACCATACACACTAAACAGTAACACACTGATGCACCAGGCTAAAAGCTGTTCTTCCCCATAGCTGATTTTCCTTACTGCAATGTTAGGAAAGTTCATGACAAGTGGAAAAAAAACAATTGGAGATGGGTAAAATTAGATACACTCTGAAATTCCTCCTGTTTTAAACAGAATTCAGAGACTGGTTGGAGGCCATGGTATGAACTTGGCTCGTGTTATGCAGTTGACTGAAACATTCACTTCATTTTAACTTCTTTTTTTCCTTTTGATTTGCATGGAATCTTCTACTGCAAGCAATCCAAACCAACAACGACAGGGTACAGAACCAGTGCTTCATTTACCTTGGATTCAGTGGAAGCTTTAGCATAGCACTCAATGCCAGCAAGCACAGCCTCTACAACAGCAGTATATATTTGCGACAACAGCGTACTGAAGAGAGATACAAACACAACATTTACTAGACAGATAGAGCTTTCATCCTCCTCTTTAAAAGGAACAGCTTTTTTCCTCTCATTAACACAACTCCCCTCACATGAGGGGTCCTTGTGCAGTAAGTGTAGAAATGGCTTTACACTTAACCTTGCAACTGAAAAAAAGAGTAAATGGGTGCACAAGGCAGCTCTGCTTCCTCACACTGCAGCTCTCTGCGTTCTGCTCTGCTACTGCTGAAAGCTCGGGTGGGAGGAAAGAGAAGGACCCGGCATTTTTAGTTTGAAACTAAGAGAGGGAGATTCAGACTGGACAGAAGGAAGAAATGTTTTCATCTGAGGGTGGTGAGGCACTGGCCTAGGTTACCCAGAGAGGTGGTAGATGCCCCATCCTAGATGCATTCCAGGTCAGGTTGTCTGGGACTGTGCACAACCTGCTCTAGTTGCAGATATCCCTGCTAGTTGCAGGGGGTTGAACTGGATGAGCTTTAAAGGCCTCTTTCAACCCAACTCGTTCTGTGATTCTCTGATGTAAGCCTAAGATTTGATTAAAAATCAACCCTTCTACTGCCTGAAGTTTCTTCTGTACAATTTCATACACTAACACACACATTTCGCCTGTGTTTGCAGTACAGACTTGTTACATGGAATGTGTGCAATTCTTCCTTGCTCTGTAACCATTCCTGTTTGCACCCAAATTCACATCTGTATCTGTAAGAAAGAAGAAACCTCTCTGCCCCACCTCGGAGTGGCTAGATGCTGTTGCTGCCTTACTCTTCTTCCCATCTGAAAATTTACCATCAGCAATGCAAAAAGAGAAAATGCTGTTTTATTTAGAAACAACCACACACAAAGCCAGCATGAAGACCACCACTACCAGCTCCCTCAGACACGCATTTAGTATCTTCCTAACGTGTCACTTAGATTTGCAAACTGCTCCAGCTGCAAAAGGGAAGAACAGGCCTAGCAAGGAGGACAAAACCTCTAAAGAAAAAGTCTCATTCATGAAGGTTAAAAGCAGGACCAAAGCAGATTATCTACCATGTTCTGAAAGCTAGACAGGTATCTACGACATGCAGAGAAGTGGACACCAACATGGATAAACAAAGGTTTCTTTTGAGCAGAAAGTCTGTAGCTTCCTACCAGAAATACTCCACCTTCCACCTGCCCTGTAGCACAGTAACATTCCTTTGGCAGCTCCCTGCCGGCACGTTCACTAACCAGCATCGGCCTCACATCCTGGTTAGTTTCATGAAACCAGTCTAGAAACTGCTTTGACTTCTCTCTGGGGAACATACTCCCAGCAGCCATAGACACTTTCCCCCTCACTCTCTATGGGGCAAGTTTTATGTGACTCAAGTGTTAAGTTTTATTAACAGCAAACTTTACCATTTCGTTGCATGCTCTGCCACACCACAGGAGGGATGTAACACTAACCATTCCCACTGGACTGACTGAAACCCTCAGGGAGCAATCTGCCTTTGAAACCCTCTCATGTTCCTGTTATTCTAAGTAATGACATAGCTCTGCAAACGCCAACAGCCACTGCTGACTAAAAGCCAGTCTGACCTACTGCCATCAGGGAGAAAGTGTCAGGGAGTAAGAACAGGAGGCAGCTTACACTGGTTCCGCTTGCTTGTGCATCTCCTTGTCATTTCCTGCATTCAAAACAGAAACGTTTGGTTTAAGCATCTTCAGAAGCACTTTCACAGAACTCCCTGGGCAAAACATTTGTGCTACACATCTCACATGGCTTTTATCCAGTACTTACACACCTGCACTTTGTTGGCAGATAAAAAAAGAGCAAAGCACAGGGGAGGTTAAGGTGGGATATGAGTGAAAAGGTCTCCCTTGAAAGGGTAGCCAAGCCCCGGAACAAGTTGCTCAAGGCAGTGAGTGGTGGAGTCCCCATCCCTGGAGGGATTTAAAAGCCCTGAAGCTGTGGTGCTGAGGGACATGGTTTAGTGGTGGACACTGCAGTGCTGGGTTAATGGTTGGAGTTGATCTTAAAGATCAAACCTAAATGATTCTATCCTTCTATTCTATGCCTAGCAAATAAATGCTGCAATTCATTCCATGTTCCAAAACTTCATCCACCTTCTCTTCAGATATCTTGGGTGGATATGGGTTCAAAATACACAGCAACTCTGCAGAGCCTGACCTTGTCCCTGCACTCACACAGCCATTTTGAATAGGTAAGAAAATGAGGTTTAGGACTGTCATGTGGCTGTGAGACGCAACAGAACAATGCTCTGCTCTGATTCCATGCACAGTATCTGCTCTGATTTCATTCACAGTATCTACCACTTCATGGCTGAATGCTCAGAGAGCAACCAAAGGCATCTTTTAATCAGCACAACTTACTCCTCCGTAGTTGTACCAACACACTTACCCAGGAAAGGAATGTGAGTTGTTCCAAAAAAGTAGGTCCTTGAACATGCCAGAGGTCCCTTTGGAGACACACACTGCACTACCTGGTTGTCAGCAGCAATGAGACACAAAGAGCCCTTAGTAAAAACATACTGGTGCCATAATTACCAACAAGCTAAGTTCCCCTTCTAGCCACTGACATGCTACAGGGAGTGTACAACACAGACTGGAGTTGAAAGAGGCAACTTACGTTTCCAAAGGTCTATTTCACTTTGGACTTGACCTGAATGGTTGAAAGACTTTGGAAAGGAGAGCTCTGCCTTCTGTAAGCGTTAAACATGTGTCTGCAATCTCCTATGCCAACTGCTCTTTGCAAGAAGAGGAAAGTGTGCCAGCTTCCCACAACTATGCTTGCATTTGGTCTTATTTACTATTTTCATGAGACCCTACTGAAACAGTATCACCTGCACCTGCAAATAAACCACTTGAAGAAGAAAGATCAGAATCTGAAGACAACAGAGGGAGCAAGTACATCAGAACAAAACTGTACTTGCACTGTGAAAGATACCAAATGGGCTTAATGGGAATGTTAATAAGGGGAGAAAAAAACAAAACTGGAAGTATTTTTACAGAAACAGTGTTAGAGAAGCAAATGGAGGATGGGATTTCACCAGTACACTCCAACAATCCATTCACAGGCTTTTGGCACATGCACTGTGTCCAGAATCCTCAAGTCCATCCATCCCTAATGCAGCTTACACATGAAATGCTGTCAGGAGACAATCATGGACTCATTCTGCCCAAAACTCCAATGTCCATCCATCCCTAATGCAGCTTACACATGAAATGCTGTCACAGACTCATTCTGCCCAGAATTCCAATGTCCATCCATCCCTAATGCAGCTTACACATGAAATGCTGTCAGGAGACAATCATAGACTCATTCTGCCCAGAATTCCAATGTCCATCCATCCCTAATGCGGCTTACACATGAAATGCTGTCAGGAGAAGACTGGCAACTCACTCCCTCAGTCATACACTCACTCCATGATGGCCTGTACTCAACCACATCCATCTCCTCAGCAGCAGACTTGGACTCACACACCTGACAGACACTGCCAGAGCCTGTGGAAAGTGGCTGGCAGGGAGAACTACACAATGTAATCTCCACTCTACCTCTCCTCCTTCGCTGTGAGTTACCTTCTTGATGCACCCAGCCCAGTCAGGCAGAGGATCTCAATTCCCTGGGGTCGCTTCCCCAGTTAGGTCCCCTGCGCAGCGGCGCAACAAGCCAGTGACCTCATCCTATGCTCTACAACTAAGCTTTTACTTGAAAACGGAAACAAGTTAATCTCACAACTTGATCTTAACAGTCTTGGAACACCAGAAAGATTGTCAGAGTTTCAGGTGCACACACTGAAATCTGAACACAGGTTAAGTATCTTGTGCCTAGTCACAAGGTCATTATTCAAAAAGGCATTTGTCCATTTCTTTTTAAGAAGTGGCTAAACAATTCTGATTCAAATAAAATCTGTGTGTCAGAGTCAAGTACATAAGGAAGATTTTCACTTTATGGCTAAGACAAGCATTGTCCCAGATGAAATTTCCCTGTCCCCTCACCCCAGCACAAGTGGTTAAAGCATCGTCCTTCTAAGGAAAAAGGCAAAAACCAGAGAGGAAAAAAATATTTAAGTCATTCACTAGTCCCTTATTAAACATTAAACATTCAGCATAGTTTGACTTGGGAAGAGAAAGAAAAAAGGAAATTTATTGCTTTGACTGTTAATGTAACATCTATTTTCAGGTGTTTAGAAGAACTGAATATTTAACTCATGGAAGGGAAGCATTTTAAGGGCACCAAAGAGTATACAAAGTGTGTGTGTGTATATATATATATATATACACACATACACACACACTGCTTCTAACTATTAGCTAATTACTGAACAGCCTTACCATGTGCTTTGCAGTGCTCCCACCAAGGCCAGTGTTTCGTACCAGATGTCCTTCTGATGGGAAGTTAAAGTTACCAGAGTTCAAGTTCTCCTTAGTCGAGTGGCTCCCAAACAGAACAAAGGGCTGCCGGCTAGGGCTGGGGAGAAAAGAGGCTGTCACCACCAAAACAATGGGAGAAAACTTGCAAACACCAAACGAAGCCAAGGAGCTCAAGTCAGACAGACCAAGTACTAAACTTCTCACTAAAAGAGAGTAGGATTCAAGAAATGTACTGGAGCTGCAGAGAGCTTCCCACGGACAAGACCAGGTTCCAGCAGAAAGCACTGCCTCAGTTCCGAAGAGACAGCATTTCATTCATGGCCAAGAACAAATCTCAAGGCTGTTTCCCAAATGCTGTTAGAAGTTTGGTTTTGCTCTTTTTAAAAAGCAAATTCCCCTGAAAACCTGACTAGTTTAAAACACAACACCTTGAGAAACCATGGCATGACTGTACCAAAATTAAACACAATTACTTGGGGTTTAGGCCTAGCCTTGAGCCCAAGACTCAGCTGAAGAAGTCAAGGTTTTCCTTTGTCATTTAAACACAAACAACACAGGATGCTGAAAACAATGAAGGCCACAGAACTGCACTGTTTAACCCCAGCTGAAGAACAATCTGCAGAGGCATTTAAAGAGCTAAGCAACAGAACAGCAGAACACTTGGGTTTGCAACATATGACCAACAACCTTCCTCCCTCAGTTCAAATTCTGTGTTGAAATAAAGTGAAGCTGATGTGTATTGCCCATCTTACACTGGCTAAGATTTGGGGTTCTAAGTGCCCTACTCTAAGCATCCTGTGACTCACAGCAGCAGACTGACTTCTTCAGTCTTCACACTGTCATTGGTTTTGAGTATCACATTGGTAGGACCAACACTTTGAAGCAGCTATCCTGTGTAATGCATTCCTGAGCTTCTTGAGGTATCAGACTACGAAGATAACGATCACAGCAGAAAGCACAAAGCAGGTAGTTTGAAACACATTCACAAAGCAGACGTAGTAAGTGCAGCACCAGATCCCCGCAAGTCTCGCCTTGTCCTTCCCAGAAGTGCCTTTACATGTCAGCTTGAAAACATACTAAGGTGAGAGGTGACAAATTGAGATGGTCCCAAAAGGAATTCATAGTATTATGGCATCAGAGACATGGATCTAACATATGGAGGTACTGGAGCTGGCATTTCCCAGGCAATACTCAGGAGTACCTGTTATCTGTGATGTGGCTGGAGAGCATCCCGTGGCTGAAGTAACTTCTGAAAGGCTGTGAAGTGTTAAAAACAAACAAACAAGCAAGCTGATTAACAAGCAAATGAACAAAATGTGTGATATATCATGGAATTGTGGAATAGTTGGGTCAGGAAGGAATTCTAAAGCTCACCTAGTCCAACCTCATGCAGTCAGCAGAGTCATCTTGCTCACAGCCCCAGATAACTTGATCTGGAATGGTTCCAGGGATGGGGCATCTACCACCTGCATCTCTGGGCAACCTGGGACAGGCTCTCACCACGCTCAGAGTAACTGATGTCTTCCTTAGGTCTAAACCTCTTCTCTTTTATTCTAAACCCCCTATTCTGTCACAACAGGCCTTGAGAAAAAGTCTGTCCCTAGCTTTCTGATTGACTCTTTAAGCACTGAAAGGCCACTAGAAGGTCTCCCTGGAGCCTTCTCTTCTCCAGGCTCAACACCCCCAACTCTCTCAGTCTGGCCTCAGAGAAGAGCTCTTCCAGGCCTGCCAGCATGCTGTGGCCTCCTCTGGCCCTGCCCCAAGAGGTCTGTGTCTCTCTTGTGCTGAAACTCCAGAGGCAGCCCCAGCACTGCAGCTGAGGTCTGAGCAGAGCAGAGGGGCAGAATCCACTCCCTGCCCCTGCTGGTCACTTTATCATTACCCTCAAGAACAAACCTGCATTGCCCTTCTCAAAAACTACTTCCAGCATCTACAAACAAACCGAAGCACCACTGAGCCTCACATGTTCTTGAACACCGAAGCACTCTGCTATCTCCACCCAGCAGCTGTCGTGTTTGGGACCTGCCATGTGCAGCTGCAGCTTGTTAGGAACTGCATATGGGAAACTTCCACCAAAATGAAGGTCAGTCTGCCTCCCAACAGGGATCTGATGTGCAGACTTCTATGGGCTAAGGTGCAGCAACCAACACCGGGCAGTGCTAAGCCGCCACACTGTGGGTAAGCAAGGCAAGTGGTGAACCCAGAATAAACAACAGCTCTGTACTCCTCAGACATGAAAGGTGAGACAGAGCAGGGAGAAAAGGAACAAACCAAACAGCCACACTCAAACCTCAGTGCTGAATATGTATTACTTCTGCACGGATGACAGCAGCATTTCAAAGGGTGAAAGCAGACCTACCTCCCCCGCCTGAGATTCCGAGAGCTCCAGAATGAAGGGAATTTCAGTATCGAAATTTGCAAAGAAGTTGGTCCACTGGTGTTCAAAAATCCTTAAATTCTAGGAGGAAAACATTACACAGGCATTAGCAAGGCAAGGATTACACCAGAGAAGTCACAGGCTGTGCTCAGTGAAGAGCTCAGATTTTCGTAGCAGGTAACCACAGGCCTGGCTGTGCAGTGCAGCACTCAGCCTGCCCAGATGCAAAATCAGAATCACAGAATGAACCAGGCTGGAAAAGACCTCTAGGATCACTGAGTCCAACTCATCACCTAACCCTTCAAATTAACTAAACCCTGGCACTAAGCACCTCATCCAGCCTCCTCTTAAACACCTCCAGGGATGGGGACTCCACCACCTCCCTGGGCAGCCCATTCCAATGCCAATCACTCTTGCTGTCAAGAACTTCCTAACATCCAGCCTGAACCTGCCCTGGTGCAGTTTGAGACTATGTCCTCTTGTTCTGTCACTGGGTGCCTGGGAGAAGAGACCAACCTCACCTGTCTACAACCTCCTTTCAGGTGATTGTAGAGAGCAATGAGGTCTGTCCTGAGCCTCCTCTCCTCCAGGCTGCACATCCCCAGCTTCCTCAGCCTCTCCTCACAGGGCTGTGCTTCAGGCCCCTCATCAACCTTGGTGCCCTTCTCTGAGCATGTTCAAGCACTTCAACATCTTTCTTAAACTGAGGGGCCCAGAACTGGACACAGGACTCAAGGTGTGGCCTGACCAGTGTTGAGTACAGGGGCAGAAGGACTGCCCTGGTCCTCCTGGCCACACTATTCCTGATATGAGCCAGGATGCCACTGGCCTTCTTGGCCACCTGGGCACACTGCTGGCTCATGTTCAGCTGCCAACCAGCAGTTCAGTCTCACGTTCAGTTGCCAACCAGCACTGCCAAGGTCTTCTCTGCCTGGCTGCTCTCCAGTCACTCTGTCCCCATCCTGTAGTGTTGCATGGGGTTGTTGTGACCAAAGTGCAGAAGAAGTATAAGAAATAATCTTTTAAAAGATAAGGACTTCCTGCTGGGCTTTACAGAGTCTGTTCTGGGCACAGAGGGTTTGGGGTTGTGGTTACTTTTGGAGGGAGAAAAGCAGCACAGAGCTTTCTGGAGGGAGAAAAGGATCTGCACTGTCTGCTCTTAAGCTGAGGAAGGGGATGGTTGGGGATCACTCCCAGCTCACACCTTATGCTTCCTGCAAATCGAATGCTTGGATGGATTTTATTTACCATTTTAAAACTGGTATGTGGCTCTGCAGTGGCTTCTATCTGATATTAAGTAAGCTTAACATGTTAAGTAAGGATGGAAAATGAGGAACAGAGCGAGGAATGTGGGGAGCCTACGATACGCTCTGACAGGTTGCAGACAGTCATTTCTTTATCTGCATTGGCAATTGGAAATCTCAGAAACAGGTCACTAAAGCAGAATAAAAAAGGACACTGCCTACAGGTAATTGTTGCATTCAGGTTATCACAATTCAGATCAGTAGTTAAAAACATAGGAGAATCAATAAAAAGCAGCGAGAGTCACACTGGTGGAGCAGGATGCTTACAGAGCTAAGCAACTGGAAAATGCAGCCAACATTGCTGTCAGGTTTTTGTCACATGCTAACCTGGAAGATGAAAGCCATCTTGCTTTCAGAAGGGCACTTTTCCAGATACATCTGACAGGCAAATCCAGAATCACGGCTTTGGCAGTGCCATGATACACATTTGACTTCACATCAATGCAGCAATGAATCTAAATCTAGAGAATGAAGGCTGACGGAATTTTACAAGCCTTCCAAATTACTATTAAAGCCTACAGCAGAGGTTTAAAATGGAGGTTTAGAGAGAAAAACTATCCTTGGAGAATAATCCAATCTCAAATAAGCTTTCCATAGAAGCTAAGAACTAAAACATGCTTCTGTCAGCTCTTTAGAACATGCCAGTTTTCTGGAGAGAATTCTTTTAAATCTGAAGCAGAGTTCAAATCAGAGCTTTTCTAATCAAGACTTTATAAAATCCAAGCTGTGATAACAAAAAACAAGGCTGAGGGAGCTGGGGTTGTTTAGCTTGGAGAAGAGGAGGCTCAGGGCACACCTCACTGCTGTCTACAACTACCTGAAGGGAGGTTGTAGCCAGGTGGGGGTTGGTCTCTTCTCCCAGGCAACCAGCAATAGGATGAGGGGACACAGTCTCAAGTTGTGGTGGAGGAAGTACAGGCTGGATGTTAGGAGGAAGTTCTTCACAGAGAGAGTGATTGGCATTGGAATGGGCTGCCCAGGGAGGTGGTGGAGTCACCATCCCTAAAGGTGTTCAAGAAAAGGCTGGATGAGGCACTTAGTGTCTTGGTCTAGTTGACTGGATAGGGCTGGACTGGATGATCTTGGTTGGATAGGTTGGACTGGATGACCTTGGAGGTCTCTTCCAACCTGGCTGATTCTATGATTCACACTGCAGGTTTGTACATCACAAAGTACCCACTGTGTGTCACTGTTAGCCACTCAAACAGTAACAAAGCACTCTTGAAAGCCTTTTTCCTGGCAGCATAGCTGTATGTTCCGCCAGAATTCTTTTGCCCCCCTTGCTGCACCACAAGGAGGATTAATACACACAAACATCCTACCTCATACATAGCTCTGTGACCTGAAGGACAGCCACACCACTCAGAAAAACTTTTAGGAGAACTTGAGGCACATTAAGAAATGCAAGACAAACTATTTTGATGGGGGTTTTGTGGATGTTGTGGTAGGTGTGCGAAAAGGGAAGAGAACCTGCAAGCAACAGGATGCACAGCTAGGAGGTTATGTCCATAAGCACTCCTGAAAACAAATGAAATCACAACAGTTTTGCTCTGTGGCTACACTGCCTAGTAGTTGCTTTGGAATAGTTCACATTTCCCCTGCATTACCTCAAAGAGCAAGTCCTCCAGGGAAACAGGATCCATTTTGCTGTAGGTCTTCCACAAATCCACACTGACATCCATTAACTGAAAAAGATTTAAAACACTTTTCAGTGAAACCCCTCTGAGGACGAGCAAAGTACAGGTTTTAGGCACACTGACAGACCTGTAGCACACTGTCCACATGGAAGTTCCCTAGATGAGGGCTGACCTCAAGGGAGGGTTTAAAGTAGGTGCAGGGTTTTGCTTTCATCTCCCCAGCAAACCATTTCACAAAGTCTTGCAAATCATCCCCATCATTCACCTATTGGTACAGTAAATCCTCTGTACTGCAGCATTTTCAGCAACTCAGACTGCTGCAGTAACAGAGCAACTGACCCTAAAAGCACTGAAAAAAAGTAAGCTATCATCAAGGCCAGGTTGGATGGGGCTTTGAGAAACCTGGCCTAGTGGAAGCTGTCCCTGCCCATGGCAGGAGCTTGGAACTGGATGATCTTTAAAACCACTGGTTCTGTGATCACATCTAGCACAACAGAACACACAGCAGGACAGTCAGCTTGAGGAGCTAACAAAGCACCAACCATGTTCCTTTTTAGTAATAGCAGAAGTATTCACTTGTAGATTGCCCACAAGGATCCCACATGCACTTCCTCCCCATCTTTGGTTTGGGTTGGAAGGGATCTTAGACATCATCTAGTTTCAAGCCCCCTGCCATGGACAGGGACATCTCCTACTAGTTGCTCAAGACCCCATCCAGCCTTATTGTGAACACTTGTCTGGGCAACCTGTTCCCATGCCTCACCAACCTCCGGTGAAGAAATACTTCCTGCAGTCTAATCTAAATCCAGCTTCTTCCAGTTTGAAGCCATTACCCCTCAAGCTATCACTGTAAGTCTTTGCAAAAAGTCCCTCTCCAGCTTGCCTGTAGTCCCTTTTGAATATCAGAAGGCTGCTGTAAGGTCTTCCCAACACCCTCTCCAGGTGAACAGCCCCCGCTGTCTCAGCTTGTCCTCACAGGAGTAGGGCTTCAGCCCTCCAGAGATCTCTGATGCAGACAATCTCTTCAGCAGGACAGCTTCTAACAGGACAAGGGGCAATAGGTTTAAACTAAATGAGGGAGATTCAAACTAGATAGAAGGAAGAAATGTTTCACACTGAAGGTGGTGAGACCCTGGTCCAGGTTGCCCAGACATGGCAGATGCCCCATGCCTGGAACCATTCCAGGACAGGTTGTTTGGGGCTCTGAACAACCTGCTCTAGTTGCAGATGATCCTGCTGGCTGCAGGGGGTTGGACTAAATGACCTCTAAAAGTCCCTTCCAACCATTCTATGATTCCAGGATTTTCTCGAAGCCTCTATTGATTCATGAAATGAATTGTGCAAAGGGAATTAAAGACCCAAACAGCTGCATTCACAGTAAAATTTGGTTAGCTCATCTCAGAGCTGCCAAGCAGGGCTCTTGATAATTACCAGACCTTCACAAGGATGCTTATCCATTTGCTCTTGGTATTTAATGGTTTTGACAGGCTCACACAACCAAATGACTGCAGTATTAGTGATGGAAGGGAAAAAAGGCACAAAGAAAGCTATCAGTGCAAAGAGTACAGTGCCAACAGAGGGAAAAGCACACTTGAGCTCACACAATGGGTTTCTGAGCCAGCATGTACAGTACTAGATGTGATGAGACTGTAACAGTGGCACTGTGAACTCCTCAGCCTTTCTCCAGTTGTCAGAAGTCAGGCAAAGGCCATTCTGGCTATAAAAATGGAGGAGTGACAAGAAAAAGTAGGACAGCTGCATTTCTGTGGCACAGGCCCAAGAAAATTAAATAAAGGAAGTTTCAGACAAGCACATAAATACAGAGCTGTACTCTCAAGACCCTGTTAAGAGTGTGATTAATAAATAGGCAAGCCAATGACACGGCGTGCTCAGAGTGGGACAGCAAATCATTATTAAAACCAGGAGCTTAACTGTTGCCCTATTCAGCAGGCTATGATGCTGGTGAGGACATCAGATGGCATCTCTTCTGTGAAACCCAGTGCCCAAGAGACACTGTCACTCAGTTCCTCAGGGCATTTGTCACTACACAGCTTCTCTTGCACTGCTCTTGAACTTCTAGATCCATCTAGCAAAGTTAAAGTGTTTACTGTTCTTGCTAAAGGAGTTTCTAGAAGACAGACCAAAAAAGTTCTAAATCAGAAGAGGGAGGCTGAGGGGGTGACCAAACCCTCAGGGTTTACCCAGGCCAGAATGCTGTGCAGCTCCTTGTGGTCTCTCAGTATAGCACTGCCAAAACTCCGCTTTATGAGGTCCTAAAAAAGTCCATCCCCCTTAGCAGCTCACTTGGGCGAGTCGTGACTAGAGGACATTAAAAGGTACTTTCCAACTATGATTCCATTTCTGTTTCAAAGTGAAAATGAAAGAAAATTAAAGACACGACTTACTTCATATTTCATTGTAAAGAAGCCATCGCCCCCAATGCCTTCCAGAGCAAAAGCCTGCACTATTGGCCACTTCTCCACAATGAACATATCAAATATCTGCAGGTGACCTGCAAGAGAGATGTGTCACAGCTGCTCTCACCAATGCCAGTGGTTTACCTTTCTGTGAGGTCTTGGAGCAGTCCTGAGGTTCTAATAAAGGTTCCCCAGTTACCCTGTCTTTGTACAACTTGAAATCTGCAATTGAAAAATGCTTTGCTGTGAAGAGAGGAGCTTTTAGAAACTTCAGACCCCAAGTGCTGTCCAGATATCTTTTCCAGCTATCAGCTTAGCAAAGCACATTATGGCTCCTTGCAAACTGCATTCCAAGACCATTAGCAAAACTGTGCTTATTAAAATTCAAGATAATAAACAGGGAGCTTTGCCTACTCCAGTGTCTTCAAATATTTGGCTGTCAGTGAAACACTGCTGACATCATCCCCATGTTAATCAGAATTTTAAGCCAGGGGAGAGGAAAATTATTCAACCTGGTACTCATCAGTGAAGCTGTAAGCCATCTGAAGTGAAGTGTGATTATTATCCTCAAGCTATACACCTCCTGTAGCTGTTTCCTAACAAAGCACCACCGTCCTGCCCCGTGCCCTGACTCACTAATGCTTTTCCAGGCAGTCCCAGCACATCATCATTTCCTTTAAGAGAAGTAACCAAGAATTAGGAATCAAAACAAAGCAAACCTAAATTTGAGGGTTTGCCTCAAAAATACAAAGTAATTCTTCTGTTCTTTGCCTCTCACCTACTGTTCTGTGGATCAAAAGCTTCACTCTGCAGTGCATGCACTGCTCTGCTCCTGCACTACTCACTGCTGGGGATACTAGGAAGTGCAAGGCTGGCTGCAGATCACAACAGGAAATCTGGCAGCCCAGTTTCTTCAGGGCTAAAAAAGGAACCTTGCATAACGAAATGTTTATTCTTTCCTCCAATAAAGAAGGATTTATCTGGAGCTCTCATCTGAACAGAGAACTTCTGTAGCAGCAGAACACACTCCTCTGAATGCAGATTCTGTGCCTCGCTCTGGGAGCGCTCACTCCTCTGGGGAGCTCCAAGGGCATACATTTGTCAGAAAGAAATTCCACTCCTCAAGAAAAAAGAGGCCAAAGGAACCATTGACCCATTAACCTTTCTTTATCACCAAAGGCAAGGAAAGAGGCTTCCTTGAACCGCCTGACTTGCAGACTCCAGAGTCCTCAGAAACAAGGCAGCCTACCTTGGCAGCTGTAGGGAATGCCGATGCGGCTGCAGTCTCGGACCATGTCTACGAAGCTGGAAATCTTGAACTCCTCTGCAACTTCCTCATCATCATACTGCAAGAAGTCATTGGCAATAAAACATGATTAGGTAGTATGTGTAATTTGATTGTAGTTACCTTTGCAGTAAAGAATGTATGTATTGCCCTGCTTTCATTCCATAGCAATTGCTATGATAGCCAATACAGTATTACCTGCAGCTTCCAGAAGCTAAAGAACCTCTTTAGTCTCTGCAGTTCAGAACTTCAGTCAGCACAGAATCACTTAAGGGTTGGAAGGAACCTCCAGAGATCTCCCAGTCCAACTCCCCTGCCAAAGCAGGATCACTCAAGACAAGCCATACAGGAACACATACAGGTGTGTTTTGAGTCTCCAGAGGAGACTCCACAATCTCTTTGGGCAGCCTGCTTCAGGGCTCCAGCACACTCACAGTAAAGAAAGGTTTCCTCATGTTGAAGTGACACCTCCTGGGTTCCAGCTTGTACCCAGTGTTCCTTGTCCTATCACTGGGCACCACCAAACAGAGCCTAGCACCTTCATCCTGACACCCACCCCTCAGATATGTATAGACATTGATCAGATCCCTTCTCAGTCTTCTTCTCTCCAGACTAAGCAGTCCCAGGGCTCTCAGTCTTTCTTCACAGTAGTGAAGTAGATGTTCCAGTCCAATGGTCATCCTCATAGCTCTCTGCTGGACTCTCTCCAGCAGGTCCCTGTCTCTCTTGAACTGGGGAGCCCAAAACTGGACACAGTATTCCAGGTGTAGTCCCACCAGGGCAGAGTAGCGGGGGAGAAGAACATCCCTAGATCTGCTGGACACACTCTTCTTAATGCACCCTAGGCTACCACTGTCCCTCTTAGCCACCAGGGCACATTGCTGTCCCACAGATAACTTGCTGTCCACCAGGACTCCATTGTCTTTGTCCATGGAGCTCCTTCCAGTGGAGTGACTCCTAGTCTGTACTACTGCCTTGTCTTAGTCCACCCCAGATGCAGGGCTCTGCACTTGTCCTTCTGGCAGTGATGTACTCAAGCAGTGGAAATTGTTCCTTAAGAAACAACCTTCAGAGCATGGTTTTCAACAAGGGTACATGAAGGCATCACTCTGCTTGCAGTGAAATCTTTCTACATCAGCTACCAGATTTGGGGCAATTTTTAAACAATAGAAAGATATTTTGAGAAGAGCAACTGATGCATCACAAAAAACCTGTCACTGTTTAACAGGACTACAGTGGGAAAGTCAACTGACAAGACTCATGTCAGGTCACAGAACAAGGAACAAGAACCAACTGCTGCCTAAGGAAGGAAAACATGGGGAAATGAGGAGTTAAAAGAGGAGATGCTACCATGAAACTCTATGGTGCTGCCTCACACTAGCAGAAGACAGAAGTTGGCTGAAGGCTGCAACAGAGCGAAAAGCTGAAGAACACGTTAGGATTATGGTTAGCACTGGAGTCATCATCCTGGCAGGTAGATGTGCAGTTGTGCAAACTGGTAGCTGTGGTGCTGAGGGACACAGGTTAGTGGTGCCCTAGTAGTGTTGGGTTAATGCTTGAACTTCATGACCTTAAAGGTCTCTTCCAACCAAAACATTGCTATGATTCTATAAATACCATAATCGTGTCTCAGAAAAGCACAAGAACAAGAGAAAAATCACACAAAACTAATTTCCAGAACAATAAAACCCTAAAAATTCTGGGATTTAATTGAAGAGTAGTTTAGCAGCAAGCCTGAAACCCACAGCCCCAGCCTTCCTGGGTGTTCCAGGACCCACTTGCTTTCTGGAGTACAAGAAGGCAGCAGTGGGGGGCTGTCTGCTTTCTATTTTTATGTGCAATGCCCTGAACTTAACACCAAGGTAACTGACACAAGTATGAACCTTTTGTATACAGCTCTTGTGGGCTCTGGGGTACATCCAACAAAGTTATTTTAAGCAAAAGTTCTTTTAAGACAAGCCTGGATTTAAGATGCAGCCCAGGTTCCTCCATGATGTGTTTCTTCAATTCCAGGAAGCCAGATCAAAGGTGCAGCTCAAAGCCAAGCCTGGAATAACTGCCAGTTTCTCAAGACTTCAAATGCCGTTAGAATAAGAACTTGGGTTTTGGCAGGGTGCTAAAAGCTCCTTCATTATCTGCTACTGAAGGTAAAATCACATCCTGCTCCATAAACTGTGCAGCCCTTGAGCCCAACAAGCTTGCACAGTACATACAAATGCTAGTGTTTCATCTGGTCTGGCCCTGCAGTTGGCAAAGCCCTTTAAGGTCATGGAGTCCAACCATGCTCCAACTCTACCAAGGCTGGTGCTAAACCATGGCCCTCAGCACCACACCTCTGTGTCTCTTCAATGCCTCCAGGGATGGAGATTCAACTGCCTCCCTTGGCAGCCTGTTCCAGTGCTTGAGAATCAGTCAAGAAATTTATTCTAATATCCAGCCTAAACCTCCCTTGGGGCAACTGGAGGCCATTTCCTCTCATCCTAGCACCTCTTACTGAAAGAGACCAATACTCACACCATGCTCTTTCTCCTGATAATTGAGATGCGCACTTAAACTCCTATGGGCCAGGTAAATAGGAAGGATGAAAGGAAAGAAAGACTCTAGGTGCTGCTGGGCTGGTCAGGAGCTGCACAAAGCCATGTGCAACGTTGCTGCTGTATTTCTAAACCTCATGGTCTTTTTTGGTTTCACTTTCATGAAAGCAAGCAAAAGCTACTGCTGTGGCTGAAAAATACATGCTTGAAAGCCATCACAGGCACTCCTGTAAGCAGGATACACTGAAGGCCTGACACAGTAATGTTTTCTTGTTTCCCTTTCAGAAGCAGTGGAGGGGACTGGCAGCCCTCACACATGAGCAGCATGAGTGGAAGTGCATCTCTCAGCTGGCTCCCAAGGAGCAGCCCTGAAGCAAACATTTTCAGCAGCAGAGGCCAAACTTTGCCATTCACTTCCAGGCACAGCAAGGCCTACAGGTTACCTTTGCAGTCATGCCTCTACTTCAAGCCCACAATGTGTAAGGCTACTATTTACCACAGTAAGTGATATAAAACCCCATAAGATGCAGCTTAAAATTCAATAGCTGAGACCGCAGCTGTGCTAGTCCTGTTAGCAGCTGTGCTAGTCCTGTTAACAGCTGTGGACTTTGGGGAC
The DNA here is from genome assembly GCA_013400475.1 of Tricholaema leucomelas. Classification (NCBI taxonomy): domain Eukaryota; kingdom Metazoa; phylum Chordata; class Aves; order Piciformes; family Lybiidae; genus Tricholaema lacrymosa; species Tricholaema leucomelas. The sequence continues at coordinate 39,108 of WAAF01010016.1, read as the reverse complement.
TTCAAGGGGCAGATCAGAAAGCTGGGGACAGGCTTTAGAGCATGGCCTGTTGTGACAGGACAATGGGTGATGGTCTGAACTAAAAAAAGATTTAGACTAGAGAGAAAGAAGAACTGTTTCACACTGAGGGTGGTGAGGCACTGGCCTTGCTCTTGGGGTGAGAGGCCACAATTAGTTACTGCCCTTGGGTGCTTTTCCTACACCCCTATAGCAAAGGAGGCTGTTGTGCTTCATAACTGAAACAGCCATGGGTAGAGCCACGGCCTAAATCCTTTGTGTTATCTCATACCACCCTCCATGGCTATGCTCTAGGTGGTCCTGCTCTGGCAGGGCGTTGGACTCGGATGATCTTCCGAGGTCCCTTCCAACCCCTAACATGCTGTGATTCTGTGATCTCCATTGGTGCTTGCTTCAGACTCTGCATTTCTCACAGCCCACATGATTTTCCTAACCAAAAGATCATTGAGTCGTGTCAAAACAATAGCAATTAGTAGGAGAGGGGAGCAATTTGTCGTCATGCTCCTACAAATACATTAAACACATATTCCTCTTGCACACGTTAGCAGAATGATTAATGCACACAGGCAGATCACTCCCTCTGATTGGCATGAAAAAAATGCTTCCAGAAGGAATGTTAAAAAAAAGGTTTCCACTCTGAGCATCAGTTCATTAGCAAGTTCATTACCAATTCTCATCTGCATCCACTTTCCACTCACCTCATTTTCAGTCAGACAGTGAAAATGCAAGTTCCTCCAGAAGGCCACATAGGGCAGAAGATGGTTGTAATTCACAGGGTTGCAGTACAGATGGACACTGTCAGGTTTGATTAAAATTATTATATCTGCAACAAGCAGAACAAGCATTATTCCAGCACCAAGACTCCAAGCACAGAAGAATTAACTGGATAGAAATGTGGTCTCCCTGAACAGAAATACTTTTCCTGTGATGTGCCTCATTAAAAACAAATTGTTTAACTATTTGCACACACAATCATTCCCCACTTCAAAACAAAAACCAGCACTTGGAAGCCATTTACAGTTCTAAGGATGAGAGTTCTTACTGTTCCCAACAACTGACTTGCACAGAACTTGCATCAGCCCTGGAAAAGCGCAGAGGGCCAGAGATGAGTCCCTAGAGCACTCAGAATTCTGTCTGGAAACTGTGGCTGCTCTTGCCTGATATTACATCAGAAAGTCACTCCAACTTAAAACTCACACTGCAGCCTCTGGGGTGGCTTTCAAAGCTCCATCCTGTTCAGGTCTGAGCTACACCACATTGTCTGCTCAGGGATTTGACGTCTCAGCTCAGGCTCTCAGTACTCTCAGGCACTCTCTGCAGTTTCTGGCAGTTACACACCCAGGGGCTGCTCCCAGCAGGCAGAAGCTGATGGGGAGAGCTCCCGCCAAGGGCTGCAATGCAGAAAGGGTCTGGCTGAGGCTTAATCCTGAGCACACCAAGGGCACTGCCACAGCTTGTGTGTCACCTTGGAGTGCAGGAAACAAAGGTGGTATCTGAGGGAGAAATGGACAGGTGACCCTAAACTGCCCAGCAAGGGATTACAGCCCACGGACATCACCTTCAGGAGAAAGATGAGGGATCACCAGGGCCAAGCCTCTTCTTCAGTGGCTGGTGTCCCACAAGGATTCTGTCTGTTATGCCTTCAATCCCAGCCTCTGTGTTCCTGAATCCAGTTCCAGAATTCAGCTTCTGAATCTGGCTCCTGTCTGCTGCTGAGTTCAGTCTGGGACTTCCCCGGTGCCTGCCCCAGCATCAGTGGTGACAATGGTGACATCAGTGCCATCAGGGTTGGGTATTGGTTTGTATCTCTCTGTCTCTATTTCACTTGATTGTTCTCATTTCCATCTCAACTGGTTTGGTTTCTTTCCCAACCTCTGGGCAGGCAGAGGGATTCATGGAGAGCCTCTGGCACTCACCTGGTAGCCATCCCAGTCCTAACCCTTGACACATGCAGATAAGGAAATACTAGCCCATGCCATAGTGACTGGCCACTCTTGAAATGCAACACAAGTGAGTTGGAGTGAAAAAAGCTTCAAGTACTTTGGCCCTCAGGAAGTTTGATCACCCAGGAACTGCTCTCAGATGTGCACACACCATGCACCAGGATCTGTATTCCACCAGCTTTAGAGTACTTGGGGGAACTCAGGGAAGGAGGCAAGTTGACAACAATCTGAAAGAGCTCCTCAGCAGTTTCTAAGAACACTTTCCCAGGTGCAGACACACAATCACAGACTCCCTGGCCTTTTTTTTTGCCTTTTTTCTGCCCACCCTCTCTCCAGAAAGCCTGACTAGACCAAAGTGCTGCTCACCATCCAGAAGCTCTTCGGGGAAGCCAGTTCTCTCCAGGTCGTTGTTGCTCTGGTTGTACAAGCCGAAGAGCAGGTAGTTGGCCAGCTCCCTGCACCCCTCGTTGTACCGACTGTCGATTCCTGCAGAAGCAAAAGCACAGGGCAAATCTTGTGTGTCCTACCACCACTTACTTGATGCTTGCCTTTCCTCCCTAATAAAACTTGAGAAGTATTAACTCAGTCTCCTCAGACAATCCGTGGGCACTTGTGCTTGTGGAACGTATTGGGAAAACAGGGGAGGGAAAAAATGAGGTTTACAAGTTCATTGCCACATGCTCACATTCCACACTTGACCTAAATCCACAGATATTGCTTTAAAAAAAAAAACCAACAAAAAAACCAGTTAAGTAAGTCTGCATCAACAGAAGTTCCTTTTTACCTCATAATGCAAACTCAAACATCTGTCTGCATGACGCAGGCATTCTAATTAATATGTTCTTGATTGAAGCTTCCTAACAAACTAATCCCGTGACCTAAATCTCTCCTGCTCTGGAATAGATGATTAAACATTATCTTATCAGTGTTATAGTGCAATCCCTGAGTCACCAGAAAGCCAGTGTAGGCTCCCAGCAATGGTGGAAAGATGTTCTGACAGAAGACATGGCGTACAGCACAGCTCCCAAGGAAAGCCTCCTGTGGTCCCTAGGGAAATGAAATTAAAGCAAGCCAAGATCTGGAGAAGGTACTGATAGAAGAGAAACACAAGAAGAAAGGACACAGGTCAAAGGTTTAGGAAACATTTTAACTTCTCTTCGAGACAGTCACAGTCAGAACTCCTCATTCTGCTGTGATGCATCAAGTAAGTCTACAGGTGAAGCAGCAGCCACGACTTCCACACCTGACAGAGGTCACCAGTCTGGATCGCTACAGAACTCCCCATAAACACCACCAGCAAGTTCTCCTACCAAGCTCTGTAAGGATACCGCTGGCTGCTTGCCAACAAATGCAGATTTGGTCCCAGCGTTCAGGGCAGGGATTAGTGCACTCACAATGCAGTCCCACAGCCTGCAAGCCTGGCTTCAGGACTTGCAGTACAAAGCTCCTCGCGAGGCTCCTGAAGGTACCAGCAATGGGAAGGCAGCACAGGCTCTGCTCACCGCATCCCTTCTCTTATGTCCCACTTCAGCTTTTCAGTGCTAACCAGTTCCAGAAAGTCCGACAGAGGCTACAAAGCTCCCACAGGGACTGCAGCATCTCTTTTACAAGGAAAGGCTGAGAGACCTGGGGTAGTTCAGTGTGGAAAAGAGCAGCCTGAGAAGGGATCTTCTCAGTATCTAAAGGGCAAGAGTCAAGAGGATGAGGCCAGACTCTGCAATTTTCCATCTTTGCTGTGCCAATATTTTCTGCATACCAAACTGCCATGGATCTGGGAACCAAAGAGAGGAGAGAGAGCACAAAGGATGCATAAGGAGGGAATACATTCTGGCTTTTTATTTCAATTGTGTTTCCAGCCCCCTGAAAGCAGGAGAACCAATGCAAGTTAGAACTCAATGGGACTCGACTGGTGCCAAGGCTCTGTCTCCAGGTGGGACTTCAGTTACAATCAAGTGTGGAGACTCCCCTCTTCCAGGAAGCAACTGTCCCATTGTTCTGGTGACTGCATTTAAATGTAATCAGTCTCCTTGAGGTCAGTTACAGCCTCAAAAAACTGGCACACACAACGCCCTGAAGACAATCTGGTTTGCTGCTTACTTGCCTAACTTGAGAAGGCAATCAGATGAGCAGCAGTGTGGCACAAAGCAGGGGTTGGGATCACCCCCTGCAGGGGCAGCAGGCTGTTAGAGAGGTTGTTCTGCAAGAAGCTTTGCCTATATTCCACAAGAAAACATTGCCTGGTCCAGCTATTGCAAAGCCTTTGGGGGAAGAAACTGTCCTTTGTGTGCAACTTAAACCTCCTCTGTTGCAACTCAAGACCATTTCCTCCTGTCCTACAACTCGTTCCTTTGGAGAAGAGACTGATCCCATCTGGCTCCAATCTGCTTTGAGGGAGTTGTAGAGCCAGAAGGTCTCTCCTCAGCCTCCTTTTTTCCAGGTTGAACAATTTCAGTTCCCTCAGCCATTCCTCACAAGACCCTTTACCAGCCTCACTGTTCTTCTTTGGACACACTCCAGCACCTCAATGTCCTTCTTGAAGTGAGGATCTCAAAACTGACCCTGATATTCCAGGTGAGGCCTCACCAGTGCAAAGTCCAGAGAGACAATCACTGCCTTGGTCCTGCTGGCCACCCAGTGCTGATACAAGCCAGACTCTGTATATCATTCCACCAGCTCTTACCATACCATTAGACCGCCATAAAAGATTTAACACTGCAGAATTATTAGTTTGGGGGCTTTCTTTTTTTGTTTCAGTATCTAGGAGAGACAGGAAGCCTGCCTACTATCTGCAGAAACGTATGGAGTTAAGGGAACAGATATAGTTAGTGGCAAGTAAACAGGAACTGAAACACTGAGGAAGATAAGATACCTCCAGAAAGCTATCAGGAGTCCTCAGCAGAACAATGGAGAAAGCCATTCATTAGGAACCCCCCCACGCAAATGCCTTCCAGCCTGTTCCCAGCTCACCACAAGGACAGTGACTCAGTCCAACAGCTCCCTGCTGCCCTAAGAGCCATTCCCACCCCTCCTGCAGTCAGCCTCTGCTGACCTCTCAGGGAGCTGATTCAGTTTGCTAAATTGGCAGAAAACAAGTCTGGCAAAATATGGGGGGAGAAGTCTGCCTGCTCAGTAAGATGAAGCGGATGCAAGATACTAAACAGCCACCAGCACTGACAGCATGCGGGGAGAAAAGAGGAAAGGCAAGAGGAGCTGCCCAGGGGCAGGCTGAGCCTCCCTTTTTGCACAGCAAGAAGCATCCAGGCCACCATGTCTCCCATTGGCTTATTTCATACTTGCTAAGCTGACAGAAACATAGCCTGCAGGTAAAACCAGCCCTGCTTTGTGTCCCAGCCACGCACTGCTGGCATGTCCTTGAGCATCAAAGCAAAGAACAGTCGCTCTGTAACACAGCCGTGTGAGCTTCAGGGCCGCCGGGAAGGTGAGGCTGGAGAGAACGGATTGATCATCTTTAGACATTTACCCAAACCTCACAGACAGTGCTGGAGCTGCCAGAAGTGACACAATCATCCTCCTAGCCTGTATCTGGAAGGAGGAGGGCATGAACAATCAGTGCCACGTACTAAGTGCTGCTGAGCCTTCTCCCGCATTCTAAGAACAAGAGCTCTGCGTACGATGGATTTAATGGAGGAAAAAAAGTAGATCTGAAAAAGTAATGCATGAACAAAATCAAGGTAAAATGAACACAGAGATTCACAGGCTCAGTCCTGGAAGTACTCTTGTCCTCCTCAGTGAGGATAAACAGTAAACAGTTTGCAAAGCCTTGGCTTAGCTATGCTGAACTGTCAAAGTTTGATCTGCAACCAGAACAGCCACAACTACAGCCAGCTTTATAGACAGACCCGACTGAAGCTAAACACATCTCCTCAGAAATCACAGCAACGTAACCCTGAGCTGAAACCCAAGATGCAAGAAACACCACTGGAAAAAATCTAGAGTACTGCTGAAGTAGTCCAGACACTGCTCTCCGAGCAGCTTTAACAGCAGCACGAGTTCATGTTGCTTTTGCCTCATAGCTCAGTGTGTAAATTTAAAGTTGGGCTGAGGGAAATTCACTAACTGTAAGTCGTTAAAGACAGCTAAGTATATATGCAACCTGCAGTGACTGCAAAAAAACACACAAGTATCTGCTTTCTATACAAGCCAAAAGGACTCAAAACGTCAAACTATTTTTGACCTCTGAAGGTGGTACCTGAAGACAGATTGATGCATTCATAACAGGTTACATGGGTGCTTAATCAGAAGCTATGCAAGCAATTCTGCAGGCAGATTAAACAACAACAGCCCCACTGTAGGCACAGAGAGCTCAGTGCAAAGCACAGCTCTAGCAACACCTCACACCTCTTATACTTCCAGAAATCCTTATTTATTGAGAGCTATGGACTTAAATGCTTCACATTACACTGAGGATTGCACACAGCAATTCCTTGTGCCTGTAATACTATCCCAAAAGCCCCACAGTGTTTTTAGTCACTGTTCTTCACTTGGGACTTGCAGCAGCTTCTTAGAAGTAGTCAAGAAACACTCATCAGTGAGATGCCACAACTGGACTGTTTTATTTTATGACATCAGAGCAGCAAAGACAACAGAAAAAAAAAAAAAGCATTTAATTCTGCTTAACTTTCATTGGGAGGCTGACACAGTGACCTTACAGATCCTCTAGCTGCAAAGTTCCTACTTACTCTAAAGAATGTGGAGCAGGAAGAATCACATTACAGAGTTAATGCTGACCAAAGGAGAACGAGGTCACCACAGAGAATCCCCGCAACAGGAAAAGACCTCCCAGATCATCCAGTCTAAACATTAACCTAACACTGTCGAGTCCACCACTCAACTGTGTTCCTCAGCACCATATCTACACGTTTTACGAGCACTTCAGGGACCAGCTCCCTGGGCAGCCTGTTTCAGGGCTTAACCACTCAGTCAGTGAAGACATTTTTTCCAAATGTTCAGCCTGTCACTTGTTAACAAGGAGGAGAGACCAACCCCAATCTGGGGTTGGTTCCAACTTCCTTTGAAGGAGCTGTAGAATGCCAGAAGGTCTCCCCTCAGCCTCCTTTTCTCCAGTTCCTTCAGCTGCTTCTCACATGACTTATGCTCTAGACCCTTCACCAGCTTCACTGTCCTCCTCTGAACACACTCTAGCATGTTCTTCTTAGAGTGAGGGGCTGTCATCTGAGAGGACATTGGCCTCCATCAAGATGATCTTCACCTTTCTGAAACTCATGGTATCTTTACTAGTAGAGCAAGAACAAAAGGGAGAGGGGAAGGAAAAATAAAGCCAAACACTAACCTAGAATGCAAAGGATTCCATCAGGCTGAGATTTGCTGCTCTGCGTCAGGATGCTTTGAATGTTTCGAAGGCGGCTGCAGCTGCAAAGGGAAGAGAATTCAGGTCAGTGAAGTGCTCCAATTCAGTAGGCTAAAGAGCTGACTTAGTTTGGGGATTTTTTACTATATAAACTACGTGGACACACTTCACTTTGGGCAACTTTTGTTTGAAATATATTTAGATCCCACATCAAACCATCCCCACATTATTTGTTTACACTAAGAGATTAACTACAGACCCTGAGAGAAGACTTGGAACCTCTAAGTATAGCTTCTGAGCAAGTACCCTGTTAATCTCTTATCTCCAGCAAAAACGTTTTGTTCAAGTTTCCTCTCACCACAACAATGAAACCCTCCTCTATCAGAAAAGTGAAGAGCAAAGCAACATGGGCCAGGTGATGCCCAAGTAGAAAACTGACAAGGGAAAGGACTGCAGAGCTCCTACATCTGTTGTAAAAGAGGAGTTTCAGCACCTTCAGTGCCATCAGACCACTTTCACCCCACGTAGCTACAGAAAAAAAGACACATCACTTAGCTCCTACATCAGATCAAAAAGCAGAGCACTCATGTAGGAAAGAAAGGGCAAAGGCACAGAGAACCCAGTCTCCACCTGCAAGCCCGTAGGATATCCATGCTGGATAACAAGGCACCAACATCATGCTGTATGTTGCGCCCCCAAGATGCTTCTGCCTTCCAGTATCAGGAGGATTCAAATGGAGCTCCCTACTGTTATTACCAGTACAGACAAGAGCAGAAAGGCAGGCTAAAGAGTTTGAGCAGAGGGGATATCTCATAAGTGCACCAAGGGCAAGTGTAGGGTCATGCACCTAGGTAAGAATAACCCCCTGCAGCAGGACTGGTGAGAGCTGACCTGCTGGAAAGCAGCTCCATGAAGAAGAATTTGGTGGACAAGTTCACCAAGAGCCAGCAATGTACCCTCGTGGCCAAGAAGGCCAGTGGGATCCTGGAGTGCACTAAGAAAAGTGTAAAAGTAGGTCTGAGGGAGGTTTTTCTTCCCCTCTACTCTGCCGTAGGGACACCACATCTGCAGTACTGGGTCCTGTTCAAGGCTCCTCAGTTCAAGAGAGACAGAGTACTACTAAAGAGAGTTCAGTGGAGGCAGAAAGTGTGCTGAGGGGCCTGAAGCATCTCTATGAGGAGGAAAGGCTGAGAGCCCTGGTGCTGTTGAGCCTGCATAAGAGCAGCCTGAGAGGATATTCTTCGTGCTCAGCCTAAAGTATAATCTTTGATAATCCCCGTTAAAAAGAAACAAAACAATATGAAGTCGCAGTGATGTTTTCACCATCCAAACAAACTGCTGCTTATATGTAGCTTAGTTTAGTTGTCCAACACGCATCTTTAAGCCAGGACAAAAAAACAGCCAGCCAGAAAGCAGCATAATTTGTGCTGGCAACATTTGTGAGCTGGTTTTGATACAGCTAGAAGGCAAGAAATGCCTTAGCTGATACTACTGAATGTGCGCTCTTGTTTACTACCTTGTTGATGTAACTATGAGCTGTCTCTAAACAAAAGTCTCTTATGGCAACAGAGCTAATTTTATGATCAGCTCAAACAAAACATGTCTATTCTTACTTTCAGAGTTCCTTAAGGAAAAGGCAAGTAGATGCTTTCAGTACCACTCCCAATTCTCATGCTCTAGTTTGCCTGAATGCAGGCTACAGGTCTGTGTTACAGTGGCTCTCGGTGCAATTGGAACAGCCACAGCAGAGGACAGGAAACACAACAAAGATTCCTTCATGGGAGAGACAAAATCAGTGCAAACCACTCCAGTTCTATCCCCCCCATCCCCAATTTCTTTTGGGTTCTGAATCTCAGTTACTCTTTTGGCTGAAACTTGCCAGCTTATGCCATACACTGTTCTGTGTCACCAGCCACTGTGTGCATGAAGAGATTATGATCCAGGCTTAGACGCAGAGACAAACTTAAAACCACTAATGACACCCAAGAGACACTTCAGCAGGTACTATCAGATGTTGTTGCCTGTGTAGGTGATGTTATCAAGCCCATGACAGGAAAACTTAACTTTATGCTGCACATTTTAGCAACTTATTATTATTAGGAGGCTCAGGGGACACCTTCTCACTCTCTACAAGTCCCTGAGGCAGGTGAGAGTCAAGCTCTTCTCCCAAGTCAAACAAGCTGGACAAGACAACATGGCCTCAAGATGCACCAGTGGAGGTTTAGGTTCAACATTAAAAGTAATTTCCTCACGGTTTGACAACCCTTTAGGAAGTTGATCACCTGGGAGGTGATCTGCTGAAAAGCAGCGGCCCTGTGGAGAGGGACATGGAGTGCTGGTGGATAGCAACCATGGGACAGCAATGTGCCCTTGTGGCCAAGAAGGCCAATGGGATCCTGGGATGTATTAAGAAGAGTGTGTCCCACAGACCAAGGGAGGTTCTCCTCCCCCTCTACTCTGCCCTGGTGAGACCCCATCTTGAGTACTGCATTCAGTTTTGGGCTCCACAGTTTAAGAGGGACAGGAATCTGCTGAAGAGAGGGTACTGCAGCACTGCCTGATGAGGAGAGGCTGAGAGGTCTGGCACTTTTTAGTCAGGAGAAGAGAAGACTAAGAGGGGATTTAATCAATGTTTATAACTATCTGAGAGACAGGGGTCATGAGGCAGGGGACAGGCTCTGCTCACTTGCTCCCTGGCATAGGACAAGGAGCAATGGATGGAAGCTCCAGCACAGGACGTTCCAGCTCAAGACAAGGTGGGACTTTTTGACTGTAAGGGTCCCAGAGCACTGGAACAGGCTCCTCAGAAAGTTTGTGGAGTCTCCTTCTCTAGAGGCTTTCAAGGCCTGTCTGGATGTGTTCCTGTGTGACCTGAGCTAGATTGCATGATCCTGCTCTGGCAGGGGGGTTGGACTCGATCAGTTTGGGTCCCTTCCAACCCCTGACATCCTGTGATCCTGTGAAGAGCCTGCTAAAGGCAGCAGTGGAGTGTCCACCCCCAGAGCCATGGTGATGCGATGCTGAGGGGCACGGTTTACCTCTGGGTTAACAGCTGTACTTGAGGATCTTAAAGGTCTCTTCCAACCAAAACAACCCTATCACTGGCTCTTTAAGACCCAACCTAAGCTGGAATCTCAGTTATCCAAACTGATGGTTTTGCATCTTATTCCAGAAGACTTCCATCCCACCACTAAAGACAGTCCTGAAAAACCCAGGTGAGAGATCAGCCACGATGGCAAGTTATACAGTGCTTGCATTTTCATACTTCTCATTCCACAAGATCAAGAACATAAAAAAATCCTAGACTCCTCACAGTGGGAAGAAACAAATCTGATGTATTATTTGTTAGTAGGAAAACAAGCCGCTGGTTATGGACCAGCTGCAGGCAAGACATAAGAAAATGGAAGCAATTTTCTTTACAGACAAAAAAAAAAAGTCCTTCTCAACCTATCTGCAAAGGACTGTTCAGGAGAGACTCCTACTTCCCCAGCTTGTCTGAAGGAGAGACAGAAAGGACCAAGAGAAAGCACACCCTAGGACTTCTGCTGGGCCACAACACAGCTCCCAGACTGCTATCAAAACACTGCCCATGACAGAGGATGCATATTCCTGCTTCTGCCCAGGGTAAGGAAAGGAAATGTCATCAGAAAACAACATGATGCCTGTTTCCAAACTGAAGGCAGAAGAGGTGGGTTTCAATTCATCTTCTCTCATAAGCAAGATGCAACCCCCCCCCTACTGCTCATACTCAAGTTTTCCTCTCCAGGCCAACCTAAGTACTTCTCCAGCCAGAGACAGGTTTTTCTGGATTGTAAAGTATTTTTAAAGCCCTTCTGCATTACAATCACAGCACAAACACATACCTTGGCTTTTCTTTCCTGCCTCCCCCTATACTAAGCACTTTCAAAACACAATAGATTAGAGCTCAATCTGACAAAGAACAGGTACAGAGAATCCTCCAAGAAAAAAAATACATGGTACTAAGCTGTTAAATTCTCATTTCACACTAACAGCTTCAACAAAGGAGATCTGATCAAGTATGTTTATCATCTAAGAGCAAAAGCAGCGTTGGGAGCCCGCGCAGCAGGACCACAGCAGGGCAAAGTGCAGTACATCTGAGCTTGGTCTTCAGCTCTTAGTATTTTCTGATCTCTTCAAACAAACTGCACTAGAGAGGGGAGAAGGAACTGAAGCAGGAAAGTACTTCCTTCTTTGTTCTAGGTTATTTCTTTCCCTCCTTCATTTTTCTCTTAAGTTTACTCTCCTAACAGTTCTTTCAGTATCTTTCAGAGAAATCATAACTGCTACATTCCCTAAAAAAAATACAAACTCAGTTTAAGCTCTAGGAAATTTCTGCAAAGCAAAGCTGAATGTTGTGGCTATCCTTTCCTCAGGACTCAGTCCTGACAAGGACAGAAGCAGACAGGGATTTTTAAATTCATTATTTCATAAAGAGATGTATGACCATAAAGTGGTTTGTTTCAGTCTCAATATTAAACAGTTCCTTGGTTTGTTTAAAGAAGTGGTTTCTGTGAAAGAAATCGCTGAAAAAGCTTCTGGAGAGATATTTTAAACCTCTTTCCAAGTGCATATAAATCATTAGATTCAAAGGCTGACATTAAAAGCAGCAGAGCTCTGTCTGAAGGCAGGCTTTCTTCAGATAGAGTGAAGAGAATCATTAGAATTCTCAGGATGTGCTCTCAAACAATGCAGGCTGCACTGTGCAAAGTCAGCAGGGAAAGCTGGCATTGCCTTACAGCTCACATTGGGCACTGGAATCATCCTGGAAACAGAGATCCATGAATATTCCCACTTCCAGAGCCAGCATCCTAGCAAAAGTACTGCCCTCACTGCTTTCCTTGTCCCACAGTAACCCAGGGCTAAAGAGAAGCAATGCAGGATGTAGCTGCACACCAGTGCAGGCCTCTGGACCTCTGAATGCTTCCCTGGAATGTGGCTGCAGATGCGCCCACTGTCGTGGCCACAAGGACATGGCACAGCAGCATGCTGCTGAACAATCAGCAGTAGGGACACTTGAAAGCACAGTTACATTAAGCCCTTCTAAGAAAGCCCCAAATTCCTGATTTCAGTGAGGCTTGGACAAGGCATGAGCTGCAAGCCACTTATCCAGCCACAGCCAGACAACAAGGCTGCTTCAGAAGGAGATAAGAAGTTCATGAAATCAAGCAAGGGGTTGGGTTAGAAGGGACCTGGAAAGCTCAGCCAGTCCAACCCCCTGCAGCCAGCAGAGACACCTGCAAATAGAGAGGTTGCTCAGAGTTCCAAACCACCTCACTTGGAATGGTTCCAGGGATGGGGCATCTGCCACTTCTCTGGTCTCATCACCCTCAGGGTCAAACATTTCTTCCTTCTTACCAGTCTGAATCCCCCTCTCTTAGTTTTGAACCATCACTCCTTGTCCTGTCACTGTCCTGTCTGTCCCCAGCTTTCTCATCAGCCCCTTTAAATACTGCAAGGCCACCGGAAGGTCTCCCTGGAGCCTTCTCTTCTGCAGGCTAAACATCCCCAACCCTCTGAGTCTGGCCTCACAGCAGAGCCCTTCCAGCAACACTGTGGCCTCCTCTGGCCCTGCTCCAACAGGTCCCTGTCTGCACTGTGCTGAGGACTCCCGAGCTGGGCCCAGCGCTGCAGGTGAGGTCTCAGCAGAGCAGAGGGGGCAGAATCCACTCCCTGCCACTGCTGCCCACACTGATGGAGATCAGCCCAGGGCAGGGCTGGCTCTGGGCTGTGAGCGCTCGGCACTAGCTCATGTCCAGCTCTGCACCCCCAAGTCCTTCTCCACAAGGCTGCTCTCCATCCCATCAACAGAAGCAGGCAAAGTCAGAATTGCTCCAGCAACCCCTCCTGAACAGAAGATATGACGACTGTGTGATTTCTGTATTGTCTTATGCCCATATAAGAGCCCAAGGCACTGCAAGGTCTCACTCTTCTCACTGCACCGTATCTGCACTAACCATCTTGAAGCCATGTGTCAAGTCAGATCAGCTTATGGATCCAAACAAACTCTAGCCTAGGAATTAAAGAAACAGCACTCCCAAATGTCAGCCAGCTGATCTGACTGCTGGTGAAGGAGGGTCAGAAGGCAAAGCCACAGTTTGAGTTGGCATCTGGCAATAAACTATGCTTGGGCCAATTAAGAAACGATACATTGAGGTACTTGATTGTTAATCTTGGAGTCGATCCAAGACAAGAGGAAGATAATTGACAATCATTAACTTCTAAGAATTAGTGCTCATCTGTTCACATCTTCCTACTAATTAGGCAGAGTCCCTGGCTCCCAACAGCCTGGGCTGCCACAGCTCAGTGACACAGGGAGCCGTCAGCACACAAAGAGAACTGCGCCGTGCTCGGGCAGCAAGGGCACGGCCACTGCAGAAACAATGCCACATGCTATTCGAATTTTTACGTTATTTATCTTTCCACGATGTCTTCCTTTCTTTCTGCATCTCTTGGTGCTAGCTGCATTTATTCTGCCCTCAAACTTCCTTCTCTTGATGTTGTAATCCAGTGCTATCTAAGCAGCAACAATACTGTGCCAGCGTGAGCTGGAATAGAACCATTTCTGCTCAGGGATTTGACTTAGCTCAGGCTCTGCTCTCTGAGGCACTCTCTGCAGCTCAGGCAGGGTTCCACATCTACGGGCTGCTCCCAGCAGGCAGACGCTGACGAGGAGAGCTCCTGCCTAGGGCTGCAAAGCAGAAAGACTCCAGATGAGGCTTGCTACTGGGCACACCAAGGACACTACCACAGCTTGTGTGCCACCTTGGGGTGAAAGAGGTCAGAAGTGGCACCTGTGGGGAGCAGGGGACAGGACAAGTGACCCTAAACTGACCAATAAGGGATTGTAGCTCACAAATGGCATCTTCAGGAGAAAGCTGAGGGATCAATAGTCCAAGGAGGACTCCCTCTGTTCTGCCTTAGATCCCAGGCTGTGTGTTCCTGAATCCAGTTCCAGAATGCAGCTCCTGTATCCAGTTCACCATCTGCTGCTGAGTCCAGTCTGGGACTTCCCCAGGACCTGCCCCAGCATCAGTGGTGACAATGGTGACATCAGTGCCATCAGAGGTTGGGTATTGGTTTGTATCTGTCTCTATTTAATTTGCTTGTTCTCTCTTCCATCCCAGCTGGCTTAGTTTCTTTCCCACCCCATCAGGCTCTCTCGGTTATTCCCTTTCTCTTCCTTTTGGGAAGACAGAGGGGTTCATGGAGAGCCTCTGGCACTTTCTGTTGGCTGGCCCAGCCCTACCTAACCCCTGACAGATATTAGCATCGATCCCTGACCGATTCCCAGCGGATTGCCAGAGGCTGGCTCCCATATGGCTGGGCTGCTGGCGCTGTGGTTAACGGCAGCTCAGCAGCCCTAGGATGTGACTTCACCGTGCGGGGATGTTTTGCTCCGTACTGGCAGCTGTGATGCTCCTCCCCCACAAAGGCCAGGCAGGCTCCGACACCCACATGTGCTGAAGCTCTGAGAGACTGCAGCGACAAGGGGAGAACCTGAGACACCCTGGGCGAGCTTGTGCAAATCCTGCCAGGAGCACCGGCCACCTGCAGGTAACGGCTGGATTCGACTCCGACTGCCTGCCTCGGACAGACGCTGGCTCTCACGTCAGGTACAAATAAAATGGGAAGATAAAGCAGTTAATCTTCCCCCAACCTCATTTCTTGGTAACTGCTGCTACCACCATGTGCTTCTGTTCTTCTCCCCCAGAAAATGACGTTTATCTTTCACGGGCCTTTTGCTGACCTCACCATTTCTACCAGAAGCACTGTTACTATTGTCTGCTTCTATCAGAAGCCAGGATTGTCTTGGATTTCCCACTGCCTGGCATAACACCAGCCTGCCATAGCTGTGAGACCAGAAGCTAAAAGTCAGACGGAGTTCAAAACACAGAATTCCACAGAACCCCATCAGAGTGGGGCTTGGCAGGGACCTCCGGAGATCATGCAGTCCAGCTAAGGCAGGGGCACTTACAGCAGCTTGCACAACTAACTTTATTAATTTCAAAAGCAAATACTGTGACAGTTGCTTAAACAATGTGCTGTCTAAGCTTTACTTGGGCAGATTTAGGTATAGAGAGGTCTCTATTTTCCCTATCATAAACCACAGCACGTTATGGAGGACACCAACTACAGCCCTTACAAAGCATCACCTGAGAAAATGAAGGGGATTTTAGGAGTGATGGACTGCTCTGAAGCAGCAGCAAAGACCCACAGCTCGAGTGCAACTGTGCTGACATCAACCAGTCCCCAGCCAGACAAGGCAGGCACCTGGCAGATTAGCAGCAATCAGAAGTTAAGCTGCAGTGCCTTCAGACCAAATTCCTTCTCAGAACCCAATAGTGGATGACAGCCACTGCAGTCACAAAGCCAGGTGTTTTGCCTTCAGTTCAGTCCATGTCACAGAATCGCAGCATGACAGAATAGTCTGGGTTGCAAAGGAGCACCTGCTGCATGGGCAAGGACATCTTGCACTAGACAAGATTGCCATAAGCCCTGTTCAACCTGGTCTTGAATGCTTCCAGGGACAGAGTACCACAGCATCTGCGGATAAGCTGGGCCAGTGCCTCACCACCCTCACAGTAAAGAATTTTTTCCTCAAATCTAATCTAAATATCCCTCTTTTATTCAAAACTACCAGCTCTTGTACTCTCACTGCACTCTTATCAAAGGGCTCTCACCGTCTTTCCTGTAGGTACTTAAAAGCTGCAATAACGTCTCCCTGGAGCCTTCTCTTCTCCAGGCTGAGCAACCCCAGTCCTCTCAGGCTGTCCCCGGGAGCTTCCCCTGATCATCTTTGTGCACAATCACAAACTTCAGCTGCAGCTCCATGGGCAGCCAAGTGAGCCCAAGAGCTCTGCTTCTCTCCTTGGCAACTCTTCCTTGTCAAGCACTTCTACCTCACTCTATCAATCACACAGTCCTATATCCCTCCTAACTTTGGCCACATCCTAGCACCCAACAGACAGAGCTGTGGAGCAAGCTGCCCAGAGCAGCTGTGGAGTTGTCTATTCTAGAGAGACTCAACACCCACCTGTATGTGACACTGGGCAAACTGCTGCTTTAGCAGAGGGTTAGGCTGGAGGATCTCCAGAGATCCTTTCCACTCCCCACCATGCTGCGATTCTCTGATTCTACACTACCTTACTTCCCTAACATGCTAGGAACCCATCAATGTGCACATAACAAGGTTTGAGTCTCTTTATTTTTCCTTTTAACACTGCAGCAAGTTAAATCATCTCTCTCTCTGCACAACTCAGATAAAGTGCAATCCTTCAAAAAAGTCTGTCAAACAGTGCTGTTACAAAATCCTGGACCTCAGCACAGTGACATAAGGAACACATGGGTACAGACTGTTAATCTTTCAACACAGATTGAGAATCTTTCAGCTGGTTGGGAAACCACAACTCTTTTGTCTCTGTACCACTGTGCTCCTGAACAGCCCATCAAGTGCTCCTCTGAAGCCACAGAAAGAGAAAAATAACCAAGTACTTAACCACTGCGTGATTAAAACCAGAGTGGTTGAGAGGATAATATTAGGTACACAGGCAGAGACAACACAAAAATGAACCCAAGTAGCCACCTCCCCACACAGACACATGGTGAGAACTGATCTGAATAATGTTATCTACATGGATCACGAACAATGAGGATTTGTCTACTCTTTTACATAAAGGCAGTGGAAAACTGGGTAGGTCTACAGCCCTACCAAACAGAACAAAATTGCAACGGTTTTAGATGGTGATATTAAAAAAATAAAGTTAAATTTTGTTGTGCAATGTCTGTGTTAAGGGAAACATCCACCACCAAACACATAAAACACAGCATCATCTCCTAAAGAAGCAGGCTCCTTTTTTGGCAATGTCATCTACTTCCTCGGGGCTTTCTTTCAGTTGTTTACAGAACCTCTAACGCTGCAAACCACTTTATTTACAACCCCCCTTCTTTACTTGCTTGCCTGGTGAGCATCAGCTCCCACCACACCAGAGCAGACAAAAGCTCTGAAGTACGTGGAAGAACTCCAAGAATTATCTCTGGCCCTTTCCCTGTTCTTTATATAGTTCTAAGAATTTTTCCATTCCTGTTTGGGACTTCAGAGCAGGGAAGGAGGGCAAGGGATTGTTTTGTTTTAACTTATTTTTAATGAACTGCCTGGTATCTGCTGACTGCTTGGGATATTTATTGCAAACACTGGCCTCTCTGCCTCCATCTGGGCTGACAGAAAACCGGCACAAGAACAAACCCTGAGCAGAGGAAAAATGAAGGGATGCCATGCCTCCTGCAAACACGCCGAGTTACAGATGCTGTCTGCATCTCCCAGGGGAGCTCCGAAGCTTGCAGATGTTCACAGAGTCTGAATGTTCTCAGGACAACTCTCAAACAGGCTCTCAGATTACAAAAATCACTCGTGAAGAGACAGGCTTGAGTGGAAACCATTTTCTCTTTCAGCCTTTTATTTTTTAAACCATTATGGCATTTTGTTACTGATCACGAATCTGTAGCTACTTCCAGCTATAAACAAACACTAAGCTCTTTCTAAACAAGATGAATTTATTCAAATATTTATTATCTGAAAGGTCATTTTCCCTTCCTTCTTATGATCAATTTCATTCCTAAGTGCAGGCAGGGAGGGAGCACAACCATCACAGCACAGCCATGTTCAGGTTTTGCAAGCAGACACGACCTCCATTTCCCTTCCCGTACAGAATTTCCCATTTCTCAGGCATACTTCTCCTAAGAATGCTTTTCTTCCCTCCTCAAACAAAGCACCACAGCCATTTTGGTTTTCCAGACGTAGAAGCCATAGCAAAGGCTATGCCAGGCAGCTAGGACAGCTGCTCCTGTGGAGCTGACATGCAAGGTCCAGGCGCTCCATTGCCGACCTGGGGCTGGCGAACACCTCCCGTATTGTGTTGTAACCACTGCGAGCATCAAGCACTTCAGTTCCTGGGTTGTTGTTTGACATATTCAGGCAGTTCAGATAATACACTGCGGCTTAGCATACACATACGGGTGCACCGTAATATGCCTAAAGGAAACGGAGCTCTAGCAACATAAGGATACCGGAGCTGACACCTGAGCTCCCACAGAGCCAGCGCCATCGCCTAACACATCCCCGCAGCCTAGCTCTTGTCACATTCTTTTCTCCGTCTTTTTGAAGCTCAGAGAATGTTGTTGCCTCAAGCAGCTTTCCAGAAGCTACCCAGCAGATGCCTGCACAAATACACAACCTCCTGTCTCTCCATAATCCCTCAACCTCTCCCAAACCTCTGCTCTCTCTACCATAATTTGGCTTTCCTATCTTTCACAAGCCCTTTTTCCCTACTTCCAAGGTAGGATGGATGTGGGGTTCCACATCTATCCCTTCCCAAACTAGACCCAGATTTAGCTCTCTCCAAGGCCCCCAAACACCTCTTCCTATCCCCCTGCACCCAGCCCACTGCAGCCTCTCACACCTTCTCTTCCAGTGGGACTCAGGACTCAGCAGTAAGGCCAAGCAAGGCCCCTGCCTGCCATGGTGTCAAGGCCACCAGCACTCCTCTCCCAGGAGCCATCCACAAAACAAACGTGCCCACAAAACACCCCAGCCCTTTTCCCTGAACCTCAGCCCTTCAAATGCTGCTCATAATGCTTCAGTCTGACATAACTACCCCAACCACCTTCACCACCCCGAATTCCCCTGCGACATCCCCAAAAGCCTTTAAAGCCTCCTGTGCACCAGAAAGCCTCTCTTTCGTGTTCCCAACCTACCTCCCCACCTGCCAAGCACCCCATCGTCGCCACCACCCCAATGCGCCTTCAGTGCAGCCCTCTGCACCTCCCAGCTTCCCCGCACCCAGCCCACTAACGGCCCAAAGCCCTTCCCATCAGCTGTCTCAGAACGCACAGCATCATCCCTCCTCGGCAGCCCCCGCAGATGCCTTAATAAGCCACCTCCGCTATTAATGCCGTTAACACCTCCAGCCTCCTTCACACTGCTCCCCAACACCCTGCCCGTCTCCACCCTCCCCCGGCGCAAAGCCCCCAAAGCTCGGCCCCTCCCTGTCAGCTGCTCAGCGCTCCCTCCACGCCATAACCAAGGCAGCTCTCCTCTCCAGCGCCGTTTCCTCCTGGCCCCTCCGTTACCTGACGAACGCCTCGGCGGAGCGGGGGCGGCGCGGCGAAGGGCGCTGAGCCGGCGGGAGGAGCGCGGAGCGGCCGCACAGCGCCATGGCGACAGCGAAGCGGCGACAGCGGCAGCAGGCAACCGACAGCTCTGCGGCCTCCGCCCCGTCTCGCCCCGCCCGGCCCCGCGCGTACCACCGCGTTCCCTGCCGCGGGGGGAAGATGGAACTGCGAGACGGCCGCGGCTCTGCCGCGCCGCGCACCCCGGGCTGCTCACGGCACAGGGACCGGGGCTGCACAGGCCACGAGCGAGGGCAGCAGCCGCGCATATACTGCGCGGGGTACGGGCTGCCTCCCCTCTCCGCCGGGCATGGGTTCGACCCAGTCCTGCCTCCCCGCCCCCGCGCAGGCACCCCCTAGAGCCGCACACCGCCGACGACCGTGGGTGCGTCCAGCCGCATCCGCCCGTCCCGGTTTTCACACCCGCCACGCCGTGGCGTGGGCTCGTCTTGAACCCACGGAACACTGCGGAGCGGTGTGACATGGGTCCTCCCACACCGCCGTGGGTCACGGGCCCGCTCGGACCCCCGCGAGACGGTGGGACGCAGACCACCTCGGACTCGCCCCAGACACCCACGGGACGGTGTGACATGTACCTCCCAGGTCCCCTGGAGCCTCGCTGGACAGTAACGCCAGCTGTCCAGATCCTACCTCCTGGCGCCCCACGGGCCAGTGTGACACTAACCCCCGACCACCCGCTTCCTCAGCCCTGCAGGACAGCGTGTCCTGGACTCCCCCGGAGCTCTGCGGAGCAATGTGACACGGCCCCCCGGGACCTTCCAGATCTCCCCTGCCATGCCACCCGAAGTTCCAAGGATGCACCTGAGCCAGATGAGGCAAGGTGCCCTGACCCCCCCAAACCTCTTGTAGCACGTGGAATGCCCAGGCCTCCCTGCTCCCCTCCCCAGCACTGCACTCCCATGTAAACCCCTCCAGAACTGCCCTTTACCACATAGCCATGCCCTGTTATCTTGGCAGCCCTGTCCAGGCACCCGACTGGGGCAAGTCACCAGCACTTCACCATGTCCCACGGTAACTCTCTTCTTGTCCCCCTCCCCGACCCCCTTTACCAGCCAGCACCCATACTGCACTGTGTCCTGGTAGCAGCACAACAACCTTCAGGGCACCTTTTCTTCACTTGCACCAGAAATTTGGGACACCAGGAGTGCAGAGCCTCAGGCATCTCCTGCATCCTGCCCTGTCCTGCCCAGCTTGGAAGTGCCAACCTCATCACAGCCTCCGGACTTCACCATCACCCCCACCCCCACCCTGTCTTTCCCATTTTACTGTTACTGTCTTTCCACCATCCCCCTGGGCCTGCATGTTGCATCACTGCCCAAAAATGTGAGCGAGAACACCCAGCTTCCAAGTCAGTATGCTGGAGCAGGGATTTTATGTCCTGCACATGAGCACCTTCAAGTATCTATATTTAAAGGATAGAGGTCAACATGGTGAGGGGAAGGATCTGGAGCCAGGACTTAATGAAGCGTGCAGGGGCACATGGCTTCTATTAATCACCGAACCTCAGCATGGTGGGGGTTGGAAGGAACCTCTAGAGATCATCTAATCCAACCTGCCCACTAACACAGCAGCTTGCCCAGGATCACAATGTCCAGGTGGGTTTGGAATCTCTCCAGAGAAGGAGACTCCACAACCTCACATCCTCCTCCTGCCTCCTCATCATAGTCTGGAGCAAAGGAAACCACAGGGCAAGGTGTTGAGTAAGCTCTAAGGAAAATCACTATTGCACTATGTAGTGCTTTACCCTCCCACAAAGCCGCACATTAGTTTATGATGCTCAAGCTCTCCGTGCACCTTGCAGTCCCCACTAATCACCCTGGGTCCTACTCCTCCATGTTAGAGAGCAAGATAAGATGATTCATCTGCATCATATTTTAGTGCCACTAGTGTCTGCCCAGAACCCTACATCTGTAGCCACTGAGTGTGATGGACACGAGGGCTATTCAGAGCAACCTCCTCTGCTGCACAATGGACCCAATGCAAATGAGGGGCACAGGGGGAGCCACTGAGGGTTCTGTAGCCCATGCACACCTCACTCAGCTCACTGCAGGTGACATGTTCCAGAGCATATTTTCCCCAAAAATAAAACTGGACTTTGGTCACTGCTGTGGTGCAGAGAAGATAAATACACTGGGCCATGACCCAGCTCTCTGGGGCAACCAGAATGCATTTTAGCTGGCCTCACTGAGAGGTAAGATGGCTTTTGATGTTCACATGTCCCAAGGCCATGGGTTACACCACCCAACCCTGGCTCATGTGCTGATGGCATGTTGGCTCTGTCTCCACATCCTGAGCTCTCGCTATTTTTGAAGCCCCTGGACATGCTTTGAAATGAGCTTGCTAGGGCAGTATCAGGAACCAAAACACTGAAAGGCAATCAGACACTAGGTGTTGGTCAGCATTGCTACCACACCTTGGCCTCCCTCCATAAAGCCCCTGAAATTTGTCCCTCCTGTCTCTATTGGTGTGCTGCGTTGGGCAGTCTCCTGCAGAACTTCATCCGGCTGGCTCTGTCCTAGCTCATGAACCTCCAGCCTCTGGTCACTCTGATGGCATCACTCATGTAAGGGAGGGGCAATGTCCTTCCAACCTGTCCCTGTTGTCCTTTCCCTGCCACAAACATGTCCTTAACATTTGGGTGCTGTGTGAAGTCCTTCCTTGGCATTCAACCATGACCTTGATGGCCATGATCCACCACCACAGGGGCATTCATGGGTTTGTTCAGGGGTGTGCAAAGCTCCAAAACTCCCCCAAAAATCAACACCATACTGAGAGAAGAAAGATCTCACCAGGACAGGAACTAGTGCAATTTTACCTCCAAAGCTTCTCTTTCAGCCAGCAAGGTATCTTGCATCCCTGGAGCACTGCACTAAGCTGCCACCTGTAACCTGGCCCTTGGGAGCAGAGCAACACCAAAGCAGATCAACAAACACTCAGCAGAAAAGTCAGGCTTCCTGGAGAAGGAGTGCTGTGGGAGGGGAAGAGGTATCTTGCAGCACAGCACAGAAAGGACCCAACACCAACTATTGTTCCCAGTTCCTGAGCTTTTGCTGTCTCACCATTGCTCCACGTTTTGAAGGCTGCAAAAGCTAAATGAAATCCATAAAAACTGTCAAAGAAAGGAAGAGGAAAAGCAGAGTGCTTTGGAAAGGGAGGAAAGCTGCTGCTGCTGTTTCTTGATGGGTCCTCATGAACTAGGACTTGTGCAACTGAAAACTGGGTTAAGGGTCCATTCACTTGACCTGGTAGGGCTCTTTCTTGCCGTGCTTGCAGCCTGGGCACACCAGCACTGGCACCTGCCCATGGAAACAGCTGCCTTCATGCCTGCTCCCAGGAAAACCTGCTTATTTTTAGTAAACTCCAGCTACACTGATGGAGAAAACATTGCTGGATGCACAGGATCCAAAATAGCTGTTGTTGATCCTGAGACATGCCCCTGAAGAGGCTTCATGAGGAATGCCTCAGCTTCTCACCTGAGGCTGGCAGCTACTCAGGAGGTTGCATTTTGTTAAAAATTAGAATCATGGAATCCTTTTGACTGGAAGAGACCTTTACAGAATTACACAGAATGAACCAGGTCGGAAAAGACCTCTAGGATCATCGAGTTCAACCTATCACCTAACCCTTCTAATTAAGTAAAGCCTGGCACTAAGTGCCTCACCCAGCCTTCTCAAACACCTCCAGGAATGGAGACTCCACCACCTCCCTGGGCAGCCCATTCCAATGCCAATCACTCTTTCTGCCAACAACTTCCTCCTAACATCCAGCCTAAACCTGCCCTGGCACAGTTTGAGACTGCATCCTCTTGTTCTGCTGCTGGTTGCCTGGGAGAAGAGCCCAACCCCACCTGGCTACAACCTCCTTTCAGGTAGTTGTAGAGAGCAATGAGGTCTGCTCTCAGCCTCCTCTTCTCCAGGCTGAACACCCCCAGCTCCCTCAGCCTCTCTTCACAGGGCTAGTGCTCTTTAAGATTGTCAAGTCCAACCACTAAGCCAGTGATGACAAGGCCACCACTAAACCATGTCCCTCAGCACCACATCTACACAGCTTTTCAATCCCTTCAGGGATAAGGACTCCACCATGGCCTCAGGCAGCCTGTTCCAGGCCTTGACAACCCATTTGGGGAAGAAGATTTTCCCAATATCCAACCGAAACCTCCTCTGGGGTAACTTGAGCCCACTTCCTCTTACCCTGTCACCTTATTGCTTGGCAGAGTAGAATTCAAACATACATCCCACACAACTGGCATGTGCACAACCCCTCCCTGCAGAAGGCATGGGCTGCTGGGTTCATCAGCTGTGTGAAGGCTTTCATGTCCTGGTGCACACCAAGGAGCCATCCACGAGCCTGTTCTATGACCATGGAACCCCAGCTTACCAGCATGAAGACCTGTTCCCATCCCTTTGGTTCGACTAGGCAGAGGCCACATCAGAGAAAACCAGAGGTCACAGCTCCAGCTCTTGCTGTGGTGCCAGGCATGACTGAGATGCAGCTGGTGTCTGCTGCAGTGACAGCACAGCAGCTACAGAGAGCAAACAGGAAAGGTTTGTTACTGGAAGGAGTGGTTGACACCATCAGGCTGTGCTGCCATTCAGGAGACCCAGACAGGCTGGAGAGATGGGGAGGAGGAACCTCATGAAGTTTAGCAGGGGCAAGTGTAAGGTCCTGCACATGAGGAGGAACAACCCCCAACCACCATTCTCAACTCTGCCACTGTCCTCACTGTGGGTGGCCACCAGCTCTCAAGCAGCAGCCAGCCCTGCACCCATCTTTTTCCCCCTCCCTTTGATTTACTCATTTCAGCCTCAGATGAGCAGAGGAAGCCAGGAACTTGCTGTGTGGCCTCCCCTGCATCTTCTTATCTCCAGGAACAACTTCCACCTCTCCCAGTCTGCTTCCTCCGGGGCTCAGATCCCTCCCCTCACTGTGTTTCACCCTTCCAGGAGCCTCTTCTCCATAATGCCCGGGGATTCACACCCTAAAGCATGCTTCAAGCCAGCACTACCTGATTGTACAGCTCTTCAGCTCACCCTCGAGTCTCTACCTGTTGGTCTCGACCATCAGGCTAGAGGGAGGCTGCAACTTCAGGCAATGCAACATCTTCAAAGGCTAGATGTGAAAGGGAAAAGCACTTTGGATAGCTGTCAGAGCTCCTCAGCTGGTGGTCCTGGAGATCTCTGGGCTCCTCCAAAAGGGGCCCATAGAAGGAGACTTGGCAGCATCCCTCCAGTCACTTAAACTCCATTGCATCACTCTGGAGAATTCGTGGGGCCCTCTGAAGACATGAGTGAGAGAGGTGCTGCACAGGGTGCACCTCTCCTCTCAGTTTCCCTCTCCTACACAGAGTCCCAGATGCTGTTTCTCTCTCTCTAGGATCATTTCTCTCTGTCTTTCACCCACCACTTTTCCCAGAAAGCATCCAGAATTGCTCCTTACCTGGAGTTTCATGCTCTTGGACTTCCCGTTTCCAACTTGCATGGTTTCTGGCTCAGCAAGGTTGTGAGCTGATATCGAGGTTCTAATTTAAATTTCCCAGAGACTCAAATATAGGTGATAGAACCAATAACAATTTGTAAGATGCCCTTCCCTCTTCCCCCTTCTTTCCCAAAAGAAAAGAAATTAGATGGAGAAGAAAGGTAAGCACACCCTGTGATTTGGGAAGTTAAAAGAAGAAAAGTTTAACAATAAATAAAAGGTAAATGAGGTAGAGAAGTTATGAAGGTATAGGAAAGGGAAAACAAGATACAAAACATGTAAATATACAACCAGATTTGATGGCAATGGGTTTTGTCCCGTCGTGGGTGATGGCTACATGGTGAAACAAAGACCAGCAGGAAACAGGAATGGTGACTGCTGATGAGCAGGAGGCAGAGGAGAGAAAAAGACAAAGAGGAAGTGCCCCTGCTTTTATGGATCCTAGAGAGGAAGGGGGAGTGGGCTAACCACCATCACCTGGTAGTGTTCAGACCCGCCCCTGGGGAGCAGTCAAGACCACCTGGGGTCAGGTTCGAGACCACTCCCTCAGGTGGGTTAACCCTGTACAGCTGACAAGGCCAGGGATGCTGGAAAAGGCAAATCCACCCGAGCTTTTCATCTCCTCTTGCCACCAATTTCATCCAATGCCACCAGCTTCAATGGCTTCCTACTCTCTCCCGTGTTCAGTCCAGCACTGCCCACTCCCTTTGCAAGAGAAGGGAACCACCAGCAGTGCACTGGGGATCAGAACCTAACTCCTTTTAACTCCTTTCTCCTGTTCCTTTAAAGAAGATTTGTATCCTCAGACTCCACCACCAGTTTCCATCCCATCATAGAATCACAGAATGGTAGAATCACTGCAGGTGGGAAAGACCTAAGAGATCATCCAGTCCAGCCATCCACCCAGGGGGTTGGAGTGGATGAGCTTTAAAGGTCCCTTTCAACTCAAATCATTGCATGATTGTGTGATTATTTCCCCTGTGCCTACCTCACCACTTTGGGGCACACACCACGGGCCAGGCTGAAAGACTAAGGCCATGTTTCCACAGGGAAGAATTCCTGGATCGCTGGGGACAGCAGCCCTGATTCCTCCTCTGTGTTGCCGAACCCGCGGCACAAAAGCCTTTGTGGGCTCTTTGTTCCTCGCACTTAACCAGCACCAGCCTCCCCTAGGCCACGACTTACAGCACTCTGCCTGCCCCAGCCCAGGCGGCAGCGACCCCAGCGGGAACTGCGTTCTCAGCGGGTGCTTGTAAAGCGCTGGGCACCGGGCAGCTGCCTCTCCCTAGGGCACCGCACGGGCCTTGATGTAGCCATGAGGGTTAACGGTGCTAACCCCCGGGCACCAGCCCGCGCAGTCCCAGCGCCGCCCCGGGCAGCTGCCGCGGCTCGGCCAGCTGGCGAGGAGCCTGGGCGAGGGCTGCCACCGGCCCTGAGCCACACCGGGACCCTTTGGGTACTTCATCCCAGCGACCGCGTTCACCTCCGCTCCCCTGCGTGGTGTGAGAGGGGCGGTGAAATCCCACGGAGCCCACGCACTTGTGGCTGTCACCTCGGGTCCCCGGGTGGCAGGCGCCTGCTTGGCTGTTCCCCGGATGGAAGGCCTCTTCGCAAGCGCTTTTCCCACCGCTGGGCTCACACTTGCCAGCTTTCCTGGGGAGAGGGCACTGTCAACCCTCTCCCACGAGCGGTGTGTGACCCCCGGCAGCAGCAGCTGGGTGTTCATGCAGCTCTGCTGGTTGGCAGTGGGAATACAACTGGCCAAGTGGGCTCCAGGACCTGCTGGCACAAGGGCTGAGGGCACACAAGCAAAACTGACATCACAGCTCTCATTTCAGCACAGGTTCTGTGTGTCTCCAGAGAGCAGGGGACCGAAAGTAAACCCTTCTGTATGAAAATCACTGTCTCCTTCCCAGCATCTTCGAAGCCTCCTTCAGTGGCAGGGTGCAGCCAGAGTCAGCTGCAGCTGTTCATCTTCCCTCACGCAAACACTTTAACTCCTGCAGATCTTCTGAAAGAAAAGGCAGACCCACTCTGCCCATCCTTCTGCCTCACCAGGCAATGCAGCTGTATGGGAGATGCAAAATGCCAGCTTGAGTCCACCAGTACTGAGGTCCTCCAAAACACAGACCCTATCAGCTGCTCAGAGCAGCTCAGAGAAAAGGACTTGGGGGTGCAAAGCTGGACAGGAGCTAGCACTGAGTGCTCACAGCCCACAGTCAGCCCTGCGCTGCGCTGATCCTCAGCAGCGTGGGCAGCAGGGGCAGGGAGGGGATTCTGCCCTGCTCTGCTCTGCTGAGCCCTCAGCTGCGGTGCTGAGATCAGCTCTGGAGTCCACAGCACAGACAGGGACCTGTTGGAGCAGGGCAAGAGGAGGATACAGCAATGAGAGAGATGTCTGAGAGAGTCAGGTTTGTTGAGCCTGGAGAAGAGAAGGCTCCAGGGAGACCTTCTGATGGCCTTTCAGGGTCAAACAGAAAGCTGGGGACAGAGTTTTTGTCAGGGCCTGTTGTGACAGGACAAGGAATGATGGTTTGAAACTAAAAGAGGGAGATTCAGTCTGGAGAGGAGGAAGAAACTGTTTCCCTTGAGGGTATTGAGATCCTTGCCCAGGTTGCCCAAGAGGTGATAGATGTCCCATCCCTGGAACCATTCCAGGTCAGGTTGTCTGGGGTTGTGAGCAACCTGCTCTAGTTGCAGATGTCCCTGCTGGCTGCAGGGGGTTGGACTGGATGAGCTTTAGTGGTCCCTTCCAACCCAAAGCATTCTGTGGTTCTATGATTCTCAGCTAGTCTTGAACCTACGTGTGCAAATACTGAGCACATAAGGGAGATTTGTGGTGCCAGAGCACATCCTGATGTGAGCCTGCACTGACCTGGGGAAAAACCTGACCATAGTTATGTGGGGATGTGAAAGTCAGGCTGGGAGGACTAAAAGGAGGGTGACCATGTGCCAGATACACTCTTGGATGGGTTAGGAAGCAAAAGCCATTACTGCAGGCTCCTGAGAGCACAGCAGGATTTGGGAGTGTCGATGCTTTTGTGCAAAAGGCTTGGGGTGCTCAAGCAGAGAGGCTGGTAACATATTCTAGGAGGAAACCAGCACCCTATAGGCTACATCTTTCTGTTAGACCTCTGCAGTTTGCTTGCTTGTGCCAAAATCAGCTTTTCACAGCTCCTGTCTTTCAGGGGCAGTTCTGCTGCCAGCTCCCCTGGTGATAAAGCTTCTTCTGATAGCACTCAGGAGGCAGCACATGGGTGTTAAGTCCATAATCCTGTTAAATATGTAATGAAATTTCTTAGAATCAGGGCATCACAGAATTGTTTAGCTTGGAAAAGACCTTTAAGACCATCAAGTCCAGCCCTTACCCCAGCACTGTCAGGTCACCACGTCCCTCAGCACCACATCTACGTGGCTTTGAGACCCCTCCAGGAATGGGGGACTGTAGCACTGCCCTGGGCAGGGAAGTTTTGCTGTGCTGTAGTTTTTCTCCTTCACTCACAAGGGATAGAGCACAAGCCCTAGGAGAGTGTCTGTTGGTTCCAAGACCCAGAGGGAGGTAGGGCAGCAGCTGCAAGGCATGGCAGGAGGGGTGGAATCAGGTGATCTTTAAGGTCCCTTCCAACTCAGGCTGTTCTGTGATTGTGTATGGCATGGAGATGGATACCTGCACACTGCAGTTGGTGTGAGAATGCAGCTCCCAGTATCGACAGCAACAATCACAAGGATGGGGCTCAACCAGGCTGGGATCTCCATTTTAGAGGCAGGAGATGGGGACTGGAGAGGTGACCTGAGGCAGAGCTGTGGCAGATTCTTGGAAAACAATTACACAAACCCAGGTCCGGGTCCCTGTCTCACTTTGCTGTGAGGGTGCAGCACAGGCTGCACAAAACATGGGGAGAGAAAAGCAGCCCCGAGTGTCATTAACTGGGAAAACAAATCCACAGTGGGGGGCTCAGCTCCCTTGTCCAGTTTTATATCTGGAACTAATTTTGCCGTCACTGCTGAGTGATGGGGTAATTGCTGCAGCTGGGCCATTCAGCTGAGCCCGAGAAACCTGCTTCTCATCAAGGCAGGCAGTGATCACACACCCGGAGCCAAATTGCTTCTGCATGTAACCCTGCGGAGGCAGCGCCTTTACCCTGGGGATGGGCTCAGCCCTCCCTCCTTCGCCGGGGTGTGGGCATCTCTTTGTTCTGCTGGAGACAAAGGAGCAGCTTTTTCCTACACAGAAATCAAGGAAATCTGCTGCCTTCCTGCACAGGACACTGAGGATGCAATCACAGACAATTAGAACTGATCCCTTCTTGCCTCAGCATCAGGAAAATGGCCAAGTTCACATCTCCAGAATAGTCTGTGTGTTCTGGAGGGGGGAGAAGGACCCTGCTGCTCCCCTGGCACGACTGCAGGGCTGCGTTTGTGTGACACAGCTGGGGACAAGGACCAGAAATTGTTCCCAGCCAGCTGGAGAGATTTCGCATCTAAGAGTGCTTCATGCAAGGAGGGGGACCTGCAGAAGTGTGAGATGAGAGCTGAAAAGGGAGGAGGGGAAGCTGCCTGGGATAATGACTGGGATTGCATCTGTGGGAACATCCTTGAAGCCCTTGCTGGTGCCACTCTGTGCTGTTCTGCATGCAGACACTGGGCTGTTCCTCTGTGCTGTCTTCCACACACACACTGGGATGTTCCTCTGTGCTAGCAATACAAGAACACATGAGAAGGTCTGAGGTCTGGTAGGACAACATTAGCCTTCGGCACTGCTCCTTTTCCTGGCTGTAACATAGCTTGAGGAAATAGGATTGTGCATGGAATAGGAAGTACCTGCAAAAGTCAAGTGGGGGTTATGTGAACAGTGTCACTGTTTAAGACAGAGCACAAATGCAGTGAGAAGCAGCTGAGGGGACTGGGGAGTTCACAACTAGAACTAGAAGTGCAGTGAATCACAGAATCTCACCATAGCAGAGGCTGGAAAGGACCTCTGCAGATCATCCAGTCCAACCCCTGCTGAAGCAGGGCACCCATAGCAGCTTGCCCAGGATCACAATGGCCAAGAGGGTTTGGAATCTCTTCAGAGAAGGAGACTCCATGACCTCTCTGGGCAGCCTACTCCAGGGCTCCAGCACCCTCACATCAAAGAAGTTTCTCCTCCTGAAACTGGAACCTCCTGGGTTCCATTTTGTGCCCATTGCCCCTTGTCCTGTCACTGGGCACCACTGACAACAATCTGGCCCCATCCTCTTGCCCCCTACCCTTTAGATGCTGATCAGCACTGGGAAGATCCCCTCTCAGGCTGCTCTTCTGTGGAGGTGCCCCTGTTGGTACATCTATAGCTAGAGCTTATAGAGGGTAAGCTCCTGGTTTCTGAGGACACCAACAGTGAAGGCCACCCCCAGTTTGCTGTTAAACAGCAGGAAATGGTAGAGCCACAGAATGCTTTGTGTTGAGGGACCTCTAATGTTTTTCTGTTCCAACCGCTTATTTGCAGCTGTTGTTTCCACCCCTGCAGCAGCTTCCTGTCCCTCACCTTTGCCTGTTGGTGCCAGTTCTGTCGGCACAACTGTGCTGCTCCAGCTCCTTGCTTCGCAGGCAGCAGGAGGCAGCAAATACACAATAAAGGTACAGAGACAAAGTCTCTCCTGCCTGTTGCCGAGCCTCCGCCTACACTTGGCCTGTATCCGGGGCAGATTACCAGTCTGGTCTATCACCCAGGGAACTCTCCCCAGCAGAGAAGGGGAGCCAGGACAAGGGGAGAAGAGCCACAGGTCGAAATGCACATGGATCTGACGAAATAACCAAATGAATGCCAATGTCAATAAAAGACAGCTGAAGTTATGCTCAGCCTAACAAAAGTGCAGCCCTCACAAAGGCGAGGACCACTCCACAGGTGAGGAGTGAGAAGGAGGAGGAGGAGCCCAAGCACAAGTCCTAGCAGAACTTTCCCTCCCACCAGCAGCTAACTGCCCTCTTTATGCTGCGTGTGATGCCGATGGGCTGGGACACAGCTGCAGCCAGCTGCAGTCAGCTGTCCTGGCTCAGGCTGCTGCTGGCCTCAGCCCATGGATGGCCTGGGATTCTGTGCCTGCAAAATCAGGACAGCCACCTCTGGCTGTTTCTTTGCCTCCTGTTGCTGTTATGAAGCTGAGGAAGCAGCAGACTGTGCCATTGTGTTCCTGGGTTTAATTGCAGCAGCTTCTTTCTTCTAGGTCAGCAGAGTTCTGCTGGCTCACCCCATCCCTCTCCTGTACCTCGAGGCAAAACCTGACATTGGCTTTCACCTGCAGCATGAGATCCAGTTGGATCCTGAAAGAAGCCCTGTGCCATGGTGCCAGGGCTGGAAATTCTGCAGGAAAGCAACTGCCCTGCTGTCCTCTGCATCATGCTTACTCTTGGGAGCAGAAAACACAGTGGCTGTTGTGTCACTGAGTGCATTAAAATTTGGTAGTCTGGTGTAATGTTTGAGCCTGTCTCCCACAACAGCCCCACAGGGAAGCTTGGGAAGTGTGGGCATGATGAGTGAACAGGGAGGTGAGTTGGGAACTGGATGAAGGACACAGTTTGGAGAGTTGTAATCAGTCCTGCAGTCTAGTTGGATTCCTGTAGTTTGTGGTGGTCCTCAGGGGTCAGGACTGGGTCCTGAACCTCCCTTGGCACAACCTGAGGGCTGGGAGATTTGCTCTGAGCAGAGGATCAAGATTTCTCTCCATCTGTCTCCTTAGGGATGTGCCTTAACAGCTATCGACTTGGTACAGCACCGAATGAACTCTGTGGAAGCTCAGTGACACACTGATTCTCATTCTATTTACTCTTCAGGCTCACTGTGGACCTTGAGTGATGCCAACTGCAAACAGCAGGATGGAAATAATGTTTGCTCACTCCTCCCAGCTCCCTGCAGCATGTGTAAAAAGCCCTGAGGACCCAATTCCTTTTTTCCTCTAATCTATATCAGGAAAAAAATTGTATTTCTTCCTCCCCATGAAAATCATTGTCCCTCCCTGCTGGGAGGGTTCCCACCAGGCTGACTGAGTCCATGATCAGAGTTAAGTGGGATGGAAAGGTGAAAACTCTTTAGGATTCTGTCCAGATTCTCCTGCTGTCACAGGATAATACAAGTTTCACTCTTGTGGTGAATGTCTTGGATCATCTGCAGACTAAACGGATGCTGTGCTGCATAAACACACCCGGGACATGCTGGTGCTAGTGTGCTGCATGGCAGCCTTGGTGCAGCTAGGGAGGAGGACAGAGACACTTCACCACCACATGATGCTTGAAGAGGGCTGTTCTGATATTGACGCTATCGATGTTGTTATGGCCTAAACTTCCTTGTTTTTCATTGTGGATTGGTGTTTGTTTGGTTGGCTTTGTTGGTTTGTTTGTGTGGGCTTTGGTGGTAGGGGTTTTGTTGTTGTTGTATTTAAGGACCTTTCTGAAACAGATCACTGCAGGAGGCAGAATTCACAACTAGAAGTGCAGTGAATCACAGAATCCCAGCATGGCAGAGGTAGGAAGGGACCTCTGGAGATCATTCAGTCCAACTCAGCTTTCAGTCCAACCCAACAGCAGCTTGCCCAGGATCACAATGCCCAGGTGGTGTTGGAATTTCTGCAGAGGAGACTCCACAACCTCTCTGGGCAGCCTGCTCCAGGGCTCCAGCACCCTCACAAGGAAGAAGATCAGTGAGGAATGACTCCATGACTGTTTCTAATAGCACTGGGGTCCTGACAAGATGCTGGAAGTGTCCTCCCAGCACAGATGCAGCAGAGGCACTGATGCTCCTGTCTTACAGAGCTGGCTCGAAGGCATTTGAAGCAAATACCAAATCTATTTAGGCTTGAACCTCTCATGGATTCCCTTGAAGAATTTGCACCCAAACAACTTAAGGGATTCATGCTGTTGACGGACTGCAGCTGACTGGAACTGAGCTTTCATTGCTGCACTAGCTGATGGCTCAGATCATCTGTGCTGAAGCCATACCTCTGCAGGATCTTTGCAGGGATTGGAAATACAATTTCAAGTTATTCAAGTACTGTGAAGCCTTTAATGCTTATAAAATTCAAGGTAAAAAAATAAGCAAGAGAAAGAAACAAGCACACATCAATCCCTCTCCTGGCATGAAAGGCTGAACACATCCAGCAGGGTAAGGCAATCAGCTGTGTGTTGGACAGCTGAGAAATCTCAGCTCTGTCCTCAGCTCCTGCTGGCACTTCTTGCATCCTGAATAAAGGTTTGGTCTCTGCTGGACTGCAGAGAAGAAATTTACCTGACCTTTTCCTCCTGCAAGCTCAGACGCTTCTGCTTGGCTCTTCTATTCTGTCCATGCACTTCTCTGCTGCCAGGATCTGTACACCAACTATACCCAGGCTGCTGTGGGCAGAGTTCATAACTGCCAAAACCTAGGCAGGCTTCCTCTAGGGAAACAGGAGTCATTAAAATGAGTAAGAACCTGACAGGAACTCATGACACAGTGAATCAGCATTTAAATCAGCTCTCAGAGCCTCCCTGCAGCCTGGCCTCACAGGGCCTGGGAGCCAGAAGAAACAAGTTTCAAATAATTGTCTCTTCATGCTTGGGTTTTAATTACGTCCACATGCAGACTCCATTCACATGTTTTCAGCTTTGCTCTTGAAGGCATGAGTTGGGGATAACCACAAAATGAATTATGTACTGTATTCCATCCATTCTATCCACCCATAACTTATTCTTGAATGAGATTTCAGAGAATCATCACAGAATCACAGAATGGTTTGGGTTAGGAGAGAACTGTAAAGCTGATCTAGTCCAACCCCCTACAGCCAACAACTAGAGCAGGTTGCTCAGAGCCCAAACAGCCTGGTCTGGAATGGTTCCAGAAGTGGGACATCTGCCACCTCTCTGGGCAACCACCACCCCTTGTCCTGTCACAACAGGCCCTGCTATAAAGTCTGTCCCCAGTTTTCTGATCTGTTGCCAGAGTTAGTATTTTAAAATGGCTCCACTTGGAAGCTGCTCAGAACCTTGCAATAGAGCAGCAATCCTGGTGCAGATGTATTAGTGGTCAGAGTGCAGGGGAAGGAGGTCAGCCATGCAAAAGAAATGGAGTTTATCCACATTTCTGAGCCCAAGTAACTACACAGAGCCATAAAATATCACAGAAACAGAGAATCCCAGCATGGTGGCAGGGATTGAAGTGACCTCTGAAGGTTATCTAGTCCTACTTTCCAGCTAATGCAGGTTCACCTATGGCAGGCTGTGCACAATCATGTCCAAGAGCGTTTGGAAAGTCTCCAGAGCAGGAGACTCTACAACCCCTCCTGGGTTCCAGTTTGTGCCCTTTGCTCCTTGTCCTGTCAGTGGGCACCACTGAGAGAGTCTGACCCCTTTTCCTGACTCCTGCCCATTAGCTATTAATCAGCACAAACTTAATAGTTTCCACTCTAGTGTTACCCACACAAGATCTCAGCACACTCAATACACAGCAATGCACTGACACATGGTCTCCATGGCTGTCAGGTAAAAATCACTTGCTTCATTTGAAGCCAAAGAAACTGAAACACCACAAGATTGAGCCAGCTTCAGTCATGGTCTCATCTGCTCAGCCAAATAAACATGGCACCATTTTCCTGTTACTGTTTCCCTGTAAGGAACCAAACACCACCAGTGGATGAGGACCAGACACAACCCAGGAGGACTCAGACAACCAGAGGTGCTGATGCTCCAGTGGAGAAGAGAGTATGCCAAGAAGGGCCAGGCTGGGAGAGTTGGGCTTGTTCAGCCTGGAGAGGAAGAGGCTCCAGGGAGACCTTAGAGCAGCCTTTCAGCACCTGAAGGGGACAACTGGAGAACCAGGGAAGGACTTTTGACAAGGGCTTGGAGTGACAGGACAAGGGACAATGGCTTTGAGCTGGGAGAGGGGAGATTGAGACTGGAGATGAAGAAGAAATTATTTAGAGTGTGTGTGGGGAGATACTGAACAGGCTGGCCAGGGAGGTTTGGATGCTCTCTTCCTGGAGTTATTCAAGGCCAGGTTGGATGTGGCCTTGAACAGCCTGCTCTAGTGCAAGGTTTCCCTGGCCATGGTGGGATCAGGTGGGGACTAGATGTTCTTTAAGGTCCCTACTAACCCAAAACCTTCTGTGACTGTGTGCAGCAGGATCACAGGATCACAGATCACAGGATGACAGAGATTGGGAGGGACCCAAAGAGATCACTGAGTCCAACCCCCCTGCCAGAGCAGGAACCATACAATCTAGCTCAGGTCACACAGGAACACATCCAGACAGGCCTTAAAAGTCTCCAGAGAAGGAGACTCCACAACCTCTGGGGAGCCTGCTCCAGTGCTTTGTGACCCTCACAGTAAAGAAGTTCCCCCTTATATCGAGGTGCAACCTCCTGTGCTTCAGCTTCTATCCATTGCTCCTTGTCCTATCCCAGGGAGCAAGTGAGCTAGTGTGTTGCCCCCGACCCCAGCCCTCAGGTACTTAGAGATGTTCCTTTCTACAACTGAACAGTCCAAATATTACAACTCCTGTAAGCAGAATGAAAAAAGACCAAACCCTCATGATCATTAGCTGAACTCCTTGGGTAATGAAACTGTGGTCCATTGAAGGATATTGTGAGTGGAGGAGAATAAGAAAGAAGAAGGAAGGAATTAAATGAAACAAAACCCAACTAACCTGCTCAGAAATTCAATTAAGATTTGAGGAAAAGGATTCCACTGAATCCTGAAGCAAAAAAAACCATTATGGGTTCCTTTATTTAAATACCTCTTTTTTTCTCCTCAAATATATTTTCTCCAGATTATCAGCACAGCCTCTGAGCAGACACAGCTGGGGCAGGGTGCTTCTGGCTGCTCTCACGTGTGGGGGTATCCCTGGGCCAGGCTTCAGAGGCTGTGTGGAACCAGTCCCCTGTTGTCTGGTTAACAGCTCTCATTTCGTCTTTGGTCAACGCTACCGGCAAGAGCTGCAGCTCCCCACACTCAGTGCTGGGCAGCTTGCATCCCTCAGTCTAATTTCATTAGCTTCTCTGGGTATGTGGAGCATGAATTTGATGGGTTTGAAGCTGGACTGTGTTCACCAACCACATAAACAAGCAGTGGAAAATCGATCGACAAAGGTAGGAGTGGATGTGCTGCAGCTGAGTGCACACTGAGGCCAGCAGCCTCTCCTTACCTGCAGAGATCAAGCAAGCACTTGGGCGTGGAACACACAGGGACACACAGACACAAGGCCTCTTTGGAATGCTCTCCTCGAGGCCATCAGTGAAAAACACAAAGTGTCCTGCACATCTGCTCTGTAGGGGAGTAATAATTTTTCAGGGAGGAAGATCCATAGAGGCCCCAGATGGAGTTTAATCCCTTCCTCTGCTTCCTAGGAGCACTCACTAAAGGTCTGAACTTTACCAAGCATGTGAGATGAAGCTGGAGATTTCATAGAATCACTGCTTTGGGGTGGAAGAGACCTTTAAAGATCATCCAGTCCAACCCCCTGCAGTCAGCAGGGATGTCTGCACCTAAAGCAAGGTGCTCAGAGCTCCCGAAAAGTTGGCCTGGAGTGGTTCTAGGGATGGGACATCTACCAGCTCTTTGGGCAGCCTGCACCTCAGGTGAGAGAGGTGG
The DNA here is from genome assembly GCA_013400475.1 of Tricholaema leucomelas. Classification (NCBI taxonomy): domain Eukaryota; kingdom Metazoa; phylum Chordata; class Aves; order Piciformes; family Lybiidae; genus Tricholaema lacrymosa; species Tricholaema leucomelas. The sequence continues at coordinate 2,543 of WAAF01010016.1, read as the reverse complement.
GAGATTGTCCATTCCTGGAACCATTCCAGGTCAGGTTGTTTGGGGCTGCTGTAGTTGCAGATGTCCCTGCTGGCTGCAGGGGGTTGGACTGGATGAGCTTTAAAGGTCCCTTCCAACTTAAACGCCTCTATGTTTCTGTGATCTAGTAGAGGTTGGAGGAGAAGGGCAGACAAAGAAGGTGGTTTTGGAGGACCCAGCTCTCTGCAGGACCATAGGAAAAACAACATGAGTCAAATCTCTCTTCAGTGCTGGAGAAGTTTTCAAATGCTATTGTTTGGAGAGGGTGAAAAACCTGTGTTGTTTGGTTTGACTCACAGTAGGACCATCTGGGATCTGAGCACATCATCCTGAACCACCACCACACACTGTGCATCGTCAGTGCCCACGGCTCTGTGAGATGCTCTGCTAACTTTGGAGACAGGTTGTTCCCGTGTGGCTAGAAGCACTGATAAACTGGGACAACAGCTGAGCAGCTTGCACCTATTCTTCAGAGCAAAAAATAACCTGGAGCAGGCACAGTCCTAGTGGATGAGAGAGGAAAATGAAAGGAAAAATGAGTTTTCCAGGCACAGAAGGCAAACAGAATTGGGCACCATGCTGCTTTCCCAAAAGATGTTGGAAAAGGTCTTGCACACCACACCTGCTCTCCTGCATGTTATTTCTTACCAATTTAAAAGTCAAACTTCTCCCCAACATCATTTTCCCCTCCTTTGTTCCTTCCCATCCCTCAAGTCCTCTGTGCAATCTTGCTGGATTGGCAGCACCTTGCTCACTTTGGTTAGAGGAGGTGTGAGCGAGCGTGGAGCTGCTGGGCAGCTTTAGTGAGGAGCAGCTACTGAATCATTCTGCTGGCTGCTGCGATGCGCAGCCAAATCCATCCTCCAGCTGGGCTTATTTGTAGCCTTTTATGTTGCACTTTGGACATTCTGTGTGTCTTTGCAGTAACAAGAAAGAACAAGCTTTAGGAAGAGTAAAATAAGGAATTGTCCTAACACCATCCCTGCTGGTCCTACTAACTGCAGCCATGGTGGAGTCCTCATCCCTGGAGGGATTTAAAAGCCATGCAGATGTGGTGCTGAGGGATGTGACTTAGAGGCGACCTGGCAGTAATGGGTTAATAGTTGGACTGGATGATCTTATAGCAGCCTTCCAGTACCTGAAAGGGACCTACAAAAAAGCCAGGAAGGGACTTTTTACAAGGGCTTGTAGTGATAGGTGAAGGAGGAATGAATCGAAGCTCAAGAGGAGTAGATTTAAATTCCATATTAGAAAGAAATTCTTAACAGTGAGGGTAAGGAGACACTGGCATAGGTTGCCCAGTGAGGTTGTGGCTGCCCCCTCCCTGGAGGTGTTCAGGGCCAGGTTGTATGAGGCCTTGAGCAGCCTGGGCTGGTGGGGGGTGTCCCCACCCATGTCAGGGGGTTGGAACTGAATGATCTTCAAAGTCCCTTCCACCCCAAACCGTTCTATGAATCTATGAACCAAAACAGCTCTATGATCCTGTGCTCCTGACAACTGCAAACATATCACCTTTGGTGAGAAGTACAAGGGATGGTTTGCTGGGCAATGTTTTAAGCACACATCAGCAAAACATCTGGCAGCTGAAGGCAGTGCTGAAGTAAACTGCTGTGTCTCTTTTAAGGTGATGCTTTCAAGAGAGTTGCTGTTGTGGTAAACAACCCACAAAGCACTGTTACATAAATAAACATTCTCCATCTTTCATCTCCTGCTCTCTACGCCTCTTCACTAGCTGGCATCTGCAAAAGCAGAAGTGCATTTGTGAGGATTTTATTCTCCCATTAATAACAGAGTGTAAAACACAAAGGAAAAATAACTCCGGTACCAGCTGGGTATGGAGGGCCTGGTGCCAGGGGTGGAGTCTGGGCTCATTTCTGCATACTGAGATTTCTAAAGCACAGATGAATTGGTTTGATAATAGCCTGAAAGCAGAGGGAGATGGAAATGTCACACCCCTCATACTCCTCCCTTTGCATGTGAGGGCCAAGGGCTGCTCTGCTTACAGTGCTCAGATGCTTTCTAGGGTTGTCCCAGCAGGTTTAGAGCAGTGAGCTGTTTTCATACCACCTCCTGAGCACGCAGCGCCTGCTTTCTGCCCAAGCCAGTTAACTACAGCAGTGTAGTTGCCTTCAAGAGCAAGTCCCCTTCCAAAGTGCAGAGGAGAAATGCTGGTTGCAATCACACAAAGCAAACTGCACAGGAGAGCAGTGAAGGAGCTGTGAAATGGAAGTCAGCTTTGCTTTTTGGATCTCCACTTGCACAGGTCAAAAAAAGTTGTCTGTGGTTAAGAACATGCAAGTAGAGATCCACCACAGAGCTAGCACCATTAAGGTGTGATGTTGGAATGCAGTGCTGCTGACAGCAGCAGCAAGACAAGTGGAAGAGCAATCATGAGGTGCCCTACAAACAGCCCACAGGAAGCTCTGCTTGCACACCTCCTCAGCAGCTGCAGTCAAACCACACACCCAGGGAGGCTGCTCTGGCTGCTGGAGATACCGACTTGTGCTGCAGCAGACACTGACTTG
>WAAF01010015.1:0-15100 GCA_013400475.1 Tricholaema leucomelas | reverse complement strand
AGATCACAGAACGCTTTAGCTTGGAAGAGACCTCCAAAGCCACCACCTTGCAGACCACAAGATCACAGAATGCTTTGGCTTGGAAGAGACCTCCAAAGCCACCACCTTGCAGACCACACGATCACAGAACGCTTTGGCTTGGAAGAGACCTCCAAAGCCACCACCTTGCAGACCACAGGATCACAGAATGCTCTGGCTTGGAAGAGACCTCCAAAGCTCCTCCAGCCCAACCCCTTCCACAGACAAGCAGGGACATCCTCCGCTAGGGACGAGCCACTCACCTTCCACCGGCGACGTCTTCAACCTCTTGCAGACGTTCTGCACGCCACCATAGGAGTCATTGAGCCGGGAGACCGCCTCGGCGCTCCTCAGCTCCATCAGGTTCCTGAGCTCCACCATGGAGCACCCAAAGTCCCCTTCATGGTTGCCTTCAGCAACCGAGTTGGCAGGGTGGTGGTCGGCCATGTTGTTCGTCATCCTGCCGGCGCAGCGGCAACGCCACCGGCTGGAGGCTCTGGCAGCGCCTCCCTCGAAGGCTCCGGTGAGGGGATGCTCGGTGTGGCCCCTTCCCTGGGGGGGGTTGCCCGGGTGAAGTGGTGCCTCTAACCGAGCCCAACTTCTCCGGATGAAGGTGTAAACAGGATGTGCATGTTACCGCAGAGGCGACCTTAGCAACGACCAGCGTGCATCTCCCGCAGAAGGAGGAGGGCTCCCTGGATACCACAGCAACTGGAGCTGCAAAAACAAGAATGGGAAACAAAAAAGATCTGGCATTAGGAGACCTGCAAGGGAGGTTCTTCTGCCCCTGTACTCAACACTGCTCAGGCCACACCTTGAGTGCTGTGTCCAGTTCTGGGATTCTCAAAAGAGATGTTGAGGTGCTGGAAGGTGTCCGGAGAAGGGCAACAAGGCTGGGGAGGGCCCTGTGAGGAGAGGCTGAGGGAGCTGGGGGTGTGCAGCCTGCAGAAGAGGAGGCTCAGGGCAGAGCTCATTGCTGTCTACAACTACCTGAAGGGAGGTTGTAGCCAGGTGGGGTTGGTCTCTTCTCCCAGACAACCAGCAACAGAACAAGGGGACACAGTCTCAAGTTGTGCTGGGGGAGGTCTAGGCTGGATGTTAGGAGGAAGTTGTTGGCAGAGAGAGTGATTGGCATTGGAATGGGCTGCCCAGGGAGGTGGTGGAGTCACCATCCTTGGAGGTGTTCAAGAAAAGCCTGGATGAGGCACTTAGTGCCATGGTCTGGTTGACTGGATAGAGCTGGGTGCTAGGTTGGACTGGATGAGCTTGGAGGTCTCTTCCAACCTGGATGATTCTATTCTATTCTAGGAAATGCTCATGGATGGAGGTGCTCCCCCAACCCTGGTATGAGTGAGCAGCATAAATGGTAGCCAAAAAAAGGTTGGGCAAGCAGCAGAAATGGTAGCCAAAAAAGATTGGGTGCCTCGCCACAAAGAGGCTGGTTTGGAGGTACAACCTGGAGCATGGACTCGTGGAATGGGTTAAGTTGGAAGGGATCTTAAAGAGGTGCCAGTTCCAAGCTCCTGCCATGGGCAGGGACACCTCTTACCAAGCACAGGGTGCTCAAGATCTCATTCAATCTGGCTTAAGAACACCTCCAGGGAGGTTGTGGAGTACACCTAAGAACACTTCCAGGGAGGTTGTGGAGCACAGAAGCACAGAATGGGATCTTTGATCACACTGGGTGCTTCTGTGCTCCACAACCTCCCTGGGCAACCTGTGCCAGTCCCTCCCCACCCTCAACCTATGCCAGTCTCTCCCCACCCTCACTCTCAACAATTTCTTCCTCATCTCCAGCCTCAGCCTCCTCTCTTCCAGCTTCAACCCATTCCCCCTCACCTTACCCCTACAAACCCTTGTCAAAAGTCCCTCTCTGGCTTTCTTGTAGCTCCCTTTGAGTACTGGAAAGCTGCTCCAAGGTCTCCCCGGAGCCTTCTGTCTCCTCCAGACTGATCAGCCCCAGCTTTTGCAGCCTGCTGATAAGTAGAAGCTGACTGAGGAAGGAGCTCAGCCAGGCTCAGCATGGACCTAGAGCCGTTCATGGGTGCAGGGAACACCAGCGGCAGTGACTCCGGCAGCGCGCAGGGGCCGGGCAGGAAGGGACCCCAGGTGGTTCTTCACTCAGCCTCCAGCTGCCCAGCCCTGAGCAATGCTCCCATTCATTTAGGGTTGAAAAATATATCTCAGCAGTGGAAAACAGCTGCTTCCTCCTCCACAGGCTGCTGGCCCAGGCTCCCCACGCTGCCAGCAGCTAAGGAGAAGCATCCCAGCAAGGCAGCACTGATGGAGAGCAGCTCGCAGCACCCAGCAGGCTTTTAAGCACAGAAGGGACTCAGAAGGAAGCAAAGAAGCTACCAAAACCTGCATCTTTCTCTACAATCATTGAAGTGTTTCAGCTGGAAAAGGTCTCTAAGCTCATCCAGTCCAAGCAGCAACCCAACACCACCATGGACACTAAAACCATGGCCCCAAGTGCCATGGCCACACATTCCTTCAACACCTCCAGGGATGGGGACTCCACCACCTCCCTGGGCAGCCTCTGCCAACCCCTGACCATTCTGGCAGACAAGAAATTGTTCCTAATCTCCAACCTAAACCTCCTGAGGCCATTTCCTCTCATCCTATCCCTTGCTACTAGGGAGAAGAACCCAGCACCCCCTCACTCCAGCCTCCTTTCAAGCAGCTGTAGAGAGCCAGAAGGTCTCCCCTCAGCCTCCTCTTCTCCAGGATGAGCACCCCCAGCTCCTCCTCCCCAGCCCTCTTCTCCAGACTCTTCCCCAGCTTCATTGCCCTTCTCTGGGCCTGCTCCAGCCTCTCAATGTCCTTCTCAGAGTGAAGGCCTCAGTGAGGCTGTTACATGAAGAACCCATTCAGAGCAGGTCTCTCACCTCTGTGTTCTGCTTTCCAGCTCTCACCATTCCCTGGAAAGCAGTCTGCAGGCTCTCAGCCTTGGCTCTCATAGACCCAAACTGCTGCCAGCAAGGGCAAGTGAGCCCCAAAACCCTACTTCAACCATGCAGAGACCATAAGCATCCTGCAGATCCCCCTCTGCTCCAGGGGCTTGGGGTGTTGGGTCCCCCACTGGCATTCCAGGCTGAGATGGGCACCAGGGATAGGAAGGGACACAGAGGGAGCAGCATGGACCAAAGGGCTTTCTCTCAACCATGCACCTTCTGGCTCTGCTTCCAAGCTCAGATGCCAGCAGCAATGCTCTCAGAGACCTCTCCAGCACTAGAGGTGAAGAGCCTGCAAGAGAGGCTCCTTACAGAGAGAAAATAAAGCCTAAAGTGGTAGAAGTGATTGAAAAAAGGAGAATGGTGACCATTAAGGCAGCATCAGCACTGAGACAGAGGTCCAGAGGTGGCAGAGCAAGAGGCCAGAGAAGCCAAGCAGCCAGACAAGGTGGTGAGGAAGGAGGCAAAATGCCCATCAGCTGCTTCCCAGGAGCATGAGGGATGTGCCAGCCCTCACAAATCCAGCAGAGGGGCACCAGACTGTCACGGGGTTGTCTCAGCACCACCTCCACACCAGCCCTGCTCACCTCAGCTTTACAACCCCCGAGGCAGCAAGATCCCCTAACAGCAAACCTCTCCTTGCACACCCAGCCCATGGCCTGGGCCCTGCAAGCAGCTCCCCTCCCCACCACTACCACTCAGGGAGGCTCTTGGTGTTATCAAGAGGCAACAGGCACCAACTGAACCTCTGGGACACCATTGATGCCATCGCCACGGGAGGGACCTGTCCACCAACTGCAGGCAGCAAGGGCACAGGAGTAGAACAGAATCAACCAGGTTGGAAGGGATCTCCAAGATCATCCAAGTCCAACCTAGCACCCAGCCCTGTCCAGTCAACCAGACCATGGCACTAAGTGCCCCAGTCAGGCTTTTCTTGAACACCTCCAGGGACGGTGACTCCACCACCTCCCTGGGCAGCCCATTCCAATGCCAATCACTCTCTCTGTGAAGAACTTCCTCCTAACATCCAGCCTAGACTTCCACATCCAGCCTACACTTCCACATCCAGCCTACACTTCCACATCCAGCCTACACTTCCCCCCAGCCCAGCACTGCTGCACCTAGAGCACCCAAAACTTGCACCCTTGGGGCACAGCACTGCTGGGCTCCCATGGAGCACAGCACCCCCATGCTTGGCATTGCCCAGCCTGGTCACTTCGTGGCTCCTCACCAAGCTGATCTATCATTTAAAGGCAGGAAGGCTGCTGGCAGCAGGAGGCAGGAGATGGCAGCTCCAATTAAGCAGGCTCCTGCTGATCAAGAGGGAGGGAAAAAAAAAACCCACCCAGAATAATTCCCCCCACTGAATTTTTCTTCCTTCTTTCACAGCAACTAACAGCTTCTGAGGAGAGCTCAGAGGTTAAGCGAGAGACAGTTAATTAGTACTGTAACAACCTAGTCCCTAATTATCCCTGAAGGAACCCATGTGGCTCAGATCATCACCAGCTCGTGCCCAGCCACAGGACTCCTTCCCTCCAGCACTGCCAGCCCCAGGAATTCACTCTGCTGGTCAAGAAGAAAGGAGGAATTATGGCAGGGAATAAGCTCTTGCTGTCTGCTTTCAGCATCCTCCTCCTCCAGCCCCAGTTTGGGGGTCAGAGCTCCATTCCTGGCCCATCCCTGTCCCATCCTGCTGGCACAGAACAGGCTCCCTCTCTTCCTTGACCAGGCTGGGAAGGATCCACCCCTAACAACTCCAACGAGCTCCTAATGCCTCCAGCAGCATTCAGCAGACATCCCTAACTCGAGTCATTCATTTTCAGGGCCCCCAGGCACTGAAGAGGAGGAATTGCTCCCTGAGGGTTCCCTTGGCACACCAGGCAAGAGAGCCTGAGAAGGAGCCCAATTGTCCTACCCTGCGTGGGAATGGGGCTGCACAGATGCCCCCCAGGCTGCTGCATCACCTCCCAGGGAGCATCCCGAGGAGGACAAGGCAAGCTGCAGCCAAGGGGCAGCCTGGGGGGGTGGCTGCAGTGCAGGATGTGGACCTTCACGCCCCACGGGCTGGGCTGGGAGCTAGGGGAAGGAGTCTGCATGCTCCAGGAAGGAGGGAGAGGCTGGTGAGGAGCAGAGGAGCCGATGTGGTGCTGCAGACAAACATGCCCAGAATAATAAACGGGTGGCTGGCACCTCTGTCCTGGCTGGCACCAGCACTCCTGGGCCAACCCCAGAGCAGCCTCTGTCTGGCACGAGGAAGGGCACCTGCTGGCTTTCAAGCTGAGAGAAAAGTGGGCTGCTGAGAGGGGCACAGCAGCGACACAGTCAGCTGGACACGTCCCGAGTGATGCCTTCAGCCAAGCCATCAGCGGCCTCGCCGCGACGCAGGCAGCACAGCCCCTGGCATCAACAGCCTGGCACATGCCAGCCTGGGGCTGCTGCCTGAACACTTATTGCTGGGTCACTGGGCAAGAGCATGAAGCCTCCCCAGGCAGCTTGGCACACTCAGGTCAGACCTGACAGCAGACCTAAGCATCAGCCGGTCCAGCACCCAGACAGCATCAGCCTGTCCAGCACCCACAGATGGAGCAAGCCTGGACCAAGCTCAGGTGGGGGTTTTGGAGCTGTGAAGGTGGGGGAAGTCCACACCCCAGCTCAGCTTCCCCCACAGGCTCTAGCCTGGAGCATCTGCCACCATCCCAGGGCAGACAGCACCATCCTAAGGAACACCACCAGTCACCATCTCTCCTGCCCAGAGCCACAAACCCCATCAAGGCAGCTCAGCCAGGCAGAATCAGGCCCACTGAGCATTTGGATCACCTTCCCCGAGGCCCTGCCCAGCTGCACTGGGACAGAGGTCACCCACATCCCAGCCTCACACATTGCCCCTCACTCAGAGGCTGCCCTGCCCCTCAGGTAGCACCAGTTGGGGTTCAGCTCCTCTCCCACTTCAGCGCTGGGGTGTTGGAAACAACTCAGCTGCTGGAGGTTGCCATGGCAAACTCAATGTAAAGCTGCCAGGGATGCTGCTTTATGTTGCCAAGTGGGGAGGAAAAAAAATATCCCAAACCTCCAAATCACCCTTTCTGGCCTGGGTTTAAGATATTTCTCTTTGGAAGTGAAAAAGCTGAGCACCATCTCCAGTGGAGGCTGCACTAAGCCCTTGAGCAGAGGACAGACAAGACTCTGCAGACAGACACAGAGCTCCCAAGGTGAAAACCCATCCTGAAGCACCTTCCACTGTCTGCTCACCCTAGAAGTACCCTGGGAGAGACTTTGCAGCTCCTCCAGCTCTCCTTCCCACTGCACAGACCCCCCACACATACACCACTCAGCATCCACTCCTGGCAGCTGTGATCCCACGTGGAAGTGATGCTGTAAGAGGAGAAAGAACCAAAAAGCTGCTGGAATGCCCACACCTGCCAAGCAAATCTCCAAGAGAGCTGCTGGGGCTCAGGGGGGGATGTTTCAGGAGGGGAAGGGACCCTGCTGGGCACCACTTTGCAACGGGGAAGGAGTAAAGCCACATGGAGATGTGAGCTGTACCAGGGCACTGGCACCAGGCACCCTGCCCAGGAGAGCCTTAGGCAGGCACTGCTCTGGGTAGTCATGGGGAGGGTTCAGCTCACCAACTTGTGAGCATCTCCCACGGCAGGGGCACGGCCAAGATGAAGCTGAAGGTGGCCAGAACAAGGCAGAGCAAGACACAGAACCCAGGCTATGGCCACAACCTCTGCTTGGTGGATTTTGAGCAGCAGCAACTCCCTCCGAGTCCTCCACCTCCCACTCTGCAGCACAGCAGAGCCCCCACAGCTCCCCAGGAAGCATGGAGGGGCTGAGGCACCCCTGGGGCTGGGACCCCCCTCCCTGCACACTCCCCCAGATCGCAGCGTGCAGATGGCAGAGTGCACAGCGCAGGCTGCCCTCCTCTTAGCAACACCCATGGCAAAGCCTTCCCTGCTCACTTAACCCCTCCTGTGCCAGGCAGCTGGGGTGCCCCACGGAGGACACCCAGAGGGGACACCCAGAGGGGACACCCAGAGGGGACACCCAGGGTGTTATCACCAACTCGAGAGAGAGACAGGGGGAAGGAGCTGAGATTGTGACTCATGGGGGCCAAATGCATACTCCAGGGCTGGACCTCAGGATTTTCACCCTCAGGACCCAGCAGTTCCCTTCCCAGTGCTCGCTCACTGAGAGGGGAGGAGGTGCAGGATCAGAGCAGAGGGCATGGTGTGGCAAACAGAGGGCATGGTGGGGCAACCTGAACCCTCCACCCCAATGCCAAGGTCATGCCATGAGCAGGGAAGGGTGGAGGGGCCAAGGCCAGTCTGAAACAGCCCAGGCAGCCCTCTCAAGGCACAAGCTGCACTCACACCACCCTGTGCCAGCAAGCAAGCTGTGCCCACCTCTCACTGCTCCTTCTCTGGGTCCCTGAGTGCCAAGACCAAAGCCTGTGCCCATCTCTCACTGCTCCTTCCCTGGGTCCTTGCATGCCAAGACCAAAGCCTGTGCCCACCTCTCACTGCTCCTTCCCTGGGTCCTTGCATGCCAAGACCAAAGCCTGTGCCCACCTCTCACTGCTCCTTCCCTGGGTCCTTGCATGCCAAGACCAAAGCCTGTGCCCACCTCTCACTGCTCCTTCCCTGGGTCCTTGCATGCCAAGACCAAAGCCTGTGCCCACCTCTCACTGCTCCTTCCTCAGGTCCCTGCATGCCAAGATCCAACTTCATCCCAGGCTGGAGCTCCCCTGGGTGGCCACCTGCATGGTCCACAGGAAGCTGCCCACAAGAGGAAACCTCCTGCTCACCCACGACACCAAACTTCCTCACCCCATGGCACATTACCTCCTTGCCGATGCCTTCTCCTCCCACCACGCATCCGCTTCCTTCCACCAGAGCACGCTGGGTGGTGGCCCAGGGGAGGGGACAGTGGCATCTTCCTCCCCCCCTCCACCCCGTGGGGCCACCCCACTGCCTGCCAGTGGGAAACCCCCAGCGACAGCCACCTGGCAGCTGCTGCACAGGAGGACAGGCAAAAGCAAGAGCCAAAATCCTGGGATGGAGGAGACCTCAATGACTGCAGTGGGGGAGGACACAGCAAGACACAGCCTGAGTGTGGGGAGGACACCAGCCCCATAGGGAGGATGTGTGCCCATGGCACCTAGGGACAGGATTTAGAGGCCACGGTGGTGGTGGACTTGACCTTAGATGTCTTTTCCCATCAAAACAATTCCATGACTCTGTGAAGCTCTCAACCTTCACACTTCAGGAGTGTGTGTGGGGGTCTCAATATGTGTGACCCCCACCCTTGCAAGCCACTGCAGCAGCAAAGGAGCAAACAAAACACCCAGGAAGTGCTGGGGCCTGGGCACAGCCTAGCAGCAGCAGCACTGTGCCAGGGGAAACTGAGTCACACTGCAGATTCTCGGCGCACAGCAGAGGGCTGATGCTGCAGCCCAGGAACATCAACTGCAGTGCAAAGATTGGGAGCAGGAGGTGCTGTGGAGTCCTCCTACACTAAACTCACCAGCAGCTCCCTGGGACAGGCAGCATCTTCTCATCCTGCAGCCTCCACAGCATCCTCCTGCCAGCCTCACTAAATTCCCCAAGTCCCCTGCAGCCAGGCTGTGACTGGGACACCAGAGGGGACACAGATAGAAAGCACCTGGTTACTGCAGGCAGCACAGCATCACAGAATGGCCTCTTGGAAAAGATCTCAAGATCATCAAGGCCAACCACAAACCCAGCACCTCCCTGCACACAGCTCTTAAACCATGGCCTTCAGCTCCTCATCCAAACAGCTTTTGAACACCTCCATCACACCATCCTCCTGCCCCTGGCCAGGCTGGAGGGACCAAGAGGAAGGATATCACATCATGCTCCTTCTCCTGCCCAGGCTGGAGGGACCAAGAGAAAGGTTATCACCACATCATCCTCTCTCCTGACCCTGCCCAGGATAGAGGGACCAAGATAAAGGTTATCACCACATCATACTCTCTCCTGACCCTGCCCAGGATAGAGGGACCAAGAGAAAGGTTATCACCACATCATCCTCTCTCCTGCCCCTGCCCAGGCTGGAGGGACCAAGAGGAAGGTTATCACCACATCATCCTCTCTCCTGCCCCTGCCCAGGCTGGAGGGACCAAGAGGAAGGTTATCACCACATCATCCTCTCTTCTGCCCCTGCCTAGACTGGAGGGACCAAGAGGAAGGTTATCACCACATCATCCTCTCTTCTGCCCCTGCCTAGACTGGAGGGACCAAGAGGAAAGTTATCACCACATCATCCTCCTCTCCTGCTCCTGCTCAGGCTGGAGGAACCAAGAGGAAGGGAGGCAGCCCAAAGCCACACTCCAGGAGCCAAAGCCATGGGGAAAGCAGAAGCAGAAGGCAGGCAGAGGTGACCTTCTCCACAAATGGATCTCTTTACAGGCCACTCCACAGAGAACCTGAGTGGCTGCCATTAGCCCACTAATTACAGCTGCCTTGGCTCGTTATTTGCCTCCTGTTAACAAAGGGAACTGGAAACTGTTGGGTTGGTTTGGTTGGGGTTTGGTTTTTGTTTTTTTTCTTTCCTGCATGCCCAGGGCAGCAATTAACTATTGCAAAAAAGGAGGGAAGAGGTTGGAAGCAAGAGAGCACCTGGCACACCAGAGAGGGGTGGAACAAACTTGGATCCATGACTTGTAGCTCCTCAAAACCTGCCTGCCAGCCCAAGGGTCAGGGTAGTCCAGGGCCAGCTGATAGCCTCTTAGGGTCACAGGGCAGCCCTTAGCTTCTGCTGCCCAGGAGAGCACCTGGCACACCAGAGAGGGGTGGAACAAGCCTGGATCCATGACTTGTAGCTCCTCAAAACCTTCATGCCAGCCCAAGGGTCAGCCCAGGGCCAGCTGTCAGCCTAGTAGGGTCACAGGGCAGCCCTTAGCTTCTGCCATCCAATCCCTGCCACTGAGGCAGCTGCTGGAGGGGCTCAGGAATCTGCTCACACCCCCTGGGGCTTCCCCAAGCAGCAGTCCAGGAATTTCAAGCCGGGGGTGGAAAGGAAAAATAAAAGGCAAGAAGAGAAGGAAAGAAAGGAGTCTCCACGGGAGCTGTCAAGGGGAATGTTTCCATCTAAGGCCTTGGTATTTCTCTGCCGGCGCCTGCACTAAATCACCCCAGCTCCTCTCATTATTCTCTTGTGCTTTACAAGGTAGCACAGCCCTGGGAGGAATGCAGGAGCGTGGCAAAAGCAAACCCCTTCTGCACCAGCAAATACTTGCAGCCCTCAAGCCTTCAGGCTCTAGAGGGGCACAGCATCCAGCATCCTTTCCTACCAGCCTTTTGCCAGCACTGGGCATCTCCCTGAGGTATATGGTGAGCCCAGTGAGCTTGGCATGGCAAAGCCCCAAGGTAGCAGAGTGTGCACCCCAGCACAAGGCTCCATAGAATCATAGAATGGTTTAGGTTGGAAGGGACCTCAAGGATCATCCAGCTCCAGTCCCCTGCCATAGGCAGGGACACCTCCCACTAGAGCAGGCTGCTCAAGGCCTCATCCAGCCTGGCTTTAAACACCTCCAGGGAGGAAGCATCCACAACCTCCCTGGGCAACCTGTGCCAGTGTCTTACCATCCACCCCTTCTCCTTCCCACTTGATACTAGGAAATAGCCTGGGAGCACAACAGGCACCCAGCACCAGGCAATAAGGCATCAGCTGGCACACGTTGGGCAATGCTTTGCTCCAGCTCTTCCCCTCCAGCTGAACCTGTTTTGCATTGCTCTGGTGGGAGGTGCCAGGTCAGACAGCTACCACCATGGCCTCCAAAGGACTGACCTCTCCTCCCACACCTCAGCCCCACCACAGACCCGGTTCTGGGTTTGCCTTAGTGCTGGTTCACAGCCCAAACCCAGAGCAACACAAGGAAAGAGGTTTGGAACTTAGGTAACTTCCAAAGCAAGGAGCAAGGCCTGATGGCAGAAATCAGGCTGCAAAGCAGGCTTGGGACTCCTCTTGCAGCACCACTCAGAGCCCTGGGCCACTCCCAGGATGGATGCAGAGCAATGGTCACATCCCAGCCCTGCACCCAGCCTGACCTGGATCCTCCCAGTTCACGGCACGCCTGGATGCCTGCCGGTCTTGGCACCCTGCTGCAGAAGGGAGATGAGACCCAATGACCCCGCTGGGGTGGGCAGCTGGAGGTCCCATCCCCAGGCACAGCTTCCCCTGGCTCCCACCCAGCACATGGATGCTGCTGGGGCTCTCCCAGCAGGTCCCTGCGGAGCAGAAGTGCTGATGCATGGAGTATGGCTGAGAGCAGCTGTCTGCAACTGGGGGAGAGGCCACGGGGGCAGGATGAAAACCAAGGACTCGTGCAGAAAAGGAGATAGAGGGAGCCAAGAGCCTGAGCACTCTGCTCCAGAGTGGTTCCAGAGGCACAGCCAGAAGACACTGCAACTTCGGCAGGAGCTCAGGCAAAGCTCAGCCTGACCCAGCTCACCCACAGCCCTGCCCAGCTCAGGGAATCAAGGGAAGAGGCAGGGATGCTCCCTGCAGCCCAGCCCAGCCTTGGAGCATTCAGCTATCCCCATGGGCTGCTGAGGATGCCCATCAGATGGGACAACTCAGGAGCACTGGCAGCAGGGCTCACATCCCTCCACCTTAGACGGGGTAACTGAGGCAGCACCACACCTGAGCACACCATCAGCCCTCTGCCAGCTCCTGAGCAGGGAGGAGATCCCAGCAGACCAAACTCCCACCTTTCTCCATCCATTCAGGAAGCAGAGGAACAGCCCAGCTTAAAGCCAAGGGAAAAAACAACAGGCAAGAACCAACCTACAGAGCACAAAGGAGTCTGACAAGCAAAATACACACACGCACCCCCACCCCGAGAAGGAAAGCGCCAGGGGCCAGGACACACGGGTACAGCCCTGGTATTTTTAGCAGGATTACACAGGGACAGGGGATTCCTACCCTGAAGATCCCCGGGGGCTTAAAATAGGTCCTGTCACTTCCTCCCAGCAGCGGCTGGAAGAAGCATCTGCCGCTTCGGGAGCGCAGGAGGAGAGAGGTTGAGCCCCCCCTGGGGCTGGGGGAAGCAGAGGGCACAGCCAGGGATGCAGCCGGGGCAAGCGCAGCACTGACCTCGTCTGCCGGAGCACCGCGATCGGCTGCTTCCTCCCGCCCCGCTGCGCCGGCAGAACCCCCCCGCGGGCAAACCCACCCAGCGGCAACAGGCACAAAGCCTCCCCCCTGGCTCATAACAAGGGAAACTGAGGCAGGGGAAGAGAAACTTGCTCGACACCACGGGGAAAGTCGGTGGCTTGAGCAGGAGGTGTCCCCTGCACCAGAGTGGAACCCTCAGCGAGCCCAAGTCACCCCCCACAGCAGCACCCAGCAGCAGGCTGGGGGTGACCTAAGGCTCAGATCCCGACGCCGAGGCTGGCAGCAGCCCTTGGTGGGGGGAGGGGGGGACACGGGGAAGGGCTGGAGGAAGAGAAAGGCTCCTCCTTGCCGCCCTCGCCACGTGAGCGCAGCTGGGCAGGGGCTGGGTGCCCCTGGCCCTGGCACCTACAGCTCCTGACTCGGCTCCGAGGGCTCCCACGCAGTCCCAACTCCGGCTCACATCCCCAGCTGGATGCAGTGCAGGGCACCCTGCGACTCCTCCGATCCCAGCCGCCGACTATCCCTCCTCAGGCTGCATCCGGCGGGGGGCAGATCCATTCTTTAGCCGCTTACAAAAGTCCAAGCAGAAAGGAGATGGTTTGTTCCCCCCTTCCTCCCCGCGCCGCCCTCCCCTCTCCCCCGGGCAAAAGGAGAAGCAACAAGTGTGTGTGAAGGGGAAGAGGAGAGAGGCAGAAAGGCAGGTTGCGAGCCCCTTTCTCTGCCCCACAAAGGGTTAAAAGAAAGCAAGCCTGGCAGAAGTGTGCCCTGCGATAGGAAAAACACACGCGGCGCTCCCAGGGCGATCGCTCCGGCTGCTCCCTGCTTCCCTTCCCGACATGCCCTGCTCCTGGGAAAGTGTAGGCTGCTTTCCATATATAACTGCAAACTGTTCCATGCAGTAAGAAGTCTAATTAAAGGGAGGGAAGGAGGGAGAGAGAGAGAGAGAGAGCAAGAGAGCAGAGAGGCAGAAGAGCGAAAGGCAATATTTAGATGAGGGAAGGAAAGCAGAAAATCAACCCAGCGCCAAACCTTCATCACCAAACCTTCATCAGGCAATGTTTAGATGAGGGAAGGAAAGCAAAAAAACAACCCAATGCCAAACCTTCATCACCAAACCTTCATCACCAAACCTTCATCAGGCAACGTTTAGATGAGGGAAGGTAAGTAAAAGTCAATCCAGCACCAAACCTTCATCAGACAATGTTTAGATGAGGGAAGGAAAGCAAAAAAACAACCCAATGCCAAACCTTCATCACCAAACCTTCATCACCAAACCTTCATCAGGCAACGTTTAGATGAGGGAAGGTAAGTAAAAGTCAATCCAGCACCAAACCTTCATCAGACAATGTTTAGATGAGGGAAGGAAAGCAAAAAACCAACCCAATGCCAAACCTTCATCACCAAACCTTCATCAGGCAATGTTTAGATGAGGGAAGGTAAGTAAAAGTCAATCCAGCACCAAACCTTCATCAGGCAATGTTTAGATGAGGGAAGGAAAGCAAAAAACCAACCCAATGCCAAACCTTCATCACCAAACCTTCATCAGGCAATGTTTAGATGAGGGAAGGAAAGCAAAAACCAACCCAATGCCAAACCTTCATCACCAAACCTTCACCAGGCAATGTTTAGATGAAGGAGGGAAAGTAAAAAAAAACAACCAAATGCCAAACCTTCACCACCAAACCTTCATCAGGCAACGTTTAGATGAGGGAAGGTAAGTAAAAATCAATCCAGCACCAAACCTTCATCAGACAATGTTTAGATGAGGGAAGGAAAGCAAAAAACCAACCCAATGCCAAACCACCACCAAACCTTCATCAGGCAACGTTTAGATGAGGGAAGGAAAGCAAAAACCAACCCAGCGCCAAACCTTCACCACCAAACCTTCTTCAGGCAATGTTTAGATGAGGAAAGGAAAGGAAAAAACCAACCCAATGCAAAACCTTCATCAGGCAATGTTTAGATGAGGGAAGCAAAAAAACCAACCCAGCACCAAACCTTCATCACCAAACCTTCATCAGGCAATGTTTAGATGAGGGAAGGAAAGTAAAAGTGAACCCAGCACCAAACCTTCATCACCAAACCTTCATCAGGCAATGTTCAGATGAGGGAAGGAAAGTAAAAAACCAACACAATGCCAAACCTTCATCAGGCAATGTTTAGATGAGGGAAGGAAAGTAAAAACCAACCCAACGCCAAACCTTCATCACCACACCTTCCTCAGGCAATGTTCAGACGAGGGAAGGAAAGTAAAAACCAACCCAACGCCAAACCTTCATCACCACACCTTCCTCAGGCAATGTTCAGACGAGGGAAGGAAAGTAAAAACCAACCCAACGCCAAACCTTCATCACCACACCTTCCTCAGGCAATGTTCAGACGAGGGAAGGAAAGTAAAAACCAACCCAACGCCAAACCTTCATCACCACACCTTCCTCAGGCAATGTTCAGACGAGGGAAGGAAAGTAAAAACCAACCCAACGCCAAACCTTCATCACCACACCTTCCTCAGGCAATGTTCAGATGAGGGAAGGGAAGTAAAAAACCAACGCAATGCCAAACCTGCATCAGGCAACGTTTAGATGAGGGAAGGAAAGTAAAAACCAACCCAACACCAATACCTTCATCAGGCAATATTTAGGTGAGGGAAGCAAAAAAACCAACCCAACGCCAAACCTTCATCACCAAACCTTCATCAGGCAATGTTTAGATGAGGGAGGGAAAGTAAAAACAAACCAACCCAATGCCAAACCTTCATCACCAAACCTTCATCAGGCGATGTTTAGATGAGGGAAGCTAAAAAACCAACCCAATGCCAAACCTTCATCACCAATACCTTCATCAGGCCATATTATATGGAGGAAGGAAAGCAAAAACCAACTCAATGCCAAACCTTCATCCCTGGGCACCAGATTTACTAAGAGCAAGAGTTCCCCCTCGGTGCCATCAGGAGATCCCAAATCTGGGCAGAGCAGCAGAGGGAAAAG
>WAAF01010014.1:262673-288881 GCA_013400475.1 Tricholaema leucomelas | reverse complement strand
GCAGAGCAGAGGGGCAGGAGGACCTCTCTGGATGAGAAGAGAGAGCAGGACTTGCTTGTGCAGGGTCCTGCCTCCCAGAGCCACGAGCAGGGAGGAGAGGACTTGCTTGGAGCCCAGAGAGGGCAGCTTCAGCTCCAGAGCCTGTCTGGGTCAGCCCAGCCAGTCCCACACTGCTGGCAGCACACAGGGCTTGTGGCCAGGAGGTCTCTCTGCACTGGCTGCCCTCTGCCCTCTCAGGAGTGCAGGTGTTGGCTGACCTGACCCCCAGCTGACTCGGGTGGGCATCCCCCCAGGCCCTGCAGCCCTGCCTCTATGCCACCCTCAGAGGGAGCTGAGCCTTGCCACGTCCATACCAAGCCCTGTCCCAGCCTAGGGAAGCAGCCAGGGGGACCTTTGTCCCACCCAGGAGAGCAAACCTAACACTACCACTGGAAAATCTCCCCAAGGAGGACTGCTCCAGGCTGACTTCAGATCCCTCTGGGTCCTCCTCTGGAAACCCTGAAGGAAGTGGTTTGGGGATTGGCTGCCTGGAAGAGGCTCCTGCCTGTCCCTTTGGCTTCTGCACTGCCACTCACACTCAAGCAAGAGGATTTTATCTGCTCCCAACCCTTCTGAAACTTCAACCTCTTGCTGCTCTTCCTGCCTCGATGCCTCTCAGGGAGCTTTATCAGCCCTGCTGGGCCACTGGTGCTGGTGGTGTCCTGTGGGAGTGAGCTCCCACCACTGCCACGGGGCCAGCAGACCCTGAGAGGGGAACCTCCTCCTCTGCTCTGCTGAGACCTCAGCTGCAGGTCTGCATCTCAGCACAAGAAGGACATGGACCCGATGGAGAGGGTCCAGAGGAGGCCCCAGGGCTGCTCAGAGGGCTGGAGAGCCTCTGCCATGGGCACAGGTTGAGGGAGTTGAGGTTGTCCAGCGTGAAGAGAAGGCTCCAGGGAGACCTTACAGCAGCCTTCCAGTACCTGAAAGGGACTAGAGGAGAGCTGGGAAGGGACTTCTGACAAGGGCTTGGAGTGGTAGGACCAAGGGCCAAGAGCTGAAATCAGAGCAGGGCAGGTCTAGGTTGGGCATTAGGATGGAATTCTTCGCTAGGAAGGGTGGTGGAAGGCTGGGCAGAGGCAGTGGAGGAGGCCTCATTCCTGGGACCTGGACCAGATGAGCTCAGAAGGTCCCTTCCAGCCCAAACCACTCTGAGACTCCATGGCCTTGCTCCAGCCCCCAGCTGGACTCCTCTGCACTGCCTCTGCCCTGCCGGGACAAAGATGCTGAGTGAGCATCCTGCCCCTGCATCCTGTGCCACAGGCAGAGCAGGGCTGCAGGGCTGCCTCTGCCAGCCTGTGCCGGGGGCAGCAGGGAGCCGAGGGCAGGGGGGAGGAGGCTGCCTTCCTGTGGGTGTGATCTCCAGGGCAGCAGAGACACCAGGCTGGATCAGGCAGCAGGCAAACAAGGTGAGTCGGCGCTGAGGAATGCAGGCAGAGGCTCTGCGCCTGCGAGAGGGGCAGGGAGCAGAAATGCTTCTGCCAGCAGGGCCAGGACCCTCCAGGCTGAGGCTCTCTCAGCATCTCCATCCAGAACCACACAGAATCATCCCAGGCTCTGGCTTGGAAGGGACCTCCGAATGTCCTCCAGTCCAACTCCCCTGCAGGCAGCAGAGACATCTGCAGCCGGAGCAGGTTGCTCAGAGCCTCCTCAATCCCAGCCTTGAGTGTCCTCCCCAGCATCCTCCTCGGTGGCACTCAGCATCCTCCTGGGGCCCCTGCAGGCAGCTTGGACTGTGCTGGTCCAAAGCCATGTCCCCACAAGAGCTCTGGGAGCCTCCAGCACACAGCAGGCCCTGGGGCTGCAGCAGTGTATCACATTCTGTCAGCTGAAGCTTTCTCCAGCCTGGAGCATTTCTGCCATCAGAGGTGGCCATGGGAAAGGCCACTCAGGATTTGAGGGAAGTTGGTGCAACCCAGGCACCAGCTGGGTCCCTCCTGGGGGTCAGCTCAATGCCAGCCCCTGCCCAGGCAGCTGCTGGGGTTAGTGAAGCAATCCTTGCTGCAGTGCTGGCTCCCAGCTGGCACCCTTGGGACTCCCTGGCAGCACAGAGCTGTCACCAGCACTCAGCCAGCTCCCAGGTGCCAGCCCCGGGTGCCAGCCAACTCTGCAGAGCCTTTGCTCTCCTCCAAAGTGCTGCTTCAAACCTGGCCATGGTGGGCAGCAGGGCTCTGGAGCTGCTCTGGAGCTGCCAGCTCCTGTGCTGGGGCTGGCTGCAGGCAGACATGGCTCACACCATCAGTGAAAAGGATGTGGCTGGAAGCCTGCGTGGACACAGCTCACCACTCATGGTGGCTTGGTGGGGCCTTGGTTCGGCTGTTCCCAGCCCCAGGCTGCTTTCTCATGCTCCCCAGCGGGGACCAAGGGCAGAGGAGGATGCTCCAGGGGCTCTTGGAAGCGAGGGCTGAGCTGAAAGGCTTCTCCTGCAGGCTGCTTTCGCTGTGGTTTGATTTGTTTGCTTACAAACGTCTGGCACAACAGCAGCACCCCCGGGAGGACTCAGACAGACTCCAGCTGGTGCTGGCACATGCCCCACATGGGCTCCCACACCAGGAGCTTGGCCAAAGCCTTCTCAGATGCCTTCTCCTTCCCTAAGGTGAGACACTTCTGTGTTGCCCTCTGCTCACACACACACAGAGCTTTGCAAGCAGCTCTGCTTCGCACAACCAAACACCCTCAGGTCCCAAAGCTTGGCCAAGCCTCGCTGGCAGCTGTGTGACAGCTCAGTGGAGGACATCCCCTCCACAGCAGTTCTCTGCCAGCCTCATCTCTGACCCTCTGGGGGCTCCAGAATGAGCCACAGCAGAAGGGTCCTTTAGGGCAGATGAAGACTGGAGGTGAGGCAGAACTTCTTGGCACGGAGGGCAGAGGGACACTGGCACAGGTCCTACTGACCTAACACCCCCATGGGCACCAAACCACCTCCCCAAGTGCCACGTGAAGTGACCTGGAATGAAGAAATTCTCTCCAGTGAGGGTGGGGAGACTCTGGCAGAGGCTGCCCAGGAGGCTGTGGCTGCTCCCTGCCTGGAGCTGTTCCAGCCTTGAGCAGCCTGTGCTGGTGGAGGTGTCCCTGCCATGGCAGGGGGTTGGGACTGGGTGATCTTTTTGGTCCCTTTTGGTCTCCCATGAGAGTCTCTCATTGGAGATGTTCTCCATTGCTTTACAGAACCTTCCACCATGGAGAGGCTCTCCAGAGCCCTCCTTGGCTCCAGCTCCTCATCCTCCTTCAGGTAAATAATCTCCTCTGAGCATCTCCTCTGCTGCAGCTTCTCACCTGCCTTGCAGCAGATCTCCTCTCGGCTTCCATTGTCCCTTGTCCTGTACAGTGGAGTCCCCAAGGTCCTTCCCTGTACCTCTCCTGCTCTGATGGCAGCAGCAGGCTCTTCCCAGGGCACCTCAAAGTGCTACCAGCAAATGGCACTTTTCACCTCTCAGTGCCATTGCTGATGGCAGCAGAGAGAGTGCCCAGGGAAGCTGTGGAGGCTGCAGGGCTGGAGGTGTGCAGGGCCAGGCTGGGTGGAGCTGTCCCTGCCCATGGCCAGGGCTGGAGCTGGAAGATCTTAGGGGTCCCTCCCAGCCCATGACTCTGAAGCCCCTCAGGCTTGCTCCTATCACACCAAAGCACTGCAGGGACCACGACTCACTGCTCCAGGGGACTGGAATCAACTCTTCTCCTTCAGGAGGAGCCCACAACTTCCCAGTCAGGATGGTGCAAAGATGACTCCAGAAAGCAAACTCCCTCACCCCTTGGCAGCACTCTGAGCCTCTGCCTCTCTCCCAGACAGAGCTCTGTGGCTCTCCAGAGGGGAGATGTCCTCACTGCAGACCTTCTTCCAGGACCAACAGGAAATGTGCTGAGCACCGTGAGAAAGCTTCTGCTTGTGGTTGTGTCTGGCCCTGACCAGAAGCAGAAGTGCCAGGAGGTGGGATGAGAGTGCTTGAAATCTCTCCAGCTTCCCTGTTAGGAGCTCTGGAGGGCTGCATGCTTCAGATGAACTTTTGGATGCTCCCCTCCAGCTTTTTGATGTCTGCCCTGCCCTGCTGGCCACTGCGAGCAGCAAAGCAGCACTGAGCCAAAGAGTCTCCAGAGCAGCAATCCCCAAGGACACTGTGGAAGACCTTTTGGTCCCTGTGTGTGCTGTAGAGCCCCACAAGGGCTGTGGCTGGCTTGGCTCAGCCTCTGCTGCCAGCTCTGACTCCCTGCCTGGCCTGAGAGGCAATCTGCTGGGGGAGCTCCTGGGGTTGCTCCATCCTGTCCCCACCTGAGTGTGCTCAGCAGCTCTGCCTGTCTGAGGGCATCACATCGTGCTGCAGCAGGGATGCCATTTGGAATGCCACTCATCCTGCCACTCCTGGGGTCTGGAATATCTCCTCACCTCAGACCCAAGCCCCCTGAGAGATCAGACCTAGGAAATCAAGAGAGGAGATTCTGGCCCTTGGCTCTGCTCTGCTCAGACCTCACCTCCAGTCCTGCCTCCAGAGCTGCTGTCCCCAGCAGAAGGACACAGAGCTGTGGAGAGAGGCCAGAGGAGGCCACAAAGATGCTCCAAGGGCTGGAGCAGCTCTGCTGTGAGCACAGGCTGAGGGAGCTGGGGGGGTGCAGCCTGCAGGGAAGGCTCCAGGGGGACCTCAGAGCTGCTGCCAGAGCCTGAAGGGATCCTGCAGGAAGGCTGCAGAGGGACTTGTGCTGAGGGTGTCTGAGCCAGGGCAAGGGGAATGGTTTGGAGCTGAGGCAGAGCAGGGTGAGAGTGGAGCTGAGGAAGAAGCTCTGCAGTGTGAGGGTGGTGAGAGCCTGGCACAGGCTGCCCAGGGAGGCTGTGGCTGCCTCCTGCCTGGAAGTGTTCAAGGTCAGGCTGGATGAGGCCTTGAGTCTAGCTGAGAGGTGTCCCTGCCTAGGGCAGGGAGGTTGGAGTGGATGAGCTCTGAGGTCCCTTCCAGCTTGAGCTGTTCCATGGTTCTGTGGAACCCAAACAGAGAAGGCAGCCCCAGAGAGAAGAGTCTGACCAGTTGCCCCATGGCATCTCTTGACCACCCTCAGTCACCTTCTCTAACCCTCTGCAGCAGCATCAGGAGCTGCTCCAAGAGCCAGAGGGGCAAGCAGAGCCCGGAGGTCTCCTGGGTGGCTCCACACAGCCCAAGCCACGCAGGTATTTCAGCATCTCAGGTAAGCACCGAGGCCAGACTACATACCAGGTGATGCCAAGCACCATCAGCTCCCTCTATGGGCTGTGGGGAGGTGGAGGTGGCCTCTAAAGAGGGTGGCTCAGAGCCTAGGTGCAGTGATTCTGGGTCTGGAATGGTTCCTCTGTCCCCATCCAGCCCAGAGGAGAGCTCCAGCGCCCAACCTCCTTCCCTTGCCACCTCCAGCCCTCCACACTCACAGGTCCCCAGTCCTGCAGGGCTGCCAGGGGCGAGGAAGGTCAGCACCTCTGTGGGCTGAACCCCAAAAACCTCAGGTGCTGCTGCCCCTGAAGCCAAAGGACTCTCAGCCCTCCTGGAATTTCTGGTTCAAAACAATGTGTCACTGCTGGAGCAGGACCAGCTCCCGGTGACTCCTCACCTGCCCAACACCCCTGGGCAAAGGTGGAGTGGCTCTCAGTGGTCCATCCCTTGGCTTCCTGTTTGCTCTGCCCACAGCACGCTCCTGGAATGGGCAGCAGTGCCCTCACCTGCACACCGAGGTGCCTTGTTTGATTGGGAGCAGGTTACCTGGATACGGAGGCTGCATCAAAGGGAATCCTGCCCTGGTGGCATCCCATGGATGCTTGGCTAATTGTAGGTTCCTGCTGCCTGGAACCAGCTCAGCTCCTGGCCCTGGCTCTGCTGCAAGTTGTTGTGCTGGAGAGGAACATTGCATGCAAAAAGGCCAGGGGAGAGCAGGGAGCTGCCCTCAGCTTCCACCAAGGAGATGCTGTCATCAAAACAGCCTCAAGAGGTGGCCCCAGGAAGCTCTTCTGAGCCCCAGCAGCTGCATGGTGAAGGCAACAGGCACAGGTGGCCCCAAGAAGCTCTTCTGAGCCCCAGCAGCTGGATGTGGAAGGCATCAGGGAGCAGGGCAGAGAAGGGAACAAGCTCCAGCTGAGGTCTCCCCTGGGTTCTCCCCAGTCTGCTCACAGCTTTGGTCAAATCATCTCCCCAGCTGTGGAGGCCTCCTCCTTGCATCCCACCTTGGAGAACAGACTGCCCAAGTGGCAGTTTGCAGCCTCTTGGCTCTTCCTCACCAGTCCCAGGCTTTCCTGGGTGCTCTTCCTCCTCCTCCTCCTCCTGGACATTAGTGACCAAGAAAAGAAAGTGAAATTAATCAGACCTGGGGACACCTCACTCTGCCTGGGCTCATTCTCCTCTTTCCCAGGTCAAACCTCCCCAGCCAAAGCTCTTCCTTAATTACTGCATTTTCTCCAATCATCCTGCAGCAGCCCAGAAAGAGCAGCAAGAGAGCAGTCAGAAGTCAGCAGGGGATGATGATGTGTGGAGAGGAGGATGCTCCCTCGGCCCAGGGTGGTTGGCACCCTTCAGCCAGCAGCTATTATCTCATTTCCACCTCTTTGCTAATAACCTCAACCTTTTCTAGGGAGGCAGAGAAAGGCCTCAATGCTTGAGGGGTGAGACACCCATGGCTTGGTCCAACTCTCATTGCCTTGGAAGGAGTGGGAAGCAAGGGACCTCAAGTCTCTCAGGAGGGAAAGCTGAGAGCACTGAGGATGCTGAGCCTGGAAAGGAGCAGCCCCAGAGGGGAGCTGAGCAGTGCCCAGCAAGAGCTAAAGGAGCTGTGGGGGGCAAGAGGCTGGGGCCAGACTCTGCTCAGTGGTGCCCAGGGACAGCACAAGGGGCAGTGGGCACAGACTGGAGCCCAGGAAGCTCCACCTGAGCAGGAGGAGAAACTTGCTTGGTGTGAGGGTGCAGAGCCCTGGGGCAGGCTGCCCAGAGGGGTTGTGAAGTCTCCTCCTCTGCAGAGCTTCCAACCCTCCCTGGGCACTGTGCTGCTGGGCAAGCTGCTGTGGGTGCCCTGCTGGAGCAGGGGGGCTTGGACTGGACAGGACTGGACTGGATGCTCTGAGGGGCCCAAGCCAAAGCACTCTGTGGCTCTCTGCAGCCCGTGGGGCTCGGGAGCGTGGGGTCAGGAGCAGCCTGAGCAGCTGGCAGGGCGGGGGAAGGGCAGGTTCAGGAGCTGAGCCCAGGGCATGGGATGCTCCTCTGGGCAGGGACAGGTTCTCCAGCTGACAGCAGGACTGAGCCCTACTTAGGGAGCAGCTGCTGGAAGTGGCCCTTGTGCAGCACCTGGGAATCAGCTGGATCCCAGCACCGTCACACCCTGGGCATAACTCATCGGGAGGGCGGAGGTAGGAACGGGGAGAGTTGAGCAATCCTCTGCTGTTTCGTTTTGGGAAGAGTTTCAGCATCTGGAAACTTCAAACTCTTTGGGAAAAGGGAAGAAAACAACAACAGCAGCAACCATTCCCCCCCCGGACAGATGGAACAACCAAACAGCCCCAAAGCTGCTGCTGCTGCTCCCTCAGCACCCCAAAGCAGCGAACAGCCGAGCTCAGATCTCTCCTCCCGGCCCCAGCAGGAGCTCAGCTGCTGAGGGGCTGTCAGAAGCAGCTTCCATCAGCAGAGCCTGGGCACAGGTGGAGCCACTTTCATTTTCTGCTCTTAACATTCACTTTTCTGCAGTGGTTTCTCCTCCAGGGTCAGGCAGCTCTGGAAACCATTTCCTTCCCAGCTCCTCAGCACTCCTGGGCTTGCAGGGAGAGCTTCTCCAAGGCAAAGCCCAGAGCTGGTTGAGTCCTGTTGGGTTTCCAGAGGCTGGGGGGGTAACACCTGAGGCTTTCCACCGGGAGATGAGTTGTCCAGGCACAAGGATTAGGTCAGAGGAAGAGCTGAGCAGCCAGATCGGGGCAGAGAGATAAAGAGAGAATCATCCACGTGCAGTGCTCAGCCTGGGGATGCCCACGGGTGGCCAGCTCGTGGTGATGGGGCAGTGTGTGGGGTGGTACAAGCTGGGGATCACCAGGGGCAGCCTTCCCAGCAGGGACAGAGGAGTGCTCCACCTGCTCCCCTGGAGTGTTTTAACTCACAGCATCACAGGATGGGTTTGGAAGGAACCTTCAAGATCATCCAGCACCAACCCCCCTGCCACGGGCAGGGACCCCTCCCACCAGCACAGGCTGCTCAAGGCCTCATCCAGCCTGGCCTTGGACACCTCCAAGGAGGGAGCAGCCACAGCCTCTCTGGGCAGCCTGTGCCAGTGTCTCACCACCCTCACTGGAAGGAATTTCTTCCTCATCTGTGATTCCTCAGCACATTCTATGATTCTGTGATCTCCAGTCTCAGTCTGTCCAAGCCATTGCCCTTTGTCCTATCACTCCAAGTCCTTGCCAAAAGCTCCTCTCCTCTCCTCTCCTCTCCTCTCCTCCCCTCCCCCTCCCCCTCTCCCCCCCCCTCTCCCTCTCCCTCTCCCTCTCCCTCTCCCTCTCCTCTCCTCTCCTCTCCTCATCTCTCCTGCTCTTGATCAAGAATCCAGGGGTGGAGGAGAGTGGTGACAGTGATGGAGCACTTCTGTCTGGAGCAGACCTCTCTGAAGGTCCAAGCCGCAGGCAGTGAGCAGGGACAGCTCCAGAGCAGGCTGCTGAAGGACACTGAAGCGATCAGAGAGAGCCTTTCTCACAGGGAAGGTGCCAGAAGCCTTTGCCTCTCAAAGAGAGATAAAAGGGAATGGTCCTGTTCTGTCTCAAGGAGGCACAGCCCAAGCCGCCAGGGGGGTGGGGAGCAGAAGGAGCTGGAGGACAACGCTGCCACGAGGACAGGTTTGCCTAAATTGGACTTCAGCGCACCGAGGCTGGGACCCAGCAGGTTCCTTATCAGCCGCTCAGCCCTCTAATGTATGTGAGAAACGTGGAGGGCGGCGGAGGTTTCACCCAGCCTCAGATGTTCCGAGGCAGGACGGAGCCCGGGGCGGCCCCGGGGCTGTCTGCAGCCACCGAGAGCAGAGCGCTCAGCTCCCGGCCGCGGACAGCGCCGAGCGCCGCACGGCCAGCGGCAGAGGCGGCCCAGAGCCGGCGGGGGCC
The DNA here is from genome assembly GCA_013400475.1 of Tricholaema leucomelas. Classification (NCBI taxonomy): domain Eukaryota; kingdom Metazoa; phylum Chordata; class Aves; order Piciformes; family Lybiidae; genus Tricholaema lacrymosa; species Tricholaema leucomelas. The sequence continues at coordinate 279,772 of WAAF01010014.1, read as the reverse complement.
GGGAGCGGGGCGGGAGGCCAGGCCTGGGGGCACACAGGTCTGCAGGCAGGGGATGCCAGGCCTGGCATCACACAGGTCTGCAGGCAGGGGATGCCAGACTTGGCATCACACAGGTCTGCAGGCAGTGCTGCTCACGCAGGAGGTGTAAGAGGGAAGCAGCAGAAGCTCCCCTGGACCTGCTGGGATGCTGCTGAGAGGTCCCTGGGAGACAGCCCAGGGACAAGCATCATCGAGCTGCAAGGCCAGGCCAGAGACAGCCCAGGGCTGGTGAGCAGCACTGAGGGCACCTGAAGGAGCAGAAGGAAGGGCCTGGAGCTGCAGGGGCAGGGCAGCCTGAGCCGTGTGGCTGCTGCTTGCTCAGCAGGTCCCTCTCACCCTCCTGGCTGTAGGCATCTCACAGCAGCCTCCCTCCAGCCCCTGCCAGGAGGAGCATAAGAGAGCTCCTACAGCCTGGTGGAGGCCCCAGACCCCCAGCCCGTGCTGCTGGGTGCCAGGCTGCTGGATGAGCCCTCCCCGGAGCAGTGCCACGCTGCACACAGGCAGGTGTCACCAAGCCACTCCATCCTGTGTGGGACAGGTTTATGGGCCTGATGCAATCCCCAGCAGGTGATCAGTCCATGGCAACATTCCTGGGCACGGAGTCAGGAGCTGCTGGGGCAAGGCCACTGGGAGAGGGCAGCTGGCGTGGGTGAGCGCAGGGAGCGTGGCCTGGGCTGCTTGCAGCAGCTCTGAACGCCCAGGGGGCAGTGGGGTGGGGTCCGTGTGCAGCTTACACCCACGGTGGGATCCAGAGCATCCTCCCTCCCGAGACAAAGGGTTACTGAGGAAGGCTTTGGCAGCCTGGGGAGAGGGCATCTGGGCCCAGCTCTGCACCAGAGCCTTGGGGAGATCACAGACTGCAGCCCCTGCGTGCTGAGGGGTGGAAGGGACCTCTGGAACTCGTCCAGCCCCAACCCCCCCTGCCAAAGAAGGGTTCAGGCAAAACTCACTGCTGCAGCAGGGAAGGCAGTGATGAGGTCTGGCCCTCAGCTGCACCCTGCACAGGCTGAGAGCCTCAGTGCCTTATGGCTCACCTATTACACAGAAGTAGGAGTAGAAGCACCCCAAAATCCCAGTGTGGACCTCTGGAGCTCACCCAGCCCAGCCCCCTGCTCCAGCAGGGCACCCACAGCTTGCCCAGCAGCACAGTGCCCAGGGGGGGTTGGAAGCTCTGCAGAGAAGGAGACTCCACAACCTCTCTGGGCAGCCTGCCCCAGGGCTCTGCACCCTCACACCAAAGAGCTTCCTCCTTCAGTTCAGCTGCAGCCTCCTGGGCTCCAGTTTGTGCCCCATTGCCCCTTGTGCTGTCCCTGGGCACTGCTGGCAAGGCCCTGGCCCTGCCAACATGCTGCTCACCTAGGGAGTGGACAGAGCTGTGGAGCTGCCTCCATGCCCCATCAGAGCCCTTTCTGTAGCCAAGGACAGGGAGCCAGAAGGTTTCCATTTCCCTGCCTGAGCAGAGGCCCAGGAGATTTGGGAGGATTAGGAGAGCTCTGCTTGGTGCTCAGCTGAGAGCATCTCTCTGTGCAAGGGGAATCTGACTCTGACCCCTAATTGATCCCAGCTCAGACAGAACCCCAGAAGGGGCTGCCCAGAGAGGTGAGAGATGCCCCAGAGCTGGAACCATCCCAGGTCAGGGTGGTTGTGGCTCTGATCAAGTTGCTGTCATCACAGATGCCCATCCCTGGGGACATTCCAGGTCAGGCTTGATGAGGCTCTGAGAAACCTGATCTGCTTGGGGGTGTCCCTGCTGACCACAGTGGGGTTGGACTGGGGGGGCTCTAGGGGCCCCTTCCAACCCAGTCATGAACCCTGCTGACTGCAGGGGTGGGGGTGGATTAGGTGACCCTTGCAAGGTCTCTCCCAACCCAACCCCTTCTGTGATCCCCTGATCCTACAACACCCCAGAGGTACCCCAGGCACCACTGCCCAAGAGCCAAATCCAACCCAGGACAGGCTTTTAATTAAGTAAAGCTGAGTCCCTGCAGTCAGCTCCTCAGTGGCACTGCCCTCGGTCCCTCTGCAGAGGGATCCCAAAGCCACTGCAGGAGGAGTGCTGAGAGGCTGCTGAGAGGCTGAACTGCACAGAGGTCACTGACTGTGGTGGCTCAGAGGCCTCCCCACCAGCTTGTGAGGCCGTTGCAGGAGGCTCATGGCCCTGCACTTGTCACCATTGCACCCTGTGTGGCCATGGGGGCCCAAAAATCCTTCCCTGCAAGAGCGGCCAGGGACTGGCTCAGGCTGCCCAGGGAGGTGCTGGAGTCCCCATCCCTGCAGGGGTTCAAGGAACATGCAAGCTGTGGCTCTTGGGGCATGGTCTGGTGGCCATGGTGGTGCTGGGTGGAGCTGATGACCTTGGAGGCCTTTTGCCAACCAAAAGTGATTCCATGGCTCTATGAGCAGTGCTCCTAAGGGAGCTTGGCTCCCACTGAGGCCTTCCAGAAGCAGCTGCAACTCCCCAGGTGCGTTTTGCAAACCTGCCTGGGAGTTGCCAGGACCTTCCACTCTGCAGCACCTGGTCCCACCTTGAAAAACCAGCTCCCATCGCTGGAAGATCAGGTCCCCACAACGCCAGCAACCCCCTTCTGCTGCCCTGGCAGCGAGCAGGAGGCCAGCCCAGACTGTGCCCTCCCCCTGCTCCTCCTCCTCCTCCTCCTCAGAATTAAGCCTTCAAAGTTGAGCTTAAAGAAAAGGAGAAGAAAAGCCCTCTCCAGGCTGCCAGATAAGAGCTGTGAAAGTGCCAGGGGGGGAGATTGGCACTGGAGCCACCAGCAGAGGTGAGCTCTAATTACAGGCTGGCCCTGGTGGCACTACCTGTCAGATGAGTCACTTCCAGCGCATCCCGCGAGGGTTTCTCCTCTCTCTCCCCTTGCACCTCTCTCTGCCGGCCTCTTTCATCAGCGCTTGGCTCCTTGGCTTCCTTACAAGCCCTGCGGCACTGAGTCACCTGTCACCGGGCAGGAGCCTGGCCAGAAAAGCACCTCCTGGGCCACCTGACACCGGTGTCATGCTGGAGGAAGGGTCCCTGCTGGGGGGGGACAGATTCATGGGGAGGGGGAGCAGACACGAGGGGAAGGGGATGGAGTCCTCACCAGAGCACCGAGAGAGGCTTCTTGGCTGAAGCAATTCAAGAGGCATTTTGCAAGGGGGCAGAACACAGCTGGTGGTGATGGAGAGCCCCCGAGGAGCATCCTCAGGCTGCCAGCTCAGGGCAGCTCTCTTCCTTCAGTGGTGCCCAGCACAGCACAAGGGGCAAGGGGCACAAACTGGAGCCCAGGAGGTTCCACCTGACCAGGGGGAGAAAATTCTTTGGTGTGAGGGTGCAGAGCCCTGGAGCAGGCTGCCCAGAGAGGTTGTGGAGTCTCCTCTGCAGAGCTTCCAGCCCCTCCCTGGGCACTGTGCTGCTGGGCAAGCTGCCTCAGCAGGGCCTTGGACTGGATGATCTCCAGAGGTCCCACATTGGGATTTTGGGGTCCTTCTACTCCTACTTCTGTGTAATAAGTGAGCCATAAGGCACTGAGGCTCTCAGCCTGTGCAGGGTGCAGCTGAGGGCCAGACCTCATCACTGCCTTCCCTGCTGCAGCAGTGAGGCTTTGCCTCAACTCTTCTCATTTGAGCTTCTGGCTCTGGCAGCCCAAAGTGACATCTGGAGGGGGCTGAGAAGGTCCTGTGGAAGCTGCAGGATTTATGGTGTGCAACCTTCATTGCAGAGGGAAGAAAATCCACTGCTGGAGGCCAGGTGTAGCCTACATGGGGAGAGGATCCCAAAGCAGTAAAGGGAATGGGGATGGGAGTGAAATGCAGCAGGGGAATACGTTGCTAGGCTGACCAAAAGCTCCTGTCAAAGCCACCAGCTCCAGGAAAAGGCCACATGGAGAAGCTCCTCTGGGCTGTGCTGAGCACAGCAGCAATGAGCTGAGATGGGGATCAGCAGAGGAAATCTCTCATGGGCATGGAAGAGGTAAAAGTGAGGCAGGGAGGAGTGGTGGAGCCTCAGCTCAAAGAGGGCTTCCAGGGAGCTCTGCAGGAGGAGGCCCTGAGAGAAATTCAGAGAATGGTTTGGGTTGGAAGGGACCTTCAAGGCCATTGAGTTCCAAGCACAGAATGGTTTGGGTTGGAAAGGACCTTCAAGATCTTCCAGCTTCAGCCCTGGCCATGGGCAGGGACAGCTCCCACTAGAGCAGGCTGCTGGAGGCTCCATCCAGCCTGGCCCTGCACACCTCCAGCTTTGCAGCCTCCACAGCTTCCCTGGGCACTCTCTCTGCTGCCATCAGCAATGGCACTGAGAGGTGAAAAGTGCCATTTGCTGGTAGCACTTTGAGGTGCCCTGGGAAGAGCCTGCTGCTGCCATCAGAGCAGGAGAGGTACAGGGAAGGACCTTGGGGACTCCACTGTACAGGACAAGGGATGAAGAGGACACAATGAGAGCTGAGAGGAGCAGATCACATTGGGTGCTGCTGTGCTCCACAAACTCCCTGGGCAACCTGTGCCAGGGTCTCACCACCCTCAACCTCCTCTCCAAGCTTGTCTGTTTGTCCTAGCTGCTACCTGCACCCCTCAAGAGGGGTTTTTTCCACCCTCCAAAGGGATTTTAGCCACCTTAAGCTGGGTCTGCTCCAGCTGAGTGATCAACTGAGAGCACAACAAGTCCCAGTCCAACCAATGTCCCACACCAAGGCATTTTCCACTCTTTGCTATTCCAGCTCAGAGAGTTGGAGTTTTTCCCTTCTCCAGATTGAACCATGGTCCTGGAACCACAAACTGGAGCAGAGAAGGCTTCACCTCCACGTTGTGAGAAACTTCTTCAGAGTGAGGGTGACAGAGCCCTGGAGCAGGCTGCCCAGAGAGGAGAGCTTCCAACCCCACCTGGATGCCTTCCTCTGCCAACCACCCAGGGTGATCCTTGCCCTGGCAGGGATTTTGGACTGGCTGATCTCTGCAGGGCTCTTCCAAAGCTCTGCAGCTCTGTGATTCTGCTGAGGCTGGTGGGATGTTTGCCATGGGCCAGCACTGCTTTGGGCCAGCTCCTTTGCTTTTGTTCTTCTCCCCTTTTCCTCTGCAGGGTCAGGAGTCAATGGGCAGCAGCTCCTCTTGGCACCCAGAGAGCAGGAGAAATGAGAAGCACATTTCTGCTGCTGCCAGAGAGGTACTCATGGTGCTGATCCTTCCACAGAGTTCCTTTGGTCTCCTCTGCTCCTCCCAGTCAAGGAATGGCAGATTCCTTGGGGCCTGCCCCTCCTTCACACACTCCCATCCCCAGCACAGACTCACTGAGGCTGGGGAAGACCTCAAGTCATAGAACTGTCAGGGCTGGAAGGGACCCCAAGGGTGATCCAGCTCCAACTCCCCTCCTGGACAGGGACACCTCCCACTAGATCAAGTTGCTCAGAGCCACATCCAGCCTGGCCTTAAAAACTGCCAGGGGTGAGGCTTCCTCCACCTCCCTGGGCACCCTGTGCCACCCAGCCCAGCCTCTAGCCTAGCACCCCCAGCCTAGAGCTAGACCCTGCCACCAAGGTGAGACACTGGCACAGGCTGCCCCGGGTGGCTGTGGATGCTCCCTCCCTGGAGGTGCCCAAGGCCAGGTTGGATGAGGCTGTTGGTGGGAGCTGTCCCTGCCTATGGCAGGGGTTGGAACTGGCTGAGCTTTGAGCTCCCTTCCCACCTAAGCCATTCTATGTCTCTATGACAGAAGGCTCTCAGTGCAGGCCAAGCCCTGGCAATCCACAGGCTCCCTGTGGCTCATAGGATCCTAGACTCAAGCAGGCTGCAGAGAGCTCCAAGCTCCTCCAGCCCAACCTATCCCCCAGTCCTGCCCAACCACCCAGACCATGGCACTCAGTGCCCAGCCAGGCTTGGCTCCAACACCTCCAGCCATGGGCACTGCACCACCTCCCTGGGCAGTCCATCCCAGTGCCCTTCATGGTTCCCTTCCTAGCAGAGCTGCAGCAAAGCATCTACTGACTGCAGTGGGAGAGCCAAGGCCAAAGCAGGGAGATGAGTCCAGGTCTCTCCAAGTGGTTGCCTTGTCCAAGGCTAGGGAGACCCTGTGTGGAGACAGGGAGCAGCACAGGCTCGGCAGGTCCCCGTGGGAGGAGAGCAGAACCACGAGACTCACCTGCACTCATCCTGTGTCTGGTGGAGCTGAGCAGGGCTGGCTGAGCTCGTTCAGGGTAAAGATCTCTGGTTGAAAGAGGTGGAAAAAAAAGTTAATTTCAGGTTTGGGTTTTTTTTTGGTTGAAATTTCTGCTGAGGGATAACAAAATCCCAAATTCTGATCACTCAGCCTGGACTCTGCTTCGATGCTGGCATCAAAACGGTGGGAAAAGGTAGAGTAGGAACAGCAAGGAGGCAGCAGCACAATACCCAGCCCCAGGTGGTGGAGATCTGAGTCAAACGTTCATAGAATGATAGAATCAGGCAGGTTGGGAGAGAGCTCCAAGCTCCTCCAGCCCAACCTAGCACCCAGCCCTGCCCAACCACCCAGACCATGGCACTCAGTGCCCAGCCAGGCTTGGCTTCAACACCTCCAGTCATGGGCACTCCACCACCTCCCTGGGCAGCCCATTCCAATGCCAATCACTCTCTCTGCCAGGAACTTCCTCCTAAAATCCAGCCTGACCCTGCCCTGCCACAGCTTCAGGCTGTGTCCCCTTCTTCTGTCCCTGGCTGCCTGGCAGCAGAGCCCAACCCCAGCTGGCTACAGCCTCCCTGCAGGGAGCTGCAGGCAGCAATGAGCTCTGCCCTGAGCCTCCTCTCCTGCAGGCTGCACCCCCCCAGCTCCCTCAGCCTCTCCTCACAGGGCTGTGCTCCAGGCCCCTCCCCAGCCTTGCTGCCCTTCTCTGGACACCTTCCAGCACCTCAACATCTCTCTGCAATGGAGGAGCCCAGAACTGGACACAGCACTCCAGGGGTGGCCTGAGCAGTGCTGAGCACAGGGGCAGAAGAACCTCCCTTGTCCTGCTGCCCACACTGCTCCTGAGCCAGCCCAGGATGCCATTGGCTCTGCTGCCCACTTGGGCATCTGTTGTGTGTTTGAAACCAAAACCAACCCTCTCCCCCCACCAGAGCCTTTAAGGTGCAAGCAATGCACCAGAAGGAGGTGTCCAAGGCCAACTCTTTCTCCTCTCTGCTCCAAAGACCTCAGTGTGGGGGAAGAGCAGAACATTCTCACCTCAGCTGAACAGGCTGCCCAGGGAGGTTGTGGATGTCTCCTTCCTGGAGGTGTTCAAGGCTACTTTGGACGAAGCCTTGAGCAGCCTGTGCTGGTGGGAAGTGTCCTTGGGATTGGAACTGGAGGATCTCTAAGGTCCAACCCAACCCATTCCATGAACCCATGATCCTTGCAGTGCCAAGGCCAAGAGGACTTCCAGCAAAGGCACCAAAGAGCTGCCAAGATCTCAGCAGCCCAACCAGGAGCAAACCCCCAGAGCATCAGGACCGACTCTGGTGTCACTGCAGCCCTGCAGCAGCTGCTGGGTGTGTGGGGGGCCCTGGAGGCAGCTGGGAGGGTGACGCTTCTCAGAGGGGTTCTGCTTCCAGGCTGCCTCCTGCCTGCCCCTCCAGAAGCTGCAGGGATGATTAAATCAGACTCCTCTGGAGCTGAGTCAGGCCCAGGGGACTGCAGAGGAGTGCTCTGGGGGCAGCACCATCCATTTCTTTCTCTCCCCCTCCTCCCACTCTGCCTCCCCAGCGCCAGGCTCCTGCCTTGTTTGGCTGCTGCGGAGCACAGCAGGGCTGGAGGAGAAGCCTGCAGTGGCAGCAGGTGGCTGGGTCAGCACTCTGGCATCTCCCAGACTGCAGTGGGGAATGTCTCAAGCCAGCACAGTGACACAGATCTCCAAGGACCTGCCCTGTTTCCCCTGGAGGCCCTCGCTGGAATGGCCTCGGGAGCCGCTGAAGGAGCTTAACCTGCATAGCTCTGGCAGTAGCCACACAGCTCCTGACCTTAAGTGGGTCACCTCTTCCAGCAGCAGCATGCAATGGGTCCACATCAGGACCTTCAGCCCAGTTGGCCTTGATGCCAACCTGAAAATGGGACTCAAACTCCCAACCTTTCCCCTTTGCAGTAAACAAATCCCAGCTGAGGGAGCAGGAGAGCCAAAGCAGTTGCATCACCCCCAGCACAGCACCAGCCTGTGGCAGCTGGGGAAGGTGAACCTGCCCCTGGCAGGAGGCTGGAGCTGGCTGAGCTTGAAGGTCTCTTCCAACCCAACCCATTCCACAAGCGCCTGGGCCAAGAGGGGAAGGCAAAACTTCAGAGGCACAGAATGGGTTGGGTTGGAAGGGACCTTGAGGATCATCCAGTTCCAACCCCCTGCCATGGGCAAGGACACCTCCTGCTAGACCAAGTTGCTCAAGGCCTCATCCAACCTGGCTTTGAACACTTCCAGGCTTGGAGTCTTCACAGCTTCTCTGGACAACCTGTTCCTGTTCCTCACCACCCACAGCCATTCCCATTCCCAAACCAACCCAACTCTTCTCCATGTTGCCAGGAGGCAACACCATGTTCTAACCTGGCTGGGTGAGGCAGGCAAGTGAGAGGAGGAGAGGGAGGGCAGAGGAGTGACAGAGTGACCAATGTCACAGGCTGCAGTTCCAGCCATGCTCATCCTCTGCTGCAGGCTGCCCAGGGGTGGGCTTGAGGCCCCATCCCTGGAGACATCCAAGGTCAGACTTGATGTGGCCCTGGGCACCATGGTCTAGTTGGAGCTGTCCCTGCTGACTGCAGGGAGGGGAGCTGGGACAAGAGGACCTTGGAGGGTCCCTTCCAACCTGATGCAATCAGTGCAGCAAAGCAGCTCAGCACCACCCAACTCTGCCACCAGCCCTCAGCCATCAGAACTTGTTCCTCCTACTCCCCTTTTCCTCCAGCAAGAGATTGGGTTGAATGTGGCAAGCACCAGAGAGGAGCTGAAGGACCTCAAGTGCTCACATGAGGTCACCAGGTCCATAGGCAGGGACACCTCTCACTGGAGCAGGTCCCTCAGGGCTTCATCCAGCTTGGTCCTGAGCACCTCCACATTGGGTGCTTCTGTGCTCCACAACCTCCCTGGGCAACCTGTGCCAGGGTCTCACCACTCTCAACCTGTGCCAGGGTCTCACCACCCTCACTTCTATTCCACAGCCCTCCTGGAGCCCCCTTCAGATCCTGCAAGGCCACTCCAAGCTCTCCTGGAAGCCTTCTCCTCCCCAGGCTGCACAGCCCCAACTCTCTCAGCCTGTGCTCAGAGCAGAGCTGCTGCAGCCCTCTCAGCATCTTGGTGGCCTCCTCTGGGCTGGCTCCAACACTTCCATGTCCTGCTTGTGCTGGGGGCTGCAGAACTGCACACAGGACTCCGGGGGGGGTGCTTCTGATCTTGCTGTCCTCCAAGGCTGATCCCAATGACTGTTGGCAATGGGAGTAGGGAGATGCTGGCACAGGTTGTCCAGAGATGTGGCTGAGGCTCCAGCCCTGGAGAGGTTCAAGGTCACATTGCTGTGGCTCTGAGCAGCCTGAGCTAGTTGGAGGTGTTTGAAGAAGAGGAGGCTGAGGGCAGAGCTCACTGCTGTCAGCAGCTACCTGAAGGGGACACCCTGCAGAGGCTGCTGCTGGGCTCTGCTCACAGGTCACTGGGCACAGAACAAGGGGGAATGGCCTCAAGCTGAGGCTGGGGAGGTTTGGATTGGACATTAGGAAAAGGTTTTTCACGGAGAGAGTGGTCAGGGCCTGGAATGAGCTGCCCAGGGAGGTGCTGGAGTCACCCACCCTGGGTGTGTTTAAGATGCTGTGGATGTGGTGCTTGGGGGGATGGTTTGAGGTGACTCCTGTGGAGCAGGGCTCTGGGTTGGGCTGGGTGCTCCTGGGGGTGCATGGGGCTGTGATTCTGTGTCCCTGCTGCCTGCAGGGGGTTGGAGCAGAAGACCTCTGAGGGTCCCCTTCCAGCCGGGTGCACTCTGCGCTCTGTGCCGCTGCTCTTCGCCAGCAGATCACCTCCTGCTCCTGGGGCTGTCGGTGCCAAGCAAGCCCAGGCTGCCTCCACCACCCAGGAGCAGCCTGCCCGAAGGGAAGCAGGGAAGCAGGAGACCTGCACGTTGCTGCCAGCTCCTCCACCTTGTGCAACCCTGTGCAAGCTGCCTCCTCCTGCACGAGCAGGGACAGGTTGGGCTCCTTCCTTCACTCCGCACCGCGGTGGCACCTCAAGGAGCAGGACTCACCAGGGCAAGTTTGGCTCCACTCTTCCCAGGCTGCAGTGCCACAGCCTCCTGAGAGCTGTTCCTGCTTCTTCCAGAGAAAACCTCACCAGTCCCCGTGATAAAATGAAGTAGGACTCCACACCCACTGCAGTTAGAGCAGGGCAGTGCCACGCCAGCAGAGGCTGGCACCCTAACGTGGGCGCTGGAGGCACCAGGGGAGAGCTCCTTCCCTTTGCCCACTGCAGTCACCACGGGAAGGAGCACAACACTCCAGCTCTGGACCTGTTTTCACCCTGCACAGACAGCCCAGGGATGAAATCCTCTCCCCTGGGCTTGCCTGGCAGAGCCTGTGAGGATCAGCAGCTGCTCTCTCCCCACCTCTCTAATTTCAGGGGGGGTCCAAGCAGGCGAAATGAGGCTCCAGGCTGGTCAGACCACGAAGCCCACAGTAAAGCAGGGCTCAAGGCATCTCCAGGCTTGTCTATCAATTTGCTGGGGACTGCTTCATCCTTCATTTGTTGTTGGTTTGTTTCCTGCCAGACAAACTCTGCCCAGCTACAGCCACACCAACAGCTCCCCACAGGGATGCTCCCACAGCTTTCCAGCGTTGGCTTTGGGCTGCTCCTCAAGGCCCAGGTTTGGGAAGGGAAGCCAAAGTGAGGCTTGAGGGTGGGGAGAGACTGACGCAGGCTGAGGTTGGTGAGACCCTGGCACAGGTTGCCCAGGGAGGTTGTGGAGCACCTCTCAGTCTCCTCTCCAGACTCTCAGCCCCAGGTCCCTCAGCCTCTCCTCCAGTTCCAGTCCCAGAACCATCCAAGCTTCTCTCCAGCTTGGCAATACAATTTTGGCTTATTGATGCTGGAGAGCAAAGCTCCTTCCCCCCTCCATGCTGTGCAGCCCTGGCTTTGGGGCCATGGTGGAGGCAAGCTGGAGGTTAGGTTTGATCTTAAAGGTCTTTTCCAACCAAAAAAGGGATCCCATGAGCCCAGGGCCAAGCTCTCTGCAGAAGCCACAGCTGTTAAGTGCCAGGACCATAGAGAAGAGCAGCACTGGAAACAAACCCCAGAGTCTCAAGCCCTTGGGCTTCATCTCACCCACCCTGGTCTGCTTTCTAGCTGTTTGCTAAATAAACTTGCTGGAATTATCCACCTCCTAATTATTGGCTGTTAATGAGCTGCAGCATCACACACAGAAGCAGCAGCTCAGATGCAAAAGCATTTGTAAGTGCTGCCAGGTCCTGGCACCTCCCAAGGTAAAGGAACCTTCTCCTTGTCGGTGCAGAACCTGTGCTGGTGTCCAGGGAGCTCCTGGCCAAGCCTCAAGGCCTGCAGGGTCACTTTTCTCTGCTCAGTATCCTGACAGCTCCATGGCACTGCCCAGCACTGAGGGGCATTAGCAGTGCCTGGTCAGGAATGAGAGCTCCTGCAGCAGTGACAGCAGGAGCAGAGTGACCTTAATGCTCAGGGGACATGGGGGACAGCAGAGGCTCTCCCACAGGCTCCTGCTGTCAGCTCACCTGCATCTGAGATGCTCAAACTCCTAACAGAAAGGGAGGTCCACTCAGCACCCCAGCGTGGGGGGGTGGGAAGGGTCCTCCGGAGCTCAGCCAGCCCAACCCCCCCTGCTCCAGCAGGGCACCCACAGCAGCTTGCCCAGCAGCACAGTGCCCAGGGAGGGTTGGAAGCTCTGCAGAGGAGGAGACTTCACAACCCCTCTGGGCAGCCTGCCCCAGGGCTCTGCACCCTCACACCAAGCAAGTTTCTCCTCCTGCTCAGGTGGAGCTTCCTGGGCTCCAGTCTGTGCCCACTGCCCCTTGTGCTGTCCCTGGGCACCACTGAGCAGAGTCTGGCCCCAGCCTCTTGCCCCCCACAGCTCCTTTCGCTCTTGCTGGGCACTGCTCAGCTCCCCTCTGGGGCTGCTCTTGTGCAGGCTCTCAGCCCCAGGGCTCAGCCTTTGCTCCTCACAGAGCTGCTCCAGGCCCTCAGCAGCTCTGCAGCCTCCTCCAGTGGCTCTCCACACCTTGGACTCCTCTCTCGGGTGGGAGCTCCCCACGGAGGTGGCTGAATCCCCACCCCTGGAGGGGTTTAAAAGCTGCAGAGATGTGACACTGAGGGACATGGTTTAGCACCAGCCCTGGTGGTTGGCTGCTGGCTGGACTCAGTGTGCTCAAAGGCCTTTTCCAACTGAAGCAGCTCCAGGGGGCTGTGCCCAGACCACCCCCAGGCAGGCGACAGCAGAAGGCAGCAGAGCAGCCTCTGTGCAGGGAACCATCGGCCCGAGCCAGCCTGCTGCCTGCAGAGCCACAGACAGCTCCTGGCTGAGCACACTCAGCTGCCCCTGCTCCATCCTTGCACCAGCCCCCAGCGGAGTGAGCCCTTGGATGGAGCTTCAGGGCGAGCCAGGGGAGAGCCCAGAGCCAAAGTGCCTCATCAGGAGGCTCCCAAAGCCGTGCGTCAGCAGCCGGCAAGCGCAGAGCTGCTGCTGGGTGCTGAGGCTTGGTGCCCTGGGAGCAGAGGCAGAGCCTCTGGCTGCCAGAATGCTCCCAGCCAAGGGCAGAGCCTGCGTCCAGCCCCGTGCCCGAGCGGGGCCGGTGCCCAGGTGGCGCCAGGCTGTGTCAGCAGAAGCCTGCTGCGGCGTCGCGGTGCCCTCCCTGACCTCACCGCCGCAGAGGTGCCCCCGAGCCCGGGCAGCAGGTCCTGCAGTGCCTCACAGGATTGCCACATCCCCGCCAGCACTGGCCAGAGTGGTGGCACCGAGCCCCGAGGTGCCCACGGAGAGGAGGGCAGCAGCAGCAGAGCTCTGCTCAGAAGCCCTGCCCGAGCTCAGCCAGGCTCTGCAGCTGCCAGGCTGCTTCCCCGGGCAGCTGAGCACCTCCGGAGTGAAAAGAGACTTCCCTGGGTCCCTGCCAGCGAACCCTGCCCCTGCCCCCACCCCGCCCAGCTCAGCAGCTTCTGCTCCTCCTTCCATCAGGTGCTTGTGTCAGAGGGAGGATGGAAGGGCAGGAGGAAAGGTCAATCCTTCAGGGTCAGGCTTGGTGGGGCTCTGAGCAGCCTGACCTGCGTGGGGGTGTCCCTGCTGACTGCAGGGAGCTGGGACTAGATCACAGGATCACAAATGTCAGGGGTTGGAAGGGACCCAAAGGGATCATCCAGTCCAACCCCTGCCAGAGCAGGACCATCCAGGCTGGCTCAGGGCACACAGGAACACATCCAGACAGGCCTGGGAAGGCTCCAGGGAAGGAGACTCCACAACCTCTCTGGGCAGCCTGTGCCAGGCTCTGGGACCCTGACAGGAAAGAAGTTCCTCTTGTGCTGAGCTGAACCTCCTGTGCTGCAGCTTCCATCCACTGCTGCTTGTCCTGTCCCAGGGAGCTGTGAGCAGAGCCTGTCCCCCCCCCCCGTCCTGCCCCCCACCCTCAGGCAGTTCCAGACATTGATTCAATCCCCTCTGTCTCCTCTCCAGACCCTCAGCTCAGGTCCCTCAGCCTCCCCTCGCCAGGGAGGAGCTTTAAGGTCTCCTCCAATTCAGTGCATCCTATGACTGCGAATTCTCTCCCCAGGGCTGTTTCAGTGCCCTGGGCTGGACCTGCTGTGCTGCTGCTGGGTTGGATTCTCTCTCTCTTTGTAGCCTGCCTCAGTGGAGATAAAGAGGCTGGTACCAGGCCTGATGAGCACAGCAGGGGAGGAAGCAACCTCACCCATGAAACCTCATCCGTGGGCTCAGGGAAGAAAATAAAGGAGGATCACCAAGATTTTCCCTTGGGATCTGAGCAAAACATGTGGGGAACATCCTCGGGACTCCACCTGACAGGCAGCAGCTGCCAGAGCTGGAGCAGAGCTGCTCCCACACCTGAGCTGAGACTGCAGCACCCACGGCAGCCCCACGGGGCCCCAGGTCCCCTGGCAGGACACACTTGGCTGGGTCCAGTGCCTCACATTCCAGGAGATGTTTCAATTCCCCTTTGTCTCCTGAGGACCTGGAGACACTGACCCTTGGGCAAGGGAGGGCAGGAAGGGTCAGCAAGGTGAGCTTGGAGCTTTTGATGGGGAACTGGAGCAAGGAGCACATTCTCCAGAGTCTCTTCAGGGGCAGTGACTCTCTGCAGACCACTTGCAGGCAGGAGGTGGAGGGGTGCAGAGATCCCCTCCTTGCCTGGTGGCTTGTCTCAAGGAGGATGGAAAGGACACTTCAGGGCACAGCACCAGGCTGGGTCACACTGCAGCCTCTCCTTTAGAAACCAGCCCCAGCAGAGCCAGCTCCAAATTCCTTCCTAACATCATCCCTCGCCTGGGTCACTGTGCTACAGCCTGCAAGCCATGGAACCTTCCAGCTTCCAAAAGCCCCCCAAGCTCAGCCAGTCCAACCTTCAACCCAGCCCCAAGCTCAGCCAGTCCAAACTTCAACCCAGCACCACCACAGCCACCAAACCATGGCCCCAGTGCCATGGCCATGAACCCCTCCAGGGATGGAGACTCCACCACCTCCCTGTTCCAATCCCTGACCACTCATGCAGCAGAGAAATTGTTCCTCATGTCCACCCTGAACCTTCCCTGGTGCAACCTGAGGCCCTTTCCTCTCTCCCACTCACTGCAGACACAGGCAGGATCAAGTTCACAGCCCAAGTGATGAGCTACCTTCCCAGCTTGGGGGTGGAGGACAAACCCCTCAGGCTTGTGAGCTTGGAGCAGGGGAGAAGCAAGGAGCAAGCAAGAGCTGTCCCCTTCCCTTAAACCATCAGGGATGTGCTGAAGTGACTTCATCTGCCTTGGAAAGGGCTGGCACAGCCATGGGTGGGAGTCATCACCTCAGGGCACAGAGAGAAAGCTCCAAAGAGGACCCTTCCCAACCACTCCACGGTCCCCCCCCAGCTGCTCCCATGCCAACCTCCAGCCCAGCAGAGGGCAAAGCCCAGAGAGCAGCAGAGGGCAAAGCCCAGAGAGCAGCAGCGGCAGCCAGCCGCAGGAGGCGAAGGGTTAAGGCAGAGATCAGTGCCTGTCATCAGCGAGCCTGGATGAGCCCCAAGTCTCCAGCGCTGGTACCTGGGCGCCTACCTCTGTCTCTGGGGTGGAGTCCTTCTAACCACAGGGCAGCCTCGCCTGCATTCCTGCTCCCTGAGTGACAGCTGCCGAGCTGCTGGCTCCAGCCGGAGCTTTGGCAGGAGAGAAGATGCCTCCTGCAGGGCCAGGGCAGACTCGCCCTGGAAATCTCCTTACTTAGGAGAAACAGGTTGAGGAGCCAGCAGCCAAGGGCTTGGCACCAGAGGGTGTTTTGCTGGCGATGGCTTAGCAGAGCCCTGAAATTGCCAGCTTGCATCTCCTCAGATGTCTGAGCAACAGCCCAGCACGGAATTAGGCAGATAATAAAGGCTGGAAAGCAGGAACAGGCACAGCTGGATGCAGATAGAGGCAACTGCAGGGCTTTGCTCAGCTCCCAGAGGATGACATCAGGCTCAGCTTTCCCTCAGCAAAAGCCTTTCTGGCACTGCCTGCGAAGAGAAGCTGGAAGGGGAACTTGTGCTGCTCCACTGACACTTGCCCAAGTTCACAGCCAGGGCCCAGCAGTGGGGACAGCAGCAGCTGGCATTGCTGCAGCCAGGAGCAAGGCTGGGGAGGGCTCTGTGACCCCCTCCTTGGGAAGGTGGCTTGGCTGGCAAGGGCACCAGAAGAGCCACTGGTGGGGGGCAGCTCTGCCACAGGCAGTCTTGGGGGCACCAGGTGGTCTCCATCAGCTCTGGGGCTGAGCAGAGGTGTTCAGGGCTGGACTTCCACCTGCTGGAGGTCATCCAGGCCTCTGGGTCTCAGCTTTCATCAGAACTACGAGGCTGGCTCTGAACCTTCTCCCCAGCAGAGCCTGGAGGTCTCCCAGCCCCAACAGCAGTGCCAGGGCCGGTGCCATGAATGCCAGACAGCTGAGGGCATGAGCATGTGGCAGCATCAGGCTCTCAGTTCTGGGGCTCCTCTGTGATGGCCAAGATGGGGCTCATCACCACACACATGCTGGGCTGGGGGGCAGGAACAGCCTTCTCTGTGTGATGGGAGCAGATCCATGTCTGTGGTCCCCCTGCAGCCAGCCTGGGCCAGGCACTGCTGCAGGAAGAAGAGGTCCAGAGGAGGTCTCAGCCACTGGGTCTGAAGATCATTCCCCACGAAGGGGCTGCTGGGGAGGAGCAGGCACAGAGCTGCTCCAAGGGTGAGGTCAGGGCAGAAGCTGAAGATGACCACAGCAAAGCCCTGAGGGCTGCCCTGCTGCTGAAGGTGTGCAGGGCAGTGTGGGCAGGACAGAGCCAGGCTCTGCTCAGGGGTGGCCAAGGGCAGCACAGGGGGCACTGGGTGCCAGCTGGGGTGCAGGAGGTGCCATGGGAACAGGAGGGAAAACTTTTCCACTGTGAGGGTGCAGAGCCCTGGAGCAGCTGCCCAGAGAGGCTGTGGAGTCTCCTTCTCTGCAGACATTCCAGACCCATCTGGATGTGTTCCTGTGTGCCCTGCCCTGGCACAGGGCTTGGGCTGGGTGATGTTCTGAGGCCCCTTCCGACCCCTAACGTTCTGTGACTCTGATCCTGACTTCCTTGGGCCTGCCTGGAGCAGCACAAACGATTCTCACCACCTGGTCTGAGCACTGCAAAGCCTCCTGCAGCAGGGAGCCCAATTTCCATCTCAGCTGGACTCAGGGCTGAGCCCCTGACAGCCAGAGCTAAACTGCTGCCTCCAGCTGAGGAGCATCGAGATGGTTACTCCTCCTGCTTCCCCTCCTGCCTCTCCTCCTGCCTCCCCTCCTGCTTCCCCTCCTGCCTCCCCTCCTGCCTCCCCTCCTGCCTCTCCTCCTGCCTCTCCTCCTGCCTCCCCTCCTGCTTCCCCTCCTGCTTCCCCTCCTGCCTCCCCTCCTGC
>WAAF01010014.1:246002-262612 GCA_013400475.1 Tricholaema leucomelas | reverse complement strand
CCTGCTTCCGCTCCTGCCTCCCCTCCTGCTTCCCCTTCTGCCTCCCCTCCTGCTTCCCCTCCTGCCTCCCCTCCTGCCTCCCCTCCTGCTTCCCCTCCTGCCTCCCCTCCTGCCTCCCCCACGTTCACAGCAGAGCCTTGGCCAAAGGGGCTCATGGGGACTCCTCAGAGCAGTTTTATCCAATTACCTTTTAACTACACCCAAACCCTGGCAAGGTCTGGACACTGTCAGGGGAAGCACAGCTGGTTTGGTGTCCATCAACTCAATCATCTGCTGGGGAGCAACCCAAAGGCTGCAGGCTCCTCCCTTCCATGCCCCATTCCAGATCAGTGTGGACATGACAAGAAAAATGGAAACATCCCAACCCCCCCCCCCCAAATCTGTTTCTGCTGAATCCTGTCAGGACCTGATGCTGCAAGGAGAGCTCAGGGAAGCTCTCGAGGGGTTTGGTTGGGGTTGTTCTGATTTAATGGAAAACAGTGAAGCTGGAGAGGAAGGAAGAAGTGCTTGAACCCCTACCAGGGTGGAAGGGAATCTTGCCCCAGAAAGGGCAACCAAGCTGGAGAAGGGTCTGGAGAACAGGGCTGGGGAGGAGCAGCTGAGGGTGTTCAGGCTGGAGGAGAGGAGGCTGAAGGGAGACCTCATTGCTCTCTGCAGTGCCATGAGGGGAGGTTGGAGTGAGGTGGAGGTTGGGCTCTTCTCACAGGCTCCCAGGATGTCAGGGGCTGGAAGAGACCCAAAGAGCTCCTTGAGTCCAACCCCCCCTGCCAGAGCAGGACTACAGAATCTAGCTCAGGGCACACAGGACACATCCAGAGAGGCCTGGGAAGGCTCCAGAGAAGGAGATTCCACAACCTCTCTGGGCAGCCTGTGCCAGGTCCTGAACACCTCCCTGAGCAACCTGTGCCAGGGTCTCACCACCCTCACTTCTTCCTAACATCCACTTTCAATCTCCCCTCTAACACTTCAGACCCATTCCTCCTCCTCCTCCTCCTCTCACCACCAGCCCTTGTCAATAGTCCCTCCCCAGCCCTCCTGGAGCCCCCTTCAGATCCTGCAAGGCCACTCCAAGGTCTCCCCCAAGCCTTCTCCTCTCCAGGCTGCAGAGCCCCAACTCTCTCAGCCTGTGCTCAGAGCAGAGCTGCTGCAGCCCTCTCAGCATCTTGGTGGCCTCCTCTGGGCTGGCTCCAACACTTCCATGTCCTGCTTGTGTTGGGGGCTCCAGAACTGCACCCAGGACTGCAGATGGGGTCTGAGGAGAGCAGAGCCAAGGGGCAGAATCCCCTCCCTTGCCCTGTGCCCACACTGCTGTGGCTGCAGCCCAGCACAGGGTTGCTGTCTGGGCTGCACTCACACTGCAGGCTCCTGTTGAGCTTGGACCAGA
Source organism: Tricholaema leucomelas (assembly GCA_013400475.1). Classification (NCBI taxonomy): domain Eukaryota; kingdom Metazoa; phylum Chordata; class Aves; order Piciformes; family Lybiidae; genus Tricholaema lacrymosa; species Tricholaema leucomelas. The sequence goes on along the minus strand of WAAF01010014.1, from coordinate 261,228 downwards.
ATGATTTGGACCAGAATGATTTGGACCAGAATGATTGATTTGGACCAGAATGACTCAGCCCAGAACGAAGTCTCCCTTTGTACCTCACTCCACCTCCACTGCTTCGTTTAAAGCAAGGCTGGAGAGTGGTTTCTAACACGGCAAGCTCCACCTGCATCCCTCCGGTGGGAAGAGGCAGGGAAGAGGCCAGTCCTGCAGGTTGCCATCTGGCTCTGGTTCTCTTTTTGGAGGCAAGGCAGGTGAGGGCTGGTTACAATTGACCCCAGGTCCCCAGAGCCCCCCAGTTGCTGAGGAGGTGCCTAAATAGCAGCCTCCAAATCCACTCGGAACGGACCCAGGTGTCCTGGTGCCCTGTGGCCTGGGCTGGAAACCTCTCAGCACCTCTGCCTTTCTTCCCCAGAGCTCTGAGAGTGGTTTACTTCAGAGGGGATCTGTCAGCCCACCAAGCTGAAAAGCCCTGGATCAAGTTCTTAATTAGCCTGAGTCGGACACAATGAGAGCTGTCAGCACACAACAGCCCAGGGCTGCCTCTGGCAACCCGACCAAGAAGGTGCTCAAATCCCCCTGGGCTTTGGCCAGGGAAAGTTGACTGCTGGGGGGGGAGGACAGCACTGGACTGGGGCTGCTTTGGTTTTGTTCCCCTGTATAAAAAGGTTGAACCCAGGTCAGGCTTCCTGAGGGTGGTTTCAGAAGGGCTCTGGGCACTGCTAGGAGGCAAAAGATGTGTCCTGCTGAGGAGGAGCTGTGAGTTCTCCTCTGTGTCAGGGTTTTGTGGCAGCTCCAGGAGGTGACCTTCCAAATGCCAGTTCCAAGGTCTCACCTCCACTGGCACCCAACAAGCACCTTCCAAATGCCAGTTCCAAGGTCTCACCTCCACTGGCACCCAAGAAGCAACCTCCAATTGGCAATTCCTCTTCCCACTCCATGGTACAGCCCTGCCTGGCAAGGCTCCTTGGGACATCCATCAGGTGGTGTCAGACTCGATGTGTGTCTCAGCCTTGCCCTCTTCCCCCTGAGATGATGTCAAGAGAGGTTGGCCCAGTGGCCAGCCAAAGATCTGTCACTGGCCCTGCCAGAACTAACAACAAAGACAAATGGACCCATCACAGTAAATGGCTCTTAATGGGCTGCAGGAGGCACGGCTGGGCCCTGCTGGCTGGGCACCACATGTGAATTCTTCTCTAATCACCCCAAATTGGTCCAATTTGTTGGAGAGTTGTGTTAGGGACTTGTGCAGCAGCAGCCCAAGAGCAGAGCCCTTGCATGGAAATAATTTTGCACTTGTGTGGATGCTTCCTGGGGCTGCAGTGAAAGCCACGGGGAAGAGAGGGGGTGGTGGGAGAAGAGAAGGAGCCAAGGGGAAGCAGCAGCTCTCAGCTGGAGGACTGGGAGCTTGTCATCATTGCTCACTTACTGCTGCTTGTCTGGAGGAGGAGATAAGGGAGGGGGGGGAAAGACAAAGACCTGAAGAGATTGGATGTGAGCGGATGAGACAGGCAGGGCCCAGGTGAAGGCTCACAGCAGCCTTGATCTGGCCCTGGAAACACATCAGGGCTTTGCTGGCCACAGGATGGACTCTCCTCGGGAGAGCTCCACAGCAGAGCTGCTGCTTGAGGCTGAGCTGTTGGAAAAAGGAAAGGGAATGCTGAGGGAATGAGCCCAAAGGAAGAGCTTGGAAAGGACCTCTGGAGATCGTCTGCTCCAGACCCCCCTGCTGGAGCAGGCTGACCCAGAGCAGGTTGCCCAAGAGCACAATGTCCAGGCAGGTTCTGAGTGACTCCAGCACCTCTCTGGGCAGCCTGCTCCAGGGCTCCACCACCCTCAAGGTCAAGGAGTTGCTGCTTGTGTTTCGTGGAACTTCTCACGGCCAAGTTTGTGCCTCTTACCCCTTGTCCTGGCACTGCAAACAGCCTGGCCCCATGCTCCTGCCACCCACCCTGAGGTGCTGATCAGCATCGATCAGAGTTCTCCTCCCCTCCCCTCATCCTTGGAGGTGCTTAAGAGACATCCAGGTGTGGTGCTCAAGGATAAGGTGCAGCAGTGGCCCTGGCAGTTAGGTCATGGTTGGGCTTGATGATCTTGGAGGCCTGTTCCACTCATGGGGGCTTTGGGGTTCCATGAGCAGGGCTTTGCCTTCATCTCTGGACAAAGGTTGGTTTGAGGGGACCTTGGAGCTGCCTTCCAATACCTGAAGGGATCCTACAGGGAGGCTGCAGAGAGACTTTTCATCAGAGTGCATAGGGACAGGCCAAGGGGAATGGTTTGGAGCTGAGGCAGAGCAGGGTGAGAGTGGAGCTGAGGAAGAAGCTCTGCAGTAGGAGGGTGGTGAGAGCCTGGCACAGGCTGCCCAGGGAGGCTGTGGCTGCCTCCTGCCTGGGGGTGTTCGAGGCCAGGCTGGATGAGGCCTTGAGCAGTCGAATCTAGCTGAGAGGTGTCCCTGCCTGAGGTTGGTGTAGATGACCTCTGAGGTCCCTTCCAACCTGAGCTGTTCCAGGACCGAGGCAGCAGCCAGGCAGAGCCGGAGCAGAGGGTGGATACCCTGAGCATCCCTCTGCCCCAGCCGGGAGATTAAGTCACACCTGCAGCCTGAATGGCACTGGGGAGATAACAACCAGCTTCCTGCACCCTCTATTCACAAATAAGCTACTTAACCTCCCTCCTAAGCCCCTGCTCCCCTGCCCCCTGCCCAGCCCGCTGGGACCAGCTCTGCCTCACACCCGCTATTGAAAAGCAGCATTGTTCTGCCCCTACCTTGCCTTCACCTCTCTCCTGTGATCAGATGTTATGGCTCTAATTATCTTGCTGCCTGCCTTCTGGACTATCAAGACATTCAATCAAAGGTCACCTGGGTCACCTTTCAGCGGGAAGAGGAGACCTGCCCGGGAAGGTAAAGTTTCGGAGCATCCTTTGATGCTAAGCTGGCAGGAATGACAGCCCAGAGCCCCTGGGCCAGCCCCTGCTGCTGCCTGCTCCAAGGCACTCGAAGGCTTCTCTTCTGGGTGAGTTTTGGGTTGGATTTTGGGGTTTGTTTCAGTTTTCTTGTCCAATCTTTGAGAGAATCACAGCAGGAAGCAGGCTGGAAAAGACCTCTGAGAACATCGAGTCCAACCTCTCCCCTACCCCTTCTGGTTAACTAAGCCCTGGCACCAAGTGCCTCATGCAGCCTCCTGCTGAACACCCCCAGGCATGGGCACTGCACCACCTCCCTGGGCAGCCCATTCCAATGCCAATCACTCTTTGGGTGAAGGACTTCTTCCTAACATCCAGCCTGACCCTGCCCTGCCACAGCTTGAGCCTCTGTCCCCTTCTTCTGTCCCTGGGGGCCTGGCAGCAGAGCCCAACCCCAGCTGGCTACAGCCTCCCTGCAGGGAGCTGCAGGCAGCAATGAGCTCTGCCCTGAGCCTCCTCTCCTCCACCCTGCACCCCCCCAGCTCCCTCAGCCTCTCCTCACAGGGCTGTGCTCCAGGACCCTCCCCAGCCTTGCTGCCCTTCTCTGGACACCTTCCAGCACCTCAACATCTCTTGAATTGAGGAGCCCAGAACTGGACACAGCACTCAAGGTATTGGTGAAAAACTCAACGTGAGGAGCCAGTGGGAGCTGACAGCCCAAAAGTGTCCTGGGCTGCATCAAAAGCAGTGTGAGCAGCAGGGCCAGGGAGGGGATTCTGCTCTGCTCTGCTCTGCTCTGCTCTGCCAGGACCTCACCTGCAGCACTGCATCATTCTTTGGAGCCTACAACACAAAAAGGACCTGCTGGAGAGGGTGCAGAGGAGGACCCAAGGATGAGCAGAGGGATGGAGAACCTCTGGGGGACAGGCTGGGGGAGTTGGAGCTGTTCAGCCTGGAGAAGAGAAGGCTCCAGGGAGAACTTAGAGCTCCCTGCCAGTGCCTGGAGAGCTGGGCAGGGACTTTTGGCAAGGGTCTGTAGTGCCAGGATCAGGGACATTGACTGTGAGATGGAAGAGGGGAGACTGAGACTGGAGATCAGGAGGAAACTGCTGACAGTGAGGGTGGGCAGACACTGGCACAGGCTGCCCAGGGAAGCTGTGGTTGTCTCCTCCTTGGAGATGTCTAAAGTCAGGTTTGGATGAGGTCTTGAGCAACCAGGGCTAGTGGGAGGTGTCCCTGCCCATGGCAGGGGGGTTGGGACTGGGTGACCTTTGGGGTCCCTTCCAACCCATTCTGTGGTTCTGTGATTAGCCTCACTAGAAACAAGAGTGGTGCAAGGGCACAGGCAGCCACTGGCCCCTGCAGGAGCAGTCACCTCCTGGGTCAGGCACTGGGCAGAGGTGCCAGGGCAGTCCCAGCTAACCTCTTGTGTCCTTTTGCCTCTTTTTGAGCCTGGCTTCTAAATTCCAGCCATGACCACCTCAGGGCTTTTCACCTCGATGGTAGCATCTGCTGCCCTCAAAGATCTCCTGGAAGGACATCATCACTCACCTGCTCCAAAAGCCATCACAGGACACTGCCAGTGAGGTCTTGGGGACATTTCCCACCAGGTCTGGTCAGAGCTTCCACAGGGAAAAGGACTCAAGAGCAAACTGTGAGGCAAATGCACTGCCCTGTGGAAGAGGAGGACTCTTGGCTAAGCCCCCCACAGGCTCAGCAGGAAGTTCTTCCCAGAGTGCTTGGCATGGGAATGGGCTGCCTGGGGAGGTGGTGCAGTGCCCATCCCTGGAGGTGCTTCAGGGGCACTGCATGAGGCACTTGGTGCCAGGGGTTGGTTGGTTAGAAGGGTTAGGGGAGAGGTTGGACTCGATGCTCTCAGAGGTCTTTTCCAACCTGCTTCATTCTGTGCTTCTGTGACTGAGAAGCCTCCTGCTGGGAGCCCAGCAGCAAATGTGCCCCCAGGCACCTTGCAGTGAAGGTCTCTGCCTTGCTCCTGCCCAACCTTCCTCAACCCAGCAGCCTGACACAGGTTAAGGAAGCAGGCAGAGTGCTTCAGCAGCTCCAAGCCAAGGAGGAGCCCTTGCATGCTGATGAGACCCACAGCAGAGGTGCCCTCGGTGCTGATGCCTTCTGCCTCATTGCACACAGAGATGCAGAGATTCCAGCTTGGCTCCAGCCTGGAGGGCCTCACAGCTCCTGGCTTTGCTGCCTCATCCTTCCCCAGACCTCCAGGGACTGCAGCTTAAAGACCTTCCCCAGCCACGTGGAGTTGGAAGCTGAGGCTGGTGGCTGGCACAGGAACTGCTGCAAGGCCAAGCGGTGCTGAGCCCTGCCTGGGTCCAGCCTTGCTCTGTGCAGCCTCTGGGCAAAGTCTTCTCCTTTGCCAGGGTTTTTTTCTTCCCCCTTCCATTCTTTCCACCATCATCTTCCTGCCCTTTTGAAAGCCAAAGTAGTGCAGAGGTGCCAGGGCTTGGTTCCCTCTTTGTGATGCTTCCTCCTGCTGTCTCCTTTGCTCTCAGATAAGCTTCTCCCAGCTTGAATAGGAGACTCAAAAACAAAACCAGCAAAAGAAAACCACAGCAAGAGAGAAGAGACAAAAAACCAAAGAAAGCAAAATGTCCTGGAGGGACTCAGTCACAAAGCACTGATCCTGCAAGGAGGGGAGAAGGAACCTGCTGAAACATTAAAGGAAGACCAAACTGGGGAGTTAGTCAACACTTCTTACCTGGAAAAGCCTCTCCAGATGATACATTTCCCTCAGCACAGGCAGTTGGCTTCCCTCAGCAGTGCTGCTCTGCCTCAGCAAACACTGACCTCCAGGGAGGGTTTGAATTCTGGCACTGGGGAGCCCTTCAAACCTCCTGGGGTCCGCTCCTGGCGCAGCTGCGCAGGGAGGCAGAAGTGGATCCAAGAGGGCAACACAAACAACTCAGGGGATTGAGGAAGCAGAACCCAGGGGGAAAGATCTCCTGTGTCCCTGTGCCAGAAGCTGCCACTCAGCCCTGGGCAAAGAGGGTGGAAAGTGCTATGGTTGCAGAGTGGAAGAAAGGGAAAAGTGAGGAAATTTCTTTCCCAGCGCAGGGTTCCCAGGCACTGGAAGAGGCTCCCAAGGAGGTGGTGGAGTCACCACCCCTGGAGGTGTCTAAAACACACCTGGAGGTGGTGCTGAGGGAGGCTGCTCAGTGGGAGTGGTGGGATCCATAGAATCAAGCAAGTTGGAGGAGACCTCCAAGCTCCTCCAGCCCAACCTAGCACCCAGCCCTGTGCAGCCAACCAGACCATGGCACTCAGTGCCCCAGCCAGGCTTGGCTTCAACCCCTCCAGCCATGGGCACTCCACCACCTCCCTGGGCAGCCTCTTCCAGTGCCTGAGAGCTTTGGCTGGGAAGAAGTTTTGCCTAATATCCAACTGGACCCTCCTCTGGTGCAACTTGAGGCCACCTCTTGTCCTGTCCCTGTTGCATGGGAGAGGAGACCAACTCCCACCTCACTCCACACAGGAGCTCCAAGATCTGTCCCACCTGAGATGCCTCCAGAGAAACGGTCCCCAGGCTTCCCCTAGCACCCAGTGGAGAGGCTGCAGTGGCCTGAGCCACCTGTGGACGTTGTCCTTTTGCCCCCGTGGGTGCTAGAGAGAGCCTGCAGCAGCTGTGCTGCTGGCAAGGTCAGCTCCATGAAGAGCACCCAGCAGCAGTAAGTCCAACCTGCACTACAGCAATCCCCCCCCAGGGAAGGGTTTTCCCCCTCCTCTTTCCCAGTTCCTTGGCTCAGGGAAGGTTTCCACCTGTTCCACAGGAGGGATCTGACCCTCTGCCCCTGCACTACTGTTGGGAGCCTTAGCCCATGGTGAGCATCTCAGCACTGCAGGTTCACAGAATCAAGGAAGGGACCTTGAAGCTCACCCAGGCCCAATGCCCTGCCACAGGCAGGGACACCTCCCCCAGCACAGGCTGCTCAGGGACTCATCCAGCCTGGCCTTGGACACCTCCAGGGAGGGACAGCCACAGCCTCCCTGGGCAGCCTGTGCCAGTCTCTCCCCACCCTCACTCTCAACAAATGCTGCCCAAGCTCCACTCTAACTCTCCCCTCCTCCAGCTCAGAGCCTTTGGCCCTTGCCCCAGCACCACAGCTCCTTGCCAGAAGTCCCTGCCCAGCTCTCCAGGCACTGGCAGGCAGCTCGAAGCTCTCCCTGGAGCCTTCTCTTCTCCAGGCTGAACAGCTCCAACCCACTGAGCCTGCCCCATACAGATCTTCTCCAGCCCTCTGCCCATCCCCATGGGCTCCTCAGGACCCAGCATTAGACAGCAGCTTTTGGTTGCACTCCACATCCCTCAGCTCTTTTCCAGGCAGGAGATTCCATGAACCTTCTCTCTTCCAGCTTCAATCCTTTCCCTCTCATCCTATCACACAAGCCCTTGTCAGAAGTCCCTTCCCAGCTTCCCTGGAGCCCCTTGCAGGTACAGGAGCTACTCCACACCAGACTGCTCATCCTTGCCCCAGGGCAGGCTCACAGTGGGAATCTCTTTGGTGTCAAGAGGGGACACTGTGCTGGGGGAGGTCTAGGCTGGGTGTTAGGAGGAAGTGCTGCCCGGAGAGAGTGATTGGCATTGGAATGGGCTGCCCAGGGAGGTGGTGGAGTTGCCATCCCTGGAGGTGCTGAAGCCAAGCCTGGCTGGGGCACTGAGTGCCATGGTCTGGGGGACTGGCCAGGGCTGGGTGCTGGGTTGGGCTGGATGAGCTTGGAGCTCTCTGCCAACCTGGTGGATTCTGTGATCCCATGAGGAGAGAGAGGTACTTAAAGAAGCCACAACAACTCCTGAGCTGGGTCAGACTGGATGGGGTCCTGAGCAACCTGATTTAGTTGCAGATGTCGGGGGGGGGGGGTTGGAGAAGATGACCTTTGAGGGTCCCCTTCCAACCCGATGCATTCTGTGCTGAATAAGCCTGGCAGGGGAGAAGAGACAAACCTCCTCTGGCTGTGTGGGAGAGGACAATCAGAAGGGCCTTGGCGCCTGCGAACCGATACCAACCCTGGCTGCAGGGGCCAGGATTGTGGTGCTGGCTGGGAAAGCTGCTGGGTGCTGGAGTGCCTGTCTGGGTGTTAAGGGGAGCAAAAAGGAGCCGAGGATAAGATGCAGTCCGTGGGGGTAAAGAAGGAGGGGTGGGAGGGGGGAGGAAAAGCCTCCTGTGCCTTTAATTTCTCAGCCCAGGTTTTAGAAAGCAGCTTTGCTTGGAATGCTGCTGAGTGTGTAGCCCTGGGACAACTGAGATCCCTTTGATTTGGCAGACTGGAGCCTCTGCAGGTTGCTTCGTGGGTGTATTTCATAAGAAAAGAGAGGAGGCAGCAGTCCTGCCCTGGAACAGCCTCCAGACATTCTGGCCGGGTGCTGCCGGAGCCGCAGCCAAGAAAGGCACCGCCTGGAAGAGCGGCGGAGTTTCAGGAAAGCCTTCCCTGCTCGGAGCTCTGCCCAGCTGCAGGAGCCTTGGCTGCAGTTTGCTCTCTCCGTTCCGTGCAGAGGCAGAAAGGTTCCTGCAGGTAACTGCAGCGATTTCGCCTCCCTGCCCCCCCTCAGCCGCCCAGCGGTGCTGCGATGGAGCAGGGATGCTGCGAGCCAGCGGCTGCGGTCCGCATCTGCCGAGAGGGATCTCTGCGGCAGCAGGAGCAGCGGTGCCGGTGGTTGGCTCACACCGAGCGCTGGAGGTGTCCATCTCGGCCCGAGCAGCTGTGCAGGAGCCTCCAGAGGCTCTCACACAAACGCCTGCCAGAAGCTTGAGTCAAGGCCCTCAGAAGGGTAAATGTAGAAGAGTTTCTGCTTGGGTCGGGGCTGCAGAGCAGGACCCCACAGCCTTTACTGCCGAATCCCAGCAGGGTGAGGTTGGAAACGACCTCTGGGGAGCATCCAGCCCAACCCTCCTGCCCCAGCAGGGCACCCACAGCAGCTTGCCCAGCAGCACAGTGCCCAGGGCAGGTCAGAAGCTCTCCAGACAAGGAGACTCCACAGCCTCTCTGGGCAGCCTGCCCCAGGGCTCTGCACCCTCACAGCAAACAACTTTATCCTCATCTTCACACAGAACCTCCTGGGTTCCAGTTTGTGCCATTGTGCTGTCCCTGGGCACCACTGAGCAGAGTCTGGCCCCAGCCTCTTGCCCCCCACAGCTCCTTTAGCTCTTGCTGGGCACTGCTCAGCTCCCCTCTGGGGCTGCTCTTCTGCAGGCTCCCAGCCCCAGGGCTCAGCCTTTGCTCCTCACAGAGCTGCTCCAGGCCCTCAGCATCCTCCTGGCTCCCCTTGGACTCCCTCTAGCAGTACCCTGAGGGTGTTCAGAGCCCAGGGAGGGGTTCTCAGAATCTTTGACCTTTTTCCTCTGGTCTAGGCCAGGGTTCCAGGAGGAAGGCAGCAGCAGCAGCAGCGGTGCCACATGAGGATGCCAGCTCACGTGTTGGCAGGCAGTGCCAGGCCAGCTCCCCGTGCAGCTCCCTGGCTGGTAAGCAGTAGCAGCATGCCCTGGGGTGACTCAGCTTTTCCTCTCAGCTCATTGTTCAGCAGCAGCCTGCGCCATGAATGTGCATCCTCCTCCCGGCCCCAAGGAGGGGAGGCTGTGCCCAGGCTGTGCCCAGGCTGTGCTCAGGCTGTGCCCGCTGGGGCTGTCCCAACACGCCCTTGGGTCCCTCCTTGACTGAGAAACGCTCAGGGGTGGACGCTGCAAAGGGGCTGGGCTGGGCCAGCAGGGGAAGAGGTGGGTCCTGTTCCTCTGCAGATGTGGAGGCTGATGGCCTCCATGAAGAGGAGGCTCAGGGCAGAGCTCATTGCTGTCTGCAGCTCCCTGCAGGGAGGCTGTAGCCAGCTGGGGTTGGGCTCTGCTGCCAGGCAGACAGGGACAGAAGAAGGGGACACAGCCTGAAGCTGTGGCAGGGCAGGGTCAGGCTGGATGTGAGGAGGAAGTTCCTGGCAGAGAGAGTGATTGGCATTGGAATGGGCTGCCCAGGGAGGTGGTGCAGTGCCCATGGCTGGAGGTGTTTCAGAGGAGGCTGCATGAGGCACTTGGTGCCAGGGCTTAGTTAACCAGAAGGGGTAGGGGAGAGGTTGGACTCGATGCTCTCAGAGGTCTTTTCCCACCTGCTTACCTCTGTGACTGTGATTCTGTGCTGACCACCTTGGCTTGGAAGGGACCCCAAAGATCCTCCAGTCCCAACCCTCTTGCCGTGGGCAGGGACACCTCCTGCTAGCCCTGGGTGCTCAGTGCCTCATCCAGCCTGGCCTTGAACACCTCCAGGGAGGGGACAGCCACAACCTCCCTCTGGGCAGCCTGCTCCAGTGTCTCCCCACCCTCACTGGAAAGAATTTCTTCCTCATCTCCAGTCTCGACCTCCCCTCCTCAAGCTTCAATCCCTTCCCTCTCATCCTGTCCCTGCAGCCCCTTTCAGCTACTGGAAGGTCTCCCTGCAGTGCCCTCTCCCCCAGGCCGGACATCCCCAGCTCCCTCAGCCTGCCCCTGTCGGATGTCCTCCAGCCCTCTGACCACCCTCGCAGCCTCCTCTGGCCCTGCTCCAACGCTTCCATGTCCTCCTGGCGTTGCGGGCAGCAGAACTGGCTGCGGAGCTGCAGGTGGAGCACCAGAGCAGGAGCTTCCTGCAGCGGAGGGAAGCTGGAGCTGAGCACAGTGCAGCTGTGGGAGTCTGGCTGCAAGTGGAGCTGAAACCAAACACCAGCTGCACACACCTGAGCAAGCTGGGAAAGTCTGAGCCTGGCTCCAGACCCCAAGGCTTGGCCCCACTCAGCTCAGCCCTCAGGGAAAGGCTCCCGTGGGCTGCCCTGCACTTTGCATTTGGTCTGCGAAGCCCAGGCCCAGAGCTGCATCACTGCAGCTGCTGACAGCCCAGCAAGCTTCCCTGGCTCCAAGTCTTGGCTTTGCACCCTCCCCAGCTGGGCCCCTGGCTTGGCAGAGCATGGCCTGGGCTGTGCTGCACCAGGCACCTGCTCCGTGAGGCGAGTGCCACCCCTGGCCCTGCTCCTGCGGGGGCCTGAGCTAGCCCAGCCCAGCCCTTCAGCCAGGGCAGGCACCTGGGCAGCTCTGCAGCTGGAGACAGCTCTGGGCAGTGCAGCAGGGCTGGGAGAATGGCTGTGGGCAGGAGAGATGCCAGCCAGAGGGTGGGCAGCACCTGAAACAGGACCAGGACAGAGAGCAGAGAGCCAGCCTGGGTCTCAAGAGCCCTGAGCCATCCAGCTCCTGCTTTGCTTGCAGGCTGGTGCCACCCAGCTGGTGCCACCCAGCTGGTGCTGCTCCTGCCAGCTGCCTCCCCAAGCCTCCACGCTAGGTCCTCTACCAGGAGTGCACAGCGCTGGAGACTCACAGGGCTTGGAGGAGGTCAGAGGAAGCCTCCAGCAGCTTCTGCTGCTTGTGTGGGGCCTTGCACAGCAAAGGTTACTGCAGCCAGGCCTGGCTGGGGCCATGCCAAAGGCAAAAGCTCAGAGCAGCAGTGGTCAAGGCTCTTCTGATGTTCCTCCAGGAGACCAGCATGGTCCTGCTGCTCCCTGAGCCCGGCTGGTGCCCCCCAGGAGCAGACCAGCATGGTCCTGCTGCTCCCTGAGCCCAGCTGGTGCCCTCCAGGAGCAGACCAGCATGGTCCTGCTGCTCCCTGAGCCCTGCTGGTGCCCTCCAGGAGCAGTTCCTGATGGGATCTAATCCTTTCACCCTGCCAACTCCTGGACCTTGGCAAAGCAACGAAGCCTGAATCTGGAGAGGGCACAGGACTGAGCCAAGCCCTGTGGCTGCAGCAGTGAGGATGAGGAGCAGGGGTGGTGGGGGCTGGGTGGAGGGAGGACCCGGGCACGGCGTTTGACCAGGGAGCTGCAGGACCCCGCGGCTGGTGCAGAGCCTCCTGCTCCCTGGTGGCTCCCCCAGGGCGTTCTCGAGGGGGATGCTCCTTGTTGCCATGGTGACGTTTGCTTAAAACGAGTTCTAAGTTGGGTCCAAGGGGAAAGTGTTAAGGTGGGGGGTGGGGGTGGGGGTGTGCCCCGTGAGGTAAGAACGAGTCGCAGGGTGGAAGGGCACAGAGGAGCCTGGGGCCAGCTCCTGGGCCCCCAGCTGTGGTGTGCAGGTGCAGCAGGCACTCTGCTGTGTAAAGCTTCTCCCGGGGGGGCTCCAGGGGGGGTTCCTGTGCTGGGTGGATGCAGCTCTAGACCTCAACGCTTGCAGGGTCCTCACCAGAGCTTCCTGCTGGCCACCTCCTCCCGTGGCTCTGGAGAAGCTCAAGGAAGGGGAAACAAAGGAGAGAGCCTAATCCACACTGAGCCCGGGGCACTGCAGGCACATCAGAGCCTCTGTAAGCACCTCCTGGTGCCACAGCAGCGCCGAGGGACCAACTCCTCTGGCTGTGGCAAGCCAGGCAGAGCCTGGGCAGCTGCAGCAGTCACAGCAGCTCTGGTACAACCTGTTCTGCTCCCAGCTGAGCCCTGCCTGTGCTCCTTGCTCCTCTGGTACCCTCAGCGTTTTCTGTCAGGCACTTTGGCTCAGGTGGCCTCAGTGCTGCTGCTTTTGTGTGCCCCCAAAATGCAAATCAGCTGCTCAGAGCCTGCTGCTGCCTGCACCAGCAGGTCCCTGCTGTCCCTGGGGCTGGGGCAGGGACTCTGCTGCCTGCAGAAGGGCCTCAGGGCTTTGAAAACTGCCTGGCAGGGAAGGATCTGAGGGTGTTGGCTGGCAGCCTGCTGAGGGTCATAGAACCAAACAGATTGGCAGAGAGCTCCAAGCTCCTCCAGCCCAGCCTAGCCCCCAGCCCTGCCCAACCACCCAGACCATGGCACTCAGTGCCCAGCCAGGCTTGGCTTCAACCCCTCCAGCCATGGGCACTGCACCACCTCCCTGGGCAGCCCATTCCAGTGCCAATCACTCTCTCTGCCAACAACTTCCTCCTCACATCCAGCCTGACCCTGCCCTGACACAGCTTCAGGCTGTGTCCCCTTGTTTAGTTGCTGGCTCCTCTGGCTGCCTGCCACCATCCCCCTGCCTGCCACCATCCCCCTGCCTGCCACCATCTCCCTGCCTGCCACCACCTTCCTGCCTGCCACCATCCCCCTGCCTGCCCCCACCCCCCTGCCTGCTGCTCTCCCTGGGTGCTCTGTGGGCTGCCTGCGTGGGCTGTGCTCGGGAGCAGTGTGACCTCGCGCCGTGGCTGAGGCTTCCTCCTGCTGCTGCCACAACACAGGGGCATAAATAGCAATTATGTGGGGCTGAGAGCAGCTGACGTAGGAGTGGCTTGGCTGGAACCACCCCAGCCAGCCTGGCACGGGCCTCACTCATCCCTGTGAAGTAGGACGAAGTGGAGGAGGAGGAGGAGGAGGAGGAGAGGAAATCCACTGCAAGCATTCTCCTTCTTCCTCCTGTGTAGGAGGCAGCAGAGGAGGGAGGCTCTGGTGCAGCAGCTCATTGGCTTTTGGTTTTTGGGGTGTTATTTTTCCCTCCAGCCTGTGTGCTGGAGCTGCTGCTGGGATGGATCTGGCCCTGCTGCTGCTTGCATGCACTGTGATTGTTAATGAAGCTCATCCTGCGGGGCAAAGGCAGGAGAGGGAAGTGAGAGATCTGTTCCTGGCTCTGCCCCTGGCTCTCAGCATGGCCCTGGGCAATTCACCTTCCCCTGCTTACTTTTGGGTTTTCCAGACAACTGGTTCCAGGTCAACAACAACAACAACAGAACCTCCAACCTGGGATTGAAATGAGGGAACAGGAAGGACCCAGATCAGGAGCATCCAAAGCCCAGAGAGAAGCAGCAGAGCACTGAGCTGCAGCTGCATCCCAAGCTGCTCTCCATGGCATCTCCTGCCTGGAAAAGAGCTGAGGGATGTGGAGTGCAGCCATAAGCTGCTGAGGCCTGAGGAGCCCATGGGGATGGGCAGAGGGCTGGAGAAGATCTGTATGGGGCAGGCTCAGTGGGTTGGAGCTCTTCAGCCTGGAGAAGAGAAGGCTCCAGGGAGAGCTTCGAGCTGCCTGCCAGTGCCTGGAGAGCTGGGCAGGGACTTCTGGCAAGGAGCTGTGGTGCTGGGGCAAGGGCCAAAGGCTCTGAGCTGGAGGAGGGGAGAGTTAGAGTGGAGCTTGGGCAGCATTTGTTGAGAGTGAGGGTGGGGGAGACTGGCACAGGCTGCCCAGGGAGGCTGTGGCTGTCCCCTCCTGGGTGCTGGCTCCTGCTGGCCCAAATCTGACACAGCTCTGGGGTTGCTCTGCAGCTTCGGGAGGGGGATGAAAGGAGCTGGCCCCTGCTGGCCCGAATCTGACAACTTTCACATCAAGTAAAGGGCAGAGGTTGCCTGTCAAAGACGAAGGGAAAGAAACAACCCTCGAGCCCAACTGTTTTAATTGACTCTCCCTTAGGGGAGGGAGGAGAAATGATGCAATTACAGGAGGGAGGTGGGGATGGGTGGGAGGGTAGGATCCTGAAGTGGATCCAGTGTCAGAACCAAATGGTTGAGGACATCCTGAGACCTCCTACTCCAGAGGCTTAGCTCTAGGAGGAGTGAGCAGCACCCTCTGCAGCTCCCCTTTCCCCACCATGGTTTATGGTGGTGCCTCCTCCCAAAGCCCTGTGCTGCTTCCAGACCCTGTTCCCTCGCTCAGCCAAGGCAGCCTTTAATTACCCCCTTGGTAAAATTGCCATTAATTAATTACCCTGTGTCTGAAAGGGCTCAGAAACTGTTAAGTGTGGCTGAGCACTGCTGCTGTCGAGCTACTGGCCTTAAATCTTTACCTGGCAGAGCAGCTGCTGGCTGCTGGGGAAGAGCAGATGAAGGCAGCTGCTGCTGCTGGCTGCTGCCTGGGAGGGTTTGTCCTCCAGGTGAGACAACAGGACACGGTGGAGGTCGGCAAAGGAGAGGATGGGAAGGATCCAGGCACCATAAACAGAGGCGGTTGTGAGTCACATCCTAAGGAAACAGCTCAGAGCAGAAGATGGAGAAGAGGCAGGAGCAGAGCAGGGGCACCCAGTTAGGTGCTGGAGCTGTCAGGATGCAGCTTTGGGGTGGCAAAGCAGTGGTGTGAGGAGCTGGAGCTGTCTGCATCAGCTCTGGCACCTGGCACTGCCTCTTTGCAGGACATGGACCCGGGCACAGGGCAGCACAGGGACCTGCAGCCCCATGGGGCAGGCACAGGGCAGCACAGGGACCTGCAGCCCCATGGGGCAGGCACAGGGCAGCACAGGGACCTGCAGCCCCATGGGGGCAGGCACAGGGCAGCACAGGGACCTGCAGCCCCATGGGGCAGGCACAGGGCAGCACAGGGACCTGCAGGCCCAAAGGGCACGCAGAAGGCCGCACGGGGACCAGCAGGGCCATGGGGGCAGGCACAGCCTCCGA
>WAAF01010014.1:72501-245914 GCA_013400475.1 Tricholaema leucomelas | reverse complement strand
GGCACAGGGCAGCACAGGGACCTGCAGCCCCATGGGGCAGGCACAGGGCAGCACAGGGACCTGCAGCCCCATGGGGCAGGCACAGGGCAGCACAGGGACCTGCAGGGGGAAACAAACCCAAGGAAAGCCAACGACCCCCAAATGGGCAAAAAAGGCTCTCAGCACCTCTGAGGGAGGAGACTCAGGAGTCCCCTCGGGACTTTGCCTGCTGGGGAAGAGCCAAACCTCAGCAAACCAAACTGCCTGGCAGAGCTCCACCTGTGTGCCTCTGACTGCCCCAGGGCTGGCCCAGGGCTCCAGGGGGATGAGGTTTGGCTTTGCTGCTGCTCCATCCCCAGCTGACTCCTTCAAAGCGCCTTCAGGTCCAGCTCCAGCCTGCTCCAGCACCTCCGACAGGGACACCCTGCAGAGAGCAAAGGGGATGGGGCAGGACCTGGCTCTGCCTCTGCTTTTTCCTCTCCCTTGCCAAGCCTTACCCACACTGGAGCCACTCTGGGAAATCACAGAATCATAGAAGCAGGCAGGGTGGGAAGTGATCATCCAGTGCCAGCCCCTGCCATGCCCAGGGACACCTCACACCAGAGCAGGCTCTCCAGAGCCTTATCCAGCCTGGACTTAAACACCTCCACCTTCCACCACCTGCCTGGGCAACCTGTGCCAGTGTCTCACCATCCTCATGCTGAAGAACTTCTTCCTAATGTCTAACCTAAATCTCCCTTCCTCTAGCTCAGATCCATTCCCCTCAGTCCCATCACTCCCTGACAGCCTAAAAAGTCCCTCCCCAGCTTTCTTTAGGCCCCCTTCAGAGACTGCAAGGCCACAAGTAGGTCCCCTGGGAGCCTTCTCCTCTGCAGACTGCACAGTCCCAACTGCCTCAGCCTCTGCTCACAGCAGAGCAGCTCCAGCCCTGTGATCATCCTTGTGGCCCTTCTCTGGACCCCTTCCAGCACCTCCACATCCCTCTTGTGCCAGGGGCTCCAGAATTGGCTGCAGTGCCCCAGGTGTGGTCTCAGCAGTGGGGAGCAGAGAGGATTCCAATGGATTCCACATCCCAGCTGGGAAGCTGCTTGGGTAGATCCCGTTAAATCCGTGGCTGGGGCTGGGGTTGGGAGTGAGGCTTCCTTTCACCAAGCTCCACACTCTGGGAGTGAATGAAACCACAGCACATGAAAGCCCTTTCAGGGCCCAGCAGGCAGCTTTAATGTGGCTTCATCTCTCCACTTTCAAAGTGAATGCAGATGAAGCTTCCTCGACGGCCCCAGGTAGGCAAACACTGCCACAGGAAGCGAGGATCCAGCCCAAGTCCACCAAACAAAAAGTCCCATCCAGGCCCTTGGTCTGTGTGGGGAGGACACCCCTCAGTTGGAGGGGTCCCAGGCCCCCCTTAAACAAAACCATAGGGACTGAGCCCTAACTCAAAGCACCCTCCCAGCTGTGGCCACGCTGCAGTTCCAGCTCCAGCTGCCCTCTCACTGCAGCCCAGGCAGAGCGGTCAGGGCAGGCTGCAGTCTGGCAGGGAGCCCTGGGTGCTTGGGTTGAGCTGCAGCCTGTGTCCTCCTGGTGGGTTCTGTTCTTGGGGCAGGGCACAGAGGGCACAGAGAGGATCACAGAATTACAGAACCAAAGGTTTGGGTGGGAAGGGACCTCTAAAGGTCATCTGGTTTGACCTGCCCTGAAGTGGCCAAGGGCACTGCCAGCTGGAGCAGGCTGCTCAGAGCCCCAAACAACCTGACCTGGGATGCTGCCAGGGGTGGGCATCTGCCACCTCTCTGGGCAGCCTGGGCCAGGCTCTCCCCACCCTCACTGCCAAACATTTCTCCCTTCCCTCCACTCTCAGTCTCTCTCTTCCAGTTTCCAACCATCTCCTCTGGTCCTGTCCCATCAGGCCCTGCTCAAAGCTCTGTCCCCAGCTTTCTCCTCGGCCCCTCTCAGCACTGAAGGCCACCAGAAGGTCTCCCTGGAGCCTTCTCTTCTCCAGGCTGACCAAGCTAACGCTCAGCCTGGCCTCACGGCAGAGCCCTTCCAGCCCTTGGATCAGCTCTGTGGTCCTGGTGGCGCTGGTGGAAGCCTCCCTGCGGGGACAGCCGAGATGCTGCGATGCCATCTACAGGGGACAATCCAGCTCGGCACAGCGTCCTCGGGGCCAGGCTCTGCCCGGCTCAACCAGCAGCCAGGACCCAGTTCTCCCCAGGAGCCCAGAGCCTGAGTGCTTCCGTCCTGACCCTGCTTGGGGGGCTCAGACCTCTGCCTGGCTGCTGGAAAATCGGAGGGGTTGGATTGGGTTGGGAAGGAGCTCTTGGAAGAGGCAAAGCCTGGGGGAGATCTGCATTCAGTTTGGGGTTCCCCAGCTGCAGAGGGACAGGGACCTGCTGGAGAGAGTCCAAGGAGGGCTATGAGGATGCTGAGGGTCTGGAGAGGAGAAGACTGAGAAGGGATTGAATCAATGTCTGTAACTGAGGGCTGGGGGTCAGCAGGGGGGGACAGGCTCTGCTCACAGCTCCCTGGGACAGGACAAGCAGCAGTGGATGGAAGCTGCAGCACAGAAGGTTCAGCTCAGCACAAGAGGAACTTCTTTCCTGTCAGGGTCCCAGAGCCTGGCACAGGCTGCCCAGAGAGGTTGTGGAGTCTCCTTCCCTGGAGCCTTCCCAGGCCTGTCTGGATGTGTTCTGTGTGCCCTGAGCCAGCCTGGATGGTCCTGCTCTGGCAGGGGTTGGACTCTCTGATCCCTTTGGTCCCTTCCAACCCCTGACCTCTGTGATCTGTGATCTTCCCCAGGTAGGATCTGGTTGGCAGTTCCTGCTGCTGCAGATGTGGGGAAGTGGCTGAGGGTGGGTGAGAGGAGACACAACCCCAAGCCTGGTTGCTGTGGGCACTGCTGGAGGTCCTGTGTCAACTTCTCAGCAGTGCCTTTGGCAGCCCACAGGATCCAGCCAAGCCTCAGCCTTCACCCCCATGGTCACCCTGCAGCCCGCCGGGAACAGGCAGCCCTGGGCTCCCCCTCCTCCAGGCTGGGCAAGCAGCATAGCTCTGGGATGTGTCACTGCCACCAGCACATCCTGTCCCCAGCAGGACACATACAGGCTCCGAGCAGCAGGAAAACCCAGCCAGAGCTGGGACGAGACACAGAATCCCAGCGTGGGGCTGGGGGGGTTGGAAGAGACCTCTGGAGATGGCCCAGTCCAGCCCCCTGCTGGAGCAGGGTCCCCCAGAGCTGCTGAGGAGCTCTCAGAGCTGCCTTTTGCAGCTGAACCTGCTCTTTCCCCAGGGATTATGTCAATCCCAGCAGCTGGATTCCCAAGATATCCCCATCCAGTCCAGGCTGGGAGGTGATCTGCTGGGCAGCAGCCCTGTGGAGAGGGACCTGGCAGTGCTGGTGGGCAACATCCATGGCACAGCAATGTGCCCTGGGGGCCAAGAGGCTGACCTGCCAGGCCAGCCTGCCCAGGGTGGCACCACTGATGTGGGCACAGAGAATCTGCCCTCCTCTTGTGCACACAGCAGCCCCAGGGTCACAGAACCACACAATGGAAGGGGTTGGAAGTGCCCTCTGAAGATCATCCAGACACAGACCACAGCACCCTGCAGGCTGGCAGAGCCCCCCAGGAGCACCCAGCCCGACCCAGAGCCCTGCTCTGTGAGGGTCACCTTGAACCATCTCCCCAAGCACCACATCCACACCACCCTGGCACAGCCCGGGGGGGGGACTCCAGCACCTCCCTGGGCAGCTCATGCCAGGCCCTGACCATGAAAACCTCTTCCTGGTGTCCATCCTGACCCCCCCCAGCCTCAGCCTGAGCCCATTCCCCCCTGAGCTGTGAGCAGAGCCCAGCAGCAGCCTCTGCACAGTGCCCTTCAGGCAGCTGCAGACAGCAGGGAGGTCTCCCTCAGCCTCCTCTTCCTCACACTACCCCTCCCCAGCTCCCTCAGCTGCTCCTCAGCAGATTTGTTCCCCAGGCCCTTCACAGCTCTGTTGCCCTCCTCTGACCTGCTCCAGCACCTCCACAGCTCTGCTGTGTGGCAGTGCCCAAGCTGCACACAGCACTCGAGCTGTGGCCTCAGCAGAGCCCAGCCCAAGGGCACAATCAGCTCCTGCTGCTGGGCACAGCATTGCTAATCCCAGCCAGGATGCCCTTGGCCTTCTTGGCTGCCTGGGCACACTGCTGGGCTCACACTCAGCCCCCTGGGCACACTGCTGGGCTCACACTCAGCCCCCTGGGCACACTGCTGGGCTCACACTCAGCCCCCTGGGCACACTGCTGGGCTCACAGTCAGCCCCCTGGGCACACTGCTGGGCTCACAGTCAGCCCCCTGGGCACACTGCTGGGCTCACACTCAGCCCCCTGGGCACACTGCTGGGCTCACACTCAGCCCCCTGGGCACACTGCTGGGCTCACACTCAGCCCCCTGGGCACACTGCTGGGCTCACAGTCAGCCCCCTGGGCACACTGCTGGGCTCACAGTCAGCCCCCTGGGCACACTGCTGGGCTCACACTCAGCCCCCTGGGCACACTGCTGGGCTCACACTCAGCCCCCTGGGCACACTGCTGGGCTCACAGTCAGCCCCCTGGGCACACTGCTGGGCTCACAGTCAGCCCCCTGTGCACACTGCTGGGTCACACTCACCCCCCTGGGCACACTGCTGGGCTCACTCTCACCCCCCTGGGCACACTGCTGCCTCATTCAGCTCCCTGCCTGTCACAGCCTCCCTGTCCCAGAGAAGGGTCACCCAGGGCAGGTCACCCAGGAACACATCGAGATGGGTTTTGAAAGCCTGCAGGGAAGGAGACTCCAGAACCTCCCTGGGCAGCCTGCTCCAGGCTCCAGCAGCCTCACAGAGCCCTGGCAGAGCTCTGGGACTGGTTTTGCTCAGCACCACCCAGCTCCAGGCCCCAGCAGGGCTGGAAGTGCTGTGTCAGCACTCGGGATCCTGGGGCTTGCCAGCAGGCTCCAGCTCTGAGCCTCGCTGCTGTGGAAGCACCGCGGAGAGGGCGGCCAGGAGCGGCCAGGAGCTGCTCCCTTCCCCCCAGCCTCTGCCAGGCAGCAGCGCTGGGCTCAGCACCGCCTGCACTGCCAGCAGCCTGCTGGAGCTGTGCTCCACCTGAGAGGGCTGCGGTGGGAGCAGCAGCCCTGTGCTGCAGCCTGGCTCTGTGCAGCTGAGCTGGCTCCATGCAGCCTGGCTCTGTGGAGCCGAGCTGGCTCCGTGCAGCCTGGCTCCATGCAGCCTGGCTCCGTGCAGCCTGGCTCTGTGCAGCTGAGCTGGCTCCATGCAGCCTGGCTCTGTGGAGCCGAGCTGGCTCCGTGCAGCCTGGCTCCATGCAGCCTGGCTCCGTGCAGCCTGGCTCTGTGCAGCTGAGCTGGCTCCATGCAGCCTGGCTCTGTGGAGCCGAGCTGGCTCCGTGCAGCCTGGCTCCATGCAGCCTGGCTCCGTGCAGCCTGGCTCTGTGCAGCTGAGCTGGCTCCATGCAGCCTGGCTCTGTGGAGCCGAGCTGGCTCCGTGCAGCCTGGCTCCATGCAGCCTGGCTCCGTGCAGCCTGGCTCTGTGCAGCTGAGCTGGCTCCATGCAGCCTGGCTCTGTGGAGCCGAGCTGGCTCCGTGCAGCCTGGCTCCATGCAGCCTGCCGCAGCGCTCCGGGAGGCAGGAGCCAGCTCAGCTGCATTCCAGGGCACCAAAGTGCCCTCTGAAGTGGGAGGGCCCCGGGCCAGACCGCTCCTCAATCCCGGCGGTGCCAGAGCGGTGTGGGTTGGAAGAACAGGTCGGGGCCGGGAGCGTGGGGCCAGGGCTGCTTGGGAGAGGCTGCGGAGAGGGAGGAGGCAGCTCCCAGGTTGGGAAAGAGGAGAGGCTGTGAGGAGGAGGCCAAGAGCAGCGCCGGGACCCGGGGTGGAGGAGCTCCTCCCTCGGATGTCACCTCCACACCTGGGCTGTCCCCTGGCCCTGCAGGGCTGAAGGAGCAGGAGGAGTGATGCAAAGGGTGTGGGGGGTGGGCAGAGGACCCCGTGCTGGCAGCCAGCTGGGCAGCAGCTGGCAGGGATGTGGTGATGCCAGCGTGCCCTGGCTGGATTTGGTGCACCTTGGTCCACCTTGCTAAGCCACTCCTCTGGCTCCAGGATTCCAGCAGCTCTGTGCCTGGCAGGCCTGGAGCCTTGGGGAGGTGTCCATGGAGCTGGGGAGGGATGGGCTCAGATAGGCTTGAAAGGGTGGGTTGGGTGCCAGGGCTGGTGCCAGCTCTGATCCCATTCCCAGCCCTAAGAGCTGAGCTGCTACAGGACCTGGGCAAGGAAACCTCCCCAGCTGCCTCCATGTAGCATGCAGAGGTGGAGCAGGAGCTGGGATGGATCAATCCCACAGTGGTCTGGGCTGGAAGTGACCCCCACAGCTCATCCAGTGCCACCCCTCTGGAGCCAGCAGAGACATCCTCCACCAGAGCAGGCTGCCCAGAGCCCTGTGGAGCCTGACCTTGAGTATCTCCAGGCATGGAGCCTCAACCAGCTCCCTGGGCAACCTCTTGCAGTGTTCCAGCAACCTGATGGTGCACAGCTTGTTCCTGGCACCCAAAGAACTTGTTCCTGACATCCAGAGGACTTGTCCCTGCCACCTTGGAGGTGTCTCTGCCACCTTGGAGAGGTCCCTGCCACCTGGGAGGTCTCTGCCAGCTAAAGCAGTGCTCTGACTCCAGAGGTCCCTCAGCCTTGCCTCATGAAGGTTCCCTCCTCAAGCCTCAGACGCTGGATTTAGCTCTCCTGCAGGGTCAGCCCCACCCTCCCCACACCACCGCAGAGCCCCAGCCTGTGCCCCACCCCAGCCCCCCCCACCCCAGCCCCACAGAATTGCCCCCAGCAGCCTGCCCCTGGCACAAGCCTGCAGGCAGAGGGCTGCAGGGCAGCTCCACTTTGCCTTCCTAACACACCTGAAAGCCTTTGGAAGCAAAACAAAAGACCTCAAACCCAAAAGGCCAAGGAAAGCTGACCCCAGAGCCTGGGGGATGCTCCTCTGGCTGCCTCCTGGCCTGAGTGGTTGGTCTGGGAGCTCACCAGGCTGTTCCCAGGGGAAGGGGAACCTCGGTGAGATGAGTCAGGAGTTTGTTGGGGACAGTTTGGGTCCTTCACCCATCTGCCTCCTCCAGACACTCCCTTCAAAGCCTTCCAGGTGTGCTCTGCCCTCCAAAGCACATCTTGCCCTTGCCCCTTCCCTGGTGCCAAAGGGATGGGACCAACTCTCTGCTGGATTCATGGATTCATGGAATGGGTTGGGTTGGGCTGGAAGGGACCTCAAAGATCAGCCAGGCCCAACAGGGACCCCTCCCACCTGCACAGCTGGCTCAAGGCCTCAGCCAAACTGGCCATGAACAGCTCCAGGGAGGGAGCAGCCACAGCCTCCTGGGCAGCCTGTGCCAGTGCCTTCCCCACCCTCCCTGCAGAGAACTTCTTCCCCATCTCCAGGCTCAATCTCCCCTCTCCCAGCTCAAATCCATCCCCTCTCATCCTATCACCACAGACCCTTCTGAGAACTCCCTCCCCAGTTTCCCTGCAGGCTCCTTTCAGGTAGCTGAAGATGCTGGGGGGGAAGTGGAAGCCTTTGGGAAGTGCCCTCCTGCTGCTGGGCTCTCAGCAGCTCTCCTAACTCAGAGCCTAGAACAGGCACAGGCAAAAGCAGGAGTGCCCAGGGCTGAAACCCCTCAGGAGCTGTGCCCCCAGACCAAGGATTCAGCAGAACATTGCTTTGCTTCCCTCTCTTTGCCCTGTGGCTCCTGAACCCCTCTGCCACTAGCAGGGACTCCTCCAACCACCTCAGGCTGCTCCAAGCCTCCTCCAACCTGGCCTCAAACACCCCCACGGAGGGAAGATTCTCCCATCCTCTTTGAACACCATGGCCAGGAGCCCTCTCCAAGGAGCCCATGCCCAGAAATCATCTTTGCTGGCTGAAGAAGAAGGCAAAATGCTCAGTGCTGGAGCATAACCTTCACCTCAAGTGCTGTGATTGTCTCTTCCACCTTGAAAACAAGCCCCAAACCACCCCAAGACTAACTCCAACTCAAAGCACTACTTTGAACCCCTGAAAAACTTCATTTCATTGCTGATCTTTTTCTTTTCTTGAAGCAAAGCAAACATTTGAGCTGCCTCCAGGGCTTCCTCCCTTGCCCTCTCCAAAGCAAACTGCCAAATCCAGCCCAGACTGGGGAGCAGTTCTGGTTTGCCTCTTTTGATCAGCCTGCCCCAGGAACGCTGCTCCTGCTGCATTTGCTTCCACCTAAAGGGCTTTGTTCCAGCCCTGGAGAGAAGAGCTCTGCCTGGTCCAGAGATCAGCAGCATCCAGAGTGCTCTGCTCTAGCATCTGACAGCCAGCAGCCCTCTGCTCCCTCTGCTCAGACCCCACCTGGAGCACTGCAGCCTGCTGAGGCAGTTGGGGCTGTGCAGTCTGCAGAGGAGAAGGCTCCCAGGGACCTTCTTGTGGCCTTGCAGTGTCTGAAGGGGGCTACAAGAAAGCTGGGGAGGGACTTCTGAGGCTGTCAGGGAATGATTGGACTGGGGGGGATGGAACAGAGCTGGAAATGGGGAGAGTCAGCCTGGAGGGGAGGAAGAAGTTGTTGAGCAGGAGGGTGGTGAGAGCCTGGCAGGGGTTGCCCAGGGAGGTGGTGGAAGCCTCACCCCTGGAGGTGCTCAAGGCCAGGCTGGGTGAGGCTGTGGGCAGCCTGCTCTGGTGTGAGGTGTCCCTGGGCATAGCAGGGGGTTGGCACTGGCTGCTCCTTGTGGTCCCTTCCAGCCCTGCCTGATTCTATCACTCTGTGATTCTATGATTCTGAGCCTGGCTGATCCGAACCCATCAGCAGACACAAGGCACAGGGCTCAGGGTGAAGCTTGACCTCAGGTTTTGATCCTGGCTACCTCTAGATGGAGGTTTCTTCTCTGACAGGTTCACAGAAGAGGCAGAGAAGCACTTGGGGGGAATCTAACAGAGCTGGGGAGGCACCACCAGGGTGATGCTCCCCAGGGTTTGGTGTGAAGCGCAGGTCCTGAGCATGGTGTGGAGCTCAGGGATCAGAGAATGGCTTCAGTTGGAAGGAGCCTCAAAGCCCATCCAGTGCCAACCTCCTGCCATGCCCAGGGACACCTCACACCAGATCAGGTTGCCCAAAGCCTCGTCCAGCCTGGCCTTGAACACCTCCAGGGATGAGGCATTCACAGCTCCTCTGGGCAGCCTGTTCCAGGCTCTCACCTCCCTCCTGGTGAAGAACTTCATCCTGGTGTCCTGCTCTAGTTTCAAACCACCAGAAGCAGCTGACTGCATTTGGAGGGGAGGCAGAAATCTGCTCCACCACACTCAGCCTCTGCTCAGCACCACCACACTCAGCCTCTGCTCAGCACCACCACACTCAGCCTCTGCTCAGCACCACCACACTCAGCCTCTGCTCAGCACCACCACACTCAGCCTCTGCTCAGCACCACCACACTCAGCCTCTGCTCAGCACCACCACACTCAGCCTCTGCTCAGCACCACCACACTCAGCCTCTGCTCAGCACCACCACACTCAGCCTCTGCTCAGCACCACCACACTCAGCCTCTGCTCAGCACCACCACACTCAGCCTCTGCTCAGCACCACCACACTCACTCTCATCCTCTCTGGGCCTCCAGTGCCTCCCCAGGAGCCCTGTGTTGTTTTCCCTCTGCTGCTCTGGGCTCAGCTTTATCTCCAGCCATGCTTCATTATTATTTCTGTGAGCAGAGTGCCCCAGGGGCCTTCCCCAGCTCCCAGCCCCACTGTGCTGAGCACTGCACAGACATGCTCCGGAGGGAGCCCAGCCCTGCCAGGCTTCAGTCTGCCCAGACAGAGGCAATGTTATTATCCCTCTCACCCCTCTCTGAGGAGCAGCCCAGAAGGACTCAGGGAAGTGCCCAGGGGGCACTGAGGGTTTCCACCTCCAGCCTGGGTTCTGCTGCCTTGAGCTCAAATTCCCAAGTGGCCAAATCTGTCAGGACTGCATTGTGCTGGATGGGTTGGGTTGGAAGAGACCTCAAAGCTCAGCCAGTTCCAGCCACGGGCAGGGACACCTCCCCCAGCACAGGCTGCTCAAGGCCTTGGACACCTCCAGGGAGGGAGCAGCCACAACCTCCTGGGCAGCCTGTGCCAGGCTCTCCTCACCCTCCAGTCTAACTCTCCCCTCCTCAAGCCCAGCTCCTGCTGGATCAGCTCTCTGACAGACCCCAGGTAACCTTCCTGCCCATCACTTGGGGGCTCTTCCCCCCCCGTGAGTCACAGACTGCAGGGAGTGGAAAGGGACCTCTGGAGAGGATCGAGTCCAAGCCCTGGGCTCATGTGCAAAGCACAAGCCCTGGTCCTGCTGCTGCCAGCACAGGCAGAGGCAGAGCAAGATGAGATCACCCAAGAACGTCCTGGGAAGCAGAGGACTCCCGCGGGATGTCTTCACCGCCAGGAGGAAGGAAGTGGAAGGGGCATAAATCACCACAGCTTCAGCTCGATCAGAGATCCCAATCTCTGCAGCTGATCCAAGCCCAGACTGCCCTGGGCATCCCCACTGCCTTCGCTGTCAGCTCCCCTGCTGTCGGAAGGGCAGGCAGGGAGCAGATGCAAACACCGCAATTAGGCTCGGCGGCGCTAATGAGGCTCTCGGCACCGCGGCTCCAATCTGCAGCCATCAGAGACTCTTCCCTTGGCTCCTCTCCCCGGGGAGTTGTTTGCTTAGGCTGCCTCTGCTCAGCTCCTGGCAGCTCTCAGCGCCTCACGCTTGCTCCAGCAACATCCTTCTCCACCCGGGCGAGGCCACCTATTGAGGTGCTGCCTACCACCGCTGCTCCAGAGGCAGGGAGGGGAAGCAGAGCTCCAGACGTGGGCTGAGCTGCACCTTCTGCCTGCAGCCCTCTGCTCAGACCCCACCTGGAGCACTGCAGCCAGCTCGGGCACTTGGAGCTGTGCAGTCTGCAGAGGAGAAGGCTCCCAGGGGACCTTCTTGTGGCCTTGCAGTCTCTGAAGGGGGCTTAAAGAAAGCTGGGGAGGGACTTTTGGGGTATGGAGCAGAGCTGGAAATGAGGAGAGTCAGCCTGGAGGTGAGGAAGTTGTTGAGCAGGAGGGTGGTGAGAGCCTGGCAGGGGTTGCCCAGGGAGGTGGTGGAAGCCAGCAGGGTGCTGAGCACTGGAGCAGGCTGCCCAGAGGTGCTGTGCAGGTTCCAAGCCTGGCAGCATTGAGAGCCAGACTGGATGGGACCTTGGTCAGCCTGCTCCAGGAGGAGGTGTCCTTGCCCAGGGCAGGAATGAGATGATCTTGAAGGTCCCTTCCAAGCCACCCCACTCTGTCATTCTGTGCTTACAGCACAACACTCAGGGCAGGCTTCAGCTTGGCCACTGCCACTTGTGCTGCCCCTGACTCTGCCACCTCCCCCTCTGCACTTCTCTGGCTTCTCAGAGTGGCTTTGCCCCTGCTGCTGAGTGATGCTGTGCTGGAGCTGAGCTGGGTGTGAGGGACCTCGTCCTGCTCACATCCCTTCCCCACACCTCAGCTGCCCTCCAGCCCAGTCCTCTGGTGCTCAGCTCGCACCACGCAGATGGACCTGGTCCTGCTGGCTGCTGGGGGGGGCAGGTTGGCAGAATCCAAGTAGTTCTCCCTGTCTCCAGGAGTTCCTCACCCCCAGCAGGGAGGTGGCTCTGGGCCATGGAAGGCAGAGCTGGAGGCTGCCTTTTCCTGAGGCTTTTGCTGTCAGACATCTAAGGAAGCAAAAGAGAAGGCAGTGGAGGCTGCTGGCCTCCAGGGGAGCAACCTTCACCGCTTCAGAGCCCCAGGACAGCCACAAAGGGTCACAGCTCCATCTCCTGCCCACCAGTGACTGTGACAGAGGGGGGTGGTTGCTCTGCCAGACCTCTTGGCCCTCAACACCTCCCTGCTCCCCTCAGGGGTGCTCCACAGGAGCCCTTTGGATGCAGAAAGTTGTGACAAGTGCCCTCTGCTGTGGCTCCCACAGAACGCTCTGGGTTGGAAGAGACCTTCAAGATAATCCAGTTCCAACCTCCCTGGCGTGGGCAAGGACAGCTCCTGCTAGAGCAGGCTGCTCAAGGCCTTGTCCAACCTGGCCTTGAACAATTCCAGGCTTGGAGCTTCCACAGCTTCTCTGAGCAACCTGTTCCAGTGGCTCAGCACCCTCCTGGGGAAGAATTTCCTCCTAGTGTCCAATCTCAATCCAGCTTCTTCCAGTCTGAAGCCATCACCCCCCAGCCTGGCACTAATCAGTCCCTCTCCAGCCCTCCTGCAGCTCCCTGCAAGCTGACCACCTGCCAAACAACCTCATGCTCCTCATCTTCCCCAGGGACCCAATCAGATGGGTCCAAGCTGGGCTGCAACCCCCCCTGGCAGCTGTGGTGCTCCTCTTCCTGCCACCCACCCACACACAGAGCTGTGGCTGCAGCCAGCTGAATGACACAGCCTGGTGACATCATGCCCTGGGTGCCCTGGGTACACTCAGCCCAGCCTGCCCCTGCTGCCACCGTGCCCTGGGTACACTCAGCCCAGCCTGCCCCTGCTGCCACCGTGCCCTGGGCACTTCTAACCCAGCCTGCCCCTGCTGCCACCATGCCCTGGGTACACTTAGCCCAGCCTGCCCCTGCTGCCACCGTGCCCTGGGTACACTTAGCCCAGCCTGCCCCTGCTGCCACCGTGCCCTGGGCACTTCTAACCCAACCTCTCCCTCTGCCTCGGGTCTGAGGACCCCGAGCTGGGCTGGCAGGCAGCAACACTGCAGGAGCTGCCTTGAGGAGCAAGGACACTGCAGGCAAAGAGGGTGGCCAAGAACTTCCACCCCTGTGGCTTTTCTTCCTGGGCAAAGCTCCTGGCAAAGCCCCTGGGTGAAGCTTGTGCCCATGAGCAGCCTTTGCTGTCTCCTACCCTGCTCCTCGCTGCTGGACATCCCTTGGGTCTCCTGCAGCTCTTCCACCACACCAGCCTGGGGGAGATGGGAGCTCAGGATGAGCACCAGGTCACTTCTCACCTGCTTTTCGTCCAGGCAGCAGCTCTGGGAGGCTCTCAGACAAATGGGGAGATGCAAAGTGCTGCCAGAGCTGTCTGAGCCCCCAGCAGAAGCCACAGGCTCAGGAAGGGACTCCCAAACCCACCCAAACCCAACCCAAAAAGCCTTTCTGAAGGAAAGTTCAGGCTCTGGGAGGCTCCAGCAGCGGTGCCGGAGGAGTGCAGAGCTCTCTGCAGGAGGGTTGCAGCCCAGCGAGGAGCTTAGCAAGGCACACGGAAGGGGACCCCAGCGAGACCGAGCCAGAGATGGCTGCGAGATTTCCTCCCCTAATTCCCTCTAAGCCAACCCAGCTCTTCCCCGAGCTGGACGAAGCTCTCCCACGCAGCCCTCGGTGTTGGAGCAGCCGAGCAGAGACATCTCGTGGCAAGGAGAAGTCGGCACCGGGGAGGGGAAAGGAAACTTGCAGCGAGCCCCAGGAGCTGCAGGTGGAGAGGAATCCTCCCTGCGGTGGGAAAGGCTGCGCTGGTCCACGGGGGACACCTGCCGCTGGAATAGGTCCCTCAGGGCTGCTTCATCCAGCCTGGTCCTGAACACCTTCAGGGAGGTTGTGGAGCACAGAAGCACCGAACGTGATCGAAGATCACGTTCGGTGCTTCTGTGCTCCACAACCTCCCTGGAGAACCTGTGCCAGGTCCTCACCACCCTCAACCTGTGCCAGGTGCTGTGTAAACACAGATGAGGAGATAAATGGAGCTGCAGAGCCTGAGGGCATCTTGACAGCATCACAACTGTTGTGATTTAAAAGAGAAGGGAGAGGAACTTCAGCTGCTCACAACCGACCGGGCAGGGATTCCTCCCTCTCTGCTCCTCTGAGCTTCCATCGGCTGAGAAGGTGGAGCAGGGACAAGCTCCAAGCCTGGTTTGCAGTTCAGGAGCTGGCCCTGGGAGGAGGAAGAGAAGTGGATGAAGTAGCACTGGACAGAGGAAGAGAAGTGGATGAAGTAGCACTGGACAGAGGCCACAGCCTGTTTGAACCCCTGCAGGGATGGGGACTCCAGCACCTCCCTGGGCAGCCTCTGCCAGTCCCTGACCACTCTTGCAGCAAAGAAATTGTTCCTCACGGCCAACCTGAACCTCCCCTGCTGCACCCTGAGGCCATTTCTTCTGTCCTGTCACCTAGGCAGAAGAACTCAACCCTCACTTCACTCCAACCTCCTTCCACGGAGCTGCAGAGAGCAAAGAGCTCTGCCCTCAGCCTCCTCTTCTCCAGGCTGAACCCCCCCAGCTCCCTCAGCTGCTTCTCCCCAGCCCTGCTCTCCAGACCCTCCCTGCTGCCCTTCTCACTCGGGACTGGTCCTGTCCCACTCTTCCTTCTGAGAGTCACTTTCCCCACGAGTATCAGGAGAGCTTTTCTCAGCCCTGCCTGCTCTGCCTTTGGGCTGCAGCAGCATCCTGGGAGCAGCCTCAGCCATCTCCTGTGGTCCACCCCCTCTGGCCAGCTGCCATGAGGCTGTGCCACAGCTCTGGGCTGAGAGCAGCTGCAGCAGGCAGTGTGGCTCCTGCTTCCCCCTCTCCTGTGCTTGCTGCAGACACAGCAGGGCCAGGGCCGGGGCCAGGAGTGGTTTGGCAGAGCACAGGAGGGGCTGCAGTGGGGCAGGTGTGGATAGCTGGGAGGGCAGCAAGCAAAGCTGTGCTGTGGAGAGGGCAGAGCCTCGTCCTGCTCCCACTGCTAGGCAGCAGCTTTTTAAGCAGGGAGGAGAGGATTTGCTGTTTGGTCCTTTGGTCTTTGCTCTCTAAACCTCAGAGCAAATGATTGCTCCCCAGGCCTAACCCAACACAGCTCCCACGAGCCCTGGCTGGGGGCTAGGTTTGGGAAGGTCTTTCCTTCCCTGCCTCCACCTCCAACCTAACCAGGACGAGGAGGAGTTCAAAGACCTCAATTGTTTGTGGAACACTTTGAACACAGAAAGGGCCTTGGGCAGGGAGATGGATTGTGGCTGAAGCATGAGCCCAGCAGGCAAGAGACCTCAGCTGCATTCCCTGCTCAGCCACAGCATCAGCATACGGCCCCAGAGTGCTCTGCCCTGCCTCAGTTTCCCCACTGAAGAAATCAGGCTGAGGATCTGGCATGGAGGGGATGGATTGAAGGTTGAGGAGGGCAGATTGAGAGTGGAGATGTCCAGTGTGACCCTGCCTGGGGCAAGGTGGCACAAGGTGCAAGGGGTGGAGGATCTCCAGGACCTGAAAGGAGGCTGCAGGGAAGCTGGGAAGGGGCTTTTGGCAAGGGCTTGTGGTGATAGGCTGAGGGGGAATGGATAGAAGCTGGAAGAGGGGGGATGGAGACTGGAAATTAGGAAGGAATGCTTTAGGGTGAGGGTGAGGAGGCACTGGCACAGGTTGTGGCTGCCCCCTCCTTGGGGGCCAGGTTGGATGGGACCTTGAGCCACCTGTGCTGGTGGGAGGTGTCCCTGCCCACGGCAGGGGGCTTGGAACTGGCTGAGCTTCGAGGTTCCTTCCAGCCCAACCCATTCAATCCGTCTGTGGACCTGCCACTGGGGCTGCTTGGAGCATCTCAGAGGCTTGGTGAGGCCTTTGGATGGAGGCTACAAAGTGCTGTGGCCCAGAGGCTGTTCCCTGCCTCGAGCAAGGTGCTGTGCCCCTCCTGCTGGGCTCGGAGTGTGCCAACCGCGGCCCGAGGAGCTCAGCAGGCAGAGCAGACCTGGCACAGAAGGGGCGCAGGGGGGAGGTGACCTCCCTGATCTCCTGGGGGGTTGACTCCAGCCCAGCAGCCCTCCTGATGTGCACAGACACTGCCAGCAGCTGATTGCTTCACCCTGCGCCCTGCCGCTCTGGCTGAGGTCTCTGCTGGTCGGGGCACGACAAGGGCAGAGCATTTCCCTCCTCCCCTTCCACCCCTGCTGTTTCCTTTCCATTTAGCCAACGAACAATCCCCCTGAGCAAAGTCCTTATCAGCTCCCAGTGCTCCCTGCCAGGAGCCCAGGCTCAGAAAAGCTGCCTGAGGCTGCAGGGTTGGAGGAATCCCATCCTTGCTGCCTCCTGGGTGCCAGCAGGTCCTGCCCGGGACGGAGCTGGGGTGGGAAGAAGTTCCAGGTAGAAGAAACAGTGAGGCTGAGTCTGCCTCGAAGCCCAGAGAGCAACCAGAGCCTGGGCTGCAGCAGGAGCAGTGTGGGCAGCAGGGAAGTGATCCTGCCCCTCTACTCCCCGCTGCTGAGACCACACCTGGGGCACTGCAGCCAGCTCTGGAGCCCCTGGCACAAGAGGGATGTGGAGGTGCTGGAAGGGGTCCAGAGAAGGGCTGGAGCTGCTCTGCTGTGAGCAGAGGCTGAGGCAGTTGGGGCTGAGCAGTCTGCAGAGGAGAAGGCTCCCAGGGGACCTTCTTGTGGCCTTGCAGTGTCTGAAGGGGGCCTAAAGAAAGCTGGGGAGGGACTTTTGAGGCTGTCAGGTAGAGATAGGGCTGGGGGGGATGGAACAGAGCTGGAAATGAGGAGAGTCAGCCTGGAGGTGAGGAAGAAGTTGTTGAGCAGGAGGGTGATGAGAGCCTGGCAGGGATGAGCCTGGAAGCCTCACCCCTGGAGGTGCTCAAGGCCAGGCTGGGTGAGGCTGTGGGCAGCCTGCTCTGGTGTGAGGTGTCCCTGGGCATAGCAGGGGGTTGGCACTGGCTGCTCCTTGTGGTCCCTTCCAGCCCTGCCTGATTCTATCACTCTGTGACTCAATCAGTTGCACAGCAGCCACATCTCCCAGGCTCCCTGCAGCAGGAGGGATTGGGTTGATGGAACCTTGAAGCTCAAAGAGGGTCATGAACATTTCCAGCAGGTGATTCAGAGGCTTCTGCTGCTGTAGGAGACATTGGGGTGACTTACAAGGGCTTGTAGTGAGAGGGAATGGATTGAGAGACTGGCACAGGGTAAGGGTGGTGAGACCCTGGCACAGGTTAAGGGTGGTGAGACCCTGGCACAGGTTAAGGGTGGTGAGACCCTGGCACAGGTTAAGGGTGGTGAGACCCTGGCACAGGTTAAGGGTGGTGAGACCCTGGCACAGGTTTCCCAGGGAGGTTGTGGAGCACAGAAGCACCCAATGTGATCTTCGATCGAAGATCACATTGGGTGCTTCTGTGCTCCACAACGTCCCTGGAGGTGTTCAGGACCAGGCTGGAACTGGGCTCCAGAGGGTTGGAAGTGACCCAATCCTTTGGGCTTCTGTGCAGCTCCGCTGCGGGAAGGGTTAACTCCATCCAGGTGAGCCCTGCCTGTTCCGAGGCACATCCCAGCTCAACCGCAGACATCTTCAGCTCCTCGACGGGAAAAGCTGTGGGTGCAAAGTCAGACTTGTTGCCGAGGACCTGCCGGCTCGGAGCGGCTCAGTGTCACCTGTCAATCCCGCAGCCGCCTCCAGGGATGCGAGTCTCGGGTTACCGGCAGCGGAGCGGCGCTCGCCGCAGCCGGCGACGGCTCTCAGCGCAGGAGGCTGCAGCCTGCATTCCTCCCCCGGCTAAAAAAAGACTCCTGGTCTTTGATCTCTGGACTCCGTCTGCACCACATCGAGACAATGCAGAAGGCCCTTGGGGAGGGGGAGGAGGAGGAGGAGGAGGAGGAGGAGGAGGAGGAGGAGGAGGAGGAGGAGGAGGATGGGGAGGGGGTCGGGGGGAGGTGGGCTTGACAAGGCATTCCCTAAACCAGGCTTCTCTTCAGGTCCTGGAATCAAAGGGGAGGAGGGGAGCGGGCACGGCGCTGGGGATGAATGGCCAGAGGGAGCCTGGCAGGAGAGGAGGCACCACAAAGAGCCCATCCGAGGCTCCTTCTGAGGCAGGAGAGGCTCCAGCAGCGCAGGGCCAGGTGGTTTGAGGGGATGGGAATGAGCCTGGAGATGTCTCTGCCCTGCCCGGGGGAGCAGAGCAGCTCCGTGCCTGGGCTGGGTTCTCTGGGAGCGGCGCAGCAGCCTCGCCTGGCAGGCTCCGTGGAGGCTCCAGGATGGTCACCTTGGGAGGGTGAAGCTTCCATAGCCCATTTCTTCCCAAGGCTTTCAGCTCTCTCTCACAGTCCTAAGGGCCTCTCTCAGCTCACCTCACCACCTGCAGGCTTGCAGGAGTGTCCAGGTGAGGTCTCTCCTTCCCCGGTCACTGGAGGTGCAAGGGAAGTCCCTTCCTTGTCCAAGCAGGAGTTGGGGAAACCAAGACAAGGAAAAGCTCCACAGCTTGGCCAAGGCTGCTCTGGGAAGCGTGGGAAAAGAGCAGGAATTGTGCAGCCTGGGCCAGGACCTTCACCCCAGGGTCACTCCCTCCTGGAAAGCTCCGACCTCCAGAACAGTTCCCAGCTGTCTGCACAGACACATCTCAGCCCACCTGAGCCAGGGCTGCCTGGGAACCTTCAGGCCCTGGGCCCTGTCCCCATCCTTCACACTCATGAAGGATCTCCCCTGCAGCAGGGGGGCTTGGCCTTGGCTCCCTCCAGCCCTCAGCTCCTTCCCTCCAGGCTGCTGAGCACAAAGCCAGGAGCTGCCCCCCTGGCCAGGACACTGCTGCTTCCCCATGCCAGCTTCACAGATCCCTTGGGAATGTCTTCCCCTGCCACTATCCCCTTGGGCCACGGGGTCCTGCCCTCAGCCACCAGCACCAACAGGGATGGTCTGGATGCTGGAGTGATGGATGGAATGGGGCTGGGGATGTGGCTCTGCTTCCTGGCTCCTCCTCGGGCTTCCTGCACAGCCTGGAGCAAACTCCTCTGCTGTCTCTGTGCTTTGTCTGCCTGCCAGGGGAGAGGGAGCAGCACTCCCCACAGCTCCTGTCCACTCTGCTTCCCCTTGCTTCAACCCAGCCCCCAGAGCTGTGCACAGGAGGGGTTGGCCCTGACAGCTCAGAGCAGACTCAGGATCAGAGGTGGTTTGAGTTGGAAGGGACCTCCATGTCCCACTCCCCTGCCACGGGTGGGGACACCTCCCACCGGCCCAGGTTGTTCAGAGCCTTACCCAGCCTGGGCTGCATCCCAGGCACGAAGCATCCACAGCTTCTCTGGGTGACCTGCTCCAGTGTCTCACCACCCTCACAGTGAAGAACTTCCTCCTCATGTCCAGGCTAAACCTCCCCTGCTCTAGTTTCAAACCATCATCCCTCTTCCTGTCTCTCCAAGCCCCTGTCAGAAGTCCCTCCCCAGCTCTCCTGCAACCCCCTGCAGATCCTGGCAGGCTGCCCTAAGGTCTCCCAGGAGCCTTCTCTTCTCCAGCCTGAACAGATCCAGCTCCCTCAGCCTGCCCTCCCAGGAGATGTGCTCCAGCCCTCTGAGCATCTCCACGGCCTCCTCTGAACCCTCTCCAACAGTTCTATGTCCTTCTGATGCTGGGGGCTCCAGAGCTGGACACAGTGCCCCAGGCAGGGTCTCACCAGAGCACAGCAGAGGGGCAGAATCCTCCGGGGCAGCAACAGGCAGTGCAGAACCCAGTGGCAGAGCCACTGCAGCCTTTGGGGGCTGAGCTGTGTGGACCCTCCCTGCTCTGGTCAGAGGGGTAAAGCCCAAGCAGTGCAAGCCACCAGGGCTCATGCCCCCCCCGATGTGCAAAGGGGTCCTGGGCTGCAGGTTTGCCCTCCCAGCCCTTGCTCAGTCTCTTTCTCCCTCTCTTCTGAGCCTGCACCTACCTGCAGAGGCAACTCAGCTGCAGTGCAGTTGGCAATCCGAGGGGAGTCAGCCCCCAGAGTGCTTTGAATGCTTCCAGAGGAGCCTGGCTGCTGTCCCTCACGTCTTACATGGTGGGTGGCAGAGGCCTGGCTAACCCCTCAGCAGCAGTCCAGGAGGTGCCAGGGCTCCCTCCCCGGCTCCAGCCAGGATTCACAGCTTCAGACCTGTCAGCTACAGCCCCAGCAGCTGCTGCAGAGGAATCCCTTCACCTGGGAACAGTCTCCACTTACTCCTCCACACAGACCCTTGGCTGTGCAAGCTTCATTGTCTCTTCCCTCATCCATCAAATAGCTCTTTCTGGAGGGGTCTGATGTCACCCAGGCAAATGCCTCTAGAGCCTCCAAGCAAACCTTTACGTCCTGATAGTCCCAGCAGGGCCACGATGTGAGAGGAGATGCTCAGGTCCTGAGGAATCAGGTTCTCATGAGGCTGATTTGGGGAGGAGAGGCTCAGGTTCTAAGGAATCTGCAGTATGGTGTCAGACCTGGGGCCTGGTGTCAGACTTGGAGCCTGGTGTCACATCTGGAGCCTGGTGTCACATCTGGAGTATGGTGTCACATCTGGAGTAGTGAGTGCAGTTCTGGGCTCCCCTCTCCTCTCAAGAGAGGGAGAGAAGTGCTGGAGAGAGCCCAGAGGAGGCTGCAGAGCTGCTGAGGGCCTGGAGCAGCTCTGTGAGGAGCAAAGGCTGAGCCCTGGGGCTGAGAGCCTGCACAAGAGCAGCCCCAGAGGGGAGCTGAGCAGTGCCCAGCAAGAGCGAAAGGAGCTGTGGGGGGCAAGAGGCTGGGGCCAGACTCTGCTCAGTGGTGCCCAGGGACAGCACAAGGGGCAGTGGGCACAGACTGGAGCCCAGGAAGCTCCACCTGAGCAGGAGGAGAAACTTGCTTGGTGTGAGGGTGCAGAGCCCTGGGGCAGGCTGCCCAGAGGGGTTGTGAAGTCTCCTCCTCTGCAGAGCTTCCAACCCCCCCTGGGCACTGTGCTGCTGGGCAAGCTGCTGTGGGTGCCCTGCTGGAGCAGGGGGTTTGGACTGGCTGAGCTCCAGAGGTCCCTTCCAGCCCTCCCCATGCTGGGATGCTGTCAGCCAGGTCCCTCATGTGCCTAGTTTTGGGGTGAGCTGCTCATGTTCTAGGCAATCAACTCCTTCATCTCGCTCTTTTTGCAGCCCCAGGTTTGAGACTGGGGGCAGCAAGAAACACTTTCCACGTGGAAGTGTCTGCCACCAGCACCCCACGGCAGAGAAAACCACCTCAAACCACCAGCCTCAGGCTGGCCAGGGAGGTGCAGCATCCACACACAATTACTCCTGCAGGGATGTGTCTTTGGAGATCAGAGTGAGAACCTCAACCCCTGTTCTCTCCAAAGAGCTGAGCATTGACTCCTTGGAGTAGGAAATGTCCTTTGGTGCTAGTCAGAGAGGCAGGGGACAGATCACAACCTGCTCCAGGTGGATTTTCTCACACAGTTTAAAACCATAATTCCAGGCCTCTGGAGTTTCCCACAGAAATTTCCTTCACTTTCTGATGGAAAAAAACCAAAGCAAATAAATGAACTCTTCATTGGCTGGCAGGAGTTTGGGAGTTAACCTTTGTGGATTAGAGAGGGAGAAGGGCCACAAGCACAGCACAACTGCAAAGGGTTGCCCCAGGGTGAGCTAACTCAGGTGGCAGCTTTCAGACACAGCCTCTTGCCCACACTGATGTGAGGGTGAAGGTCAGCAGGAGCTGCCTGCAGTGCCTTGGGGGTGTCCAACTTATCAGCTGCCCCAACCACCTCCTTGGGCACTTCTCCTCCTGGCCCAGTTCAGCTGTGCAGCAGCTCCCTGACACCAGCTTGCTGCTCCCCGGGGCTCAGGAGGGGCAGTCCTTGTGCACAGCCCAAGCTGGGGGTGTAGAATGGGTTGGGCTGGAAGGGAGCACAGAGCTCAGCCAGTTCCAGCCCCGGTGCCATGGGCAGGGACCCCTCCCACCTGCACAGGTATCTCAAGGCCTCATCCAACCTGGCCTTGGACACCTCCAGGGAGGGAGCAGCCTCCTGGGCAGCCTTCCCCACCCTCCCTGCAGAGAACTTCTTCCCCATCTCCAGGCTCAATCTCCCCTCTCCCAGCTCAAATCCATCCCCTCTCATCCTATCACCACAGACCCTTCTGAGAACTCCCTCCCCAGTTTCCCTGCAGGCTCCTTTCAGGTAGCTGAAGATGCTGGGGGGGAAGTGGAAGCCTTTGGGAAGTGCCCTCCTGCTGCTGGGCTCTCAGCAGCTCTCCTAACTCAGAGCCTAGAACAGGCACAGGCAAAAGCAGGAGTGCCCAGGGCTGAAACCCCTCAGGAGCTGTGCCCCCAGACCAAGGATTCAGCAGAACATTGCTTTGCTTCCCTCTCTTTGCCCTGTGGCTTTTCAGCCTGCTGGGTTCATGCATTGCCTGGGTTTGGGTTAGTGTTTTCCCCAGGTAATGAGGGTTAGCAACAGACTCCTCAGCCTGAAATGAAAGTTGAGCTTCCCAAAGCCACCACTCCAGAACCTGGCTCCAAACATCATCAAGATGTGAGTTGGCAGCACAATAAAGAACTAAATAACAGGACAGGACTCTGGACCCAGCACCGTCAGGGGGTGAGTTGTCATTACCCTTAATGGGGGTGAGGAGCTGCCCATGGGTTTCTTAGGCTCCAAAAATAAAGCAGCCTCCCATTGAAGTCTGCAAGCCCCCCCCCAGCTCTCCTGAAGGCCTGGGATGAAGCAGAGGCATGAGCCTGCTGAGCCCCAACCCACTCTGCCACGCTGCAGCACTTCAAAGAGGGCTTCAGAGGTGAATCAAGCCCAGGCTGGGCACAGAGCATCACCACCAGCGGCTCTGAGAGCTCTGCCTCGGCTCAGTTCTGCTTTGGGTCACACTTGGCTCAGCTCCTGCCCAATCCCTGGTCCCTTCCTCTGAATCCTAGAAAGCTTCATCGTCCCCGGGCTGCCCTCCCCCAGCCGCAGCAGCCTCCCGGCGCGGGCAGAGTGCTCATTAGCCGCGGGGCAATGCGGCAGTGGGAGGACGAAATTGCAGCCTTCCAGCAGACGCGGACCTGTCCTTCTGTGCCCCTGGGTCGCCAGGCAGAGCACTGCTCAGCTCAGCTGGGATGGCAGGCACTGGATCAGCCTCCCCTTCTTCTGGTGCCCCTGAGCCAGCACAGTGCCCGCTCCCCCTGCCAGCGCTGCCAAGGCTGTGGAGCGACGGATTAAAGGGCGAGAGGCAGCTCTGGGAGTGGGCAGAGCTAAGGGAGTGAGCAAAAAGGCAGCTTAAGGTTACTGGCAGACAACCAAGTGCCCGGGACAGGGACTGTGCTCCGCAGGCAGCGGAGGAGGCGCTGGTGGCTGAGCCGGGGCTGCTGGCCAGGGCTCCTCAGCTCCGTTTCCAGCTGTGGGGGTGAGGTAGGGAGGGAGCTGCGAGGCAGGATGTGGGATTCTGCTCCCGGCTGGGGGCACCTAGGGCAAAGCCACCTGGTCCTTGCTCCTGGCTGTCACCGAGAGCTGGAGGTAAGGAGTGGAGACCCCTGGGCTGCCTGAGCAGCACCACACTGAGCAAAGAGCTTCTGCTTCCCCTGCTGCCTGGAAAATGGGAGAGTGAAAGTGCTGCTGCTCTGCCCCCAGCCTGAACCACCTCTCTGCAGGGCCTTTGTGCTCCTTGGCAGCCAGGCACAGGATAAACACCAGATGTTAAGTAAAGAAGCTTTGGTCAGGCAAGGACCCACTATGAGTCCAAGCTATGGTCTGAAACTAGAGCAGGATAGGTTCAGGCTGGATGTTAGGAAGCAGAGTGGTGGAGAGGCTGCAGAGGAAGCAGAGTGGCAGCAGAGGCTGCCCAGGGAGCTGGTGGAGGCTCCATCCCTGCTGACATTCAAGGGCAGGCTCTAAGCACCCTGCTCTCGTTGGGGGTGTCCCTGCTGGCTGCAAGGGACTGGATGACCTTTAAAGGTTCCTTCCAGCCCAACCCCTTCCCTGATTCTCTGGTTCTGAGCTTCTATCCCAAGCTGAGCAGTGTGTGAGGCCAAGGAAGATGTCAGGGGAGTCAAACACTGCCATGAAAGACCAAAGAACCTTTTCACTTCCTCATATTTAGTTGTGTCTTAATCATGATTTATCTCAGGGAGCAGAGGGGATTAAAGGGTTGGTCAGGTCTAGGTGCAAGGAAACCACAAGGCAGGTAGAAAACAAAGAGCTCTACAAGAACTGAGCTCTTTCAGTGCTTTCCAGCACCGGGAGGGAGATGTTTTCCTGCCTCCTCCCTGCTGGGTTCCTCCACCTGCCCTTCAGCACTGTGATCTGGCTGCTGGCAGAGCCCAGTCTGGACGTCCAGCCAAGATGAGCTCTCCTCAGATCTGCAGCTCTGTGTGCAGGGAGAGAGTAAATCAACTCTCAGCTTGTGCAGCTCCTGCCCCAGGCAGGAGAGCAGCCCCAGAGAGGGCCTGGCCTTGTTTGGAAGGCAAAGCCTGATGAGTTCAGTCCTACCCCGAGAGAAGGCTCCAAGTGGGTGGGTACTGGGTGGGTACTGGGTGGGTACTGGGTGTGCTGTGACTCCACTGCAGACACCCAGCCTGGCTCTGGCACAGACCAAGGATCAATGCTGGGCAGTGGTGGGTGTGAAGGGATCACAGGAACAGAGCATGTTAGGGGTTGGAAGGGACCTCCAACCCCCTTGCAGCCAGCAGGGACACCCCCAACTGCAGCAGGTTGCTCAGAGCCCCACCAAGCCTGACCATGAATGTTCCAAGGACAGAGCCTCACCAGCTCCCTGGGCAGCCTCTTCCAGCTCCCTGCTTCCTAACGTCCCACCTGAGCCCAGGCTCATTGCCTAGTGCAGGTCACACAGGGGCACAGGTCACACTGGGTACAAGTCACACAGGGGCACAGGTCACACTGGCTGCAGGTCACACTGGCTGCAGGTCACACTGCAGCTCCTGGAGTGCAGCTCCTGCTCATAGCCAGAGGCTCTTTGCTGGTCAGGTGAGATGTTCACTCATTAGTGTTACAAATCCCCACTGAGCACTAAAGCCTTGGGCCTGCAGGCAGAGGTGGCAGTGCCATGCTGCTGGCACTGCAAACAGCCAAGGCAGAGATGGTGCCCAGCAGAAAGTGCCAGGTCATGAGGGAGGGACAGGAGCAAAGCTACAGCTGGGGAAATTCAGATTGGATGTTAGGAAGAAGTTCTTCAGCATGAGGGTGGTGAGAGCCTGGCACAGGTTGCCCAGGGAGGTTGTGGAAGCCCCTGGAGGTGTTCAGGACCAGGCTGGATGTGGCTCTGAGCAGCCTGATCTGGTGTGAGGTGTCCCTGCCCATGGCAGGGGGGGTGGAGCTGGATGGCCTTGGGGGTCCCTTCCAGCCCTGGCAGCTCAGGGGTTCTGTGCCCATCTCAAGCCCTCCATGGAAAAGCTCCAAACCTGGCTCCCAAGAGGACTTCCCTGTGGGTGGCACAACTCCCTTCTAGGCAAACATTAGAGCAGCTTTAAAGGTCTCAGTTCTGAGCCTCTTGGGACCAGCAAACCCTTGCTGGCAACTTAGCAACCTTGGGTGCAGCCAGGAGCTTCCTCCAGCCCCCATCCTGCCTCCCCGAGCAGGATGTGCAACACCTACACAGCCCAGAGCCCAGGTGCCAACTGCCTCTGCCCAGGCAGGAGGAAAAGGAAGCAGCAGGAGCCTGGGAAGGAGCAGGATGTCACAGAGGGAACCAGGAACAAGTCCTGACCCTCTCTGCCAGCTGGCTCAGTGTTGTGGCTCTTGAACCATGGTCAAGTCCTGCAGTCACAGAGGCACAGAATCCTTCTGCCTGGAAGAGATCTTCCATAGAGTCACAGACCCAAGCAGGCTGCAGAGAGCTCCAAGCTCCTGCAGCCCAACCCAGCCCCCAGCCCTGCCCAACCACCCAGACCATGGCACTCAGTGCCCAGCCAGGCTTGGCTCCAACACCTCCAGCCATGGGCACTGCACCCCCTCCCTGGGCAGCCCATTCCAATGCCAATCACTCTCTCTGCCAGCAACTTCCTCCTCACATCCAGCCTGACCCTGCCCTGGCACAGCTTGAGGCTGTGTCCCCTTCTTCTGGCCCTGGCTGCCTGGCAGCAGAGCCCAACCCCAGCTGGCTACAGCCTCCCTGCAGGGAGCTGCAGGCAGCAATGAGCTCTGCCCTGAGCCTCCTCTCCTGCAGGCTGCAGCCCCCCAGCTCCCTCAGCTGCTCCTCCCCAGCCCTGTTCTCCAGACCCTTCCCCAGCTTGGTTGCCCTTCTGTGGTCATGAGGAAGAGGCATCCAAGTGTCCCCCTCACAAAGCAGAAGGTTCTGTGCCCCTGGAGCTTCCTGCCCGTGGTCTGCACAGCAGCCCCTGGGCTCCTGCATGGGTTCAGAGGCGAAGCAGCTCAGCAGCCCTGGGCTGGGCCAGGCTGTGGCAGGGAAGAGCAAGGTGCTGCAGGAAGCAGGGAAGGTGATTCAGCAGGTGGGGTTCTCCCCTCTGGGCAGTGTGAAACTCCTGCCTTGGTGTGGCTCCTGGGACCTGCTGGCTGCTAGGGCTCAGCTGCTCCCAGTCTGCACCACTTCTGAGCTGGGAGGGCTGTGGGAACATGTCCCTGTGGCCCTCAGGGCTCACCAGTGGGAGCAGTCCCACGAGGTGCTGAGGACCTGGGGGAGTTAGGCAGTGGCTGGGCTCAGCCTGGCAAAAGGATTCTGTGATCAAAAGTGGGAATGGTCACACCTGGAAAGGAAGGAAAACACTTTGGTGCCTCTGCTAGGAAGTTCTCAGGTCGAAGATCACATTGGGTGCTTCTGTGCTCCACAACCTCCCTGGAGGTGCTCAGGACCAGGCTGGATGAAGCCCTGAGGGACCTGTTCCCGTGAGAGGTGTCCCTGCCTGTGGACCTGGCTGAGCTCTGAGCTCCCTTCCAACCATTCCATCATCCTCCACTCTGCATCGTGTGGGACCTTTGCTACCTGCTGCAGGGCTGGAGGAGCTGGCAGGAGCCCCGAAGCAGCTCCTCAGGTCTCTTTCCCAGCCGGGTTTGTGCCCTTCCCTCGCTCGTGGCTCAGCCTCCCGCAGACGCCGCAGCGCTCGGAGCCTCGGCGGCACCGGGGGGGGGCAAGGAGGAGCCGGGAGCTGGGAGAGGCTGAGCCGAGGGCAGATCCTCCTGCAGACCTGCAGGCACCTTGCAGAAACCACAGAACGGGAACCGAATAAACAAGCGGAGAGGCTCCGAGCTCACCACACCCCCGCGGCCCCCGGCGGGCAGCGCCGGTCCGCGGCTGCCAAGGCACTGACGGAGCTGGCAGCGATGCAGCCCCAGGGCTGGCAGGGGCTGGGGGGCAGGCTGGGGGGGGGCAGTCAGAGGTAAGGGGCTGGGAGGAATCAGAACCACAGCACCCTGCAGGCTGGCAGACCCCCCAGGAGCACCCAGCCCGACCCAGAGCCCTGCTCTGCGAGGGTCACCTTGAACCATCTCCCCAAGCACCACATCCACACCACCCTGGCACAGCCCGGGGGGGCGACTCCAGCA
The DNA here is from genome assembly GCA_013400475.1 of Tricholaema leucomelas. NCBI lineage: Eukaryota > Metazoa > Chordata > Aves > Piciformes > Lybiidae > Tricholaema lacrymosa > Tricholaema leucomelas. Next base: position 218,753 of record WAAF01010014.1, on the reverse strand, counting down.
CCTCCCTGGGCAGCTCATGCCAGGCCCTGACCATGAAAACCTCTTCCTGGTGTCCATCCTGACCCCCCCCAGCCTCAGCCTGAGCCCATTCCCCCCTGAGCTGTGAGCAGAGCCCAGCAGCAGCCTCTGCACAGTGCCCTTCAGGCAGCTGCAGACAGCAGGGAGGTCTCCCTCAGCCTCCTCTTCCTCACACTACCCCTCCCCAGCTCCCTCAGCTGCTCCTCAGCAGATTTGTTCCCCAGGCCCTTCACAGCTCTGTTGCCCTCCTCTAACCTGCTCCAGCACCTCCACAGCTCTGCTGTGTGGCAGTGCCCAAGCTGCACACAGCACTCGAGCTGTGGCCTCAGCAGAGCCCAGCCCAAGGGCACAATCAGCTCCTGCTGCTGGGCACAGCATTGCTAATCCCAGCCAGGATGCCCTTGGCCTTCTTGGCTGCCTGGGCACACTGCTGGGCTCACACTCAGCCCCCTGGGCACACTGCTGGGCTCACTCTCACCCTCCTGGGCACACTGCTGGGCTCACTCTCACCCCCCTGGGCACACTGCTGGGCTCACAGCCCCCTGGGCACACTGCTGGGCTCACAGTGAGCCCCCTGGGCACACCTTCCTCTAGTCCCAAACCTGTGGCCCTGCTCCAGTCCCAGGCTGTGACCCTCCTGCCACAATAAGCCCTCCTCAATTGTCCCTCCCCAGCTCCCCTGCAGCCCCCTTCAGCTACTGGAAGGGCACAAGAAGGTCTCCCTGTGTCCTCAGGTGGCTTCCTCGAAGGTTGGCACAGCAGCCAGGGGAGGGCTCCAGCTCCCTGCTTGCCCTATCTCCACAGCTCCAGTGGAGGGCTGGGAGGAGCTGCTGGTGGCAAGGGGGCACAAGAGGGTGTGCCAGTCCCTGGTGAATCTTGGTCCCTCTTAGACCCCAAGGGAGGGTGCAGGGTGACCTGCAGGCAAGCTCTGGCTGGGTGTCAGGGAGGAACCCCAAGATGTCAGCCTTGCTGCCTCACTTTGAGCACACATCCTTGGCACTTCCAACTCCTTCCCAGGCCTCCACTCTCCTCCTCCATCCACTTTGCCTTCATCTTTTCCCCTTAAGTCACTGGGAGCCAGCAGAGAGCAGAGTGCAGGAGCAGCAGCCTGCAGCTTCCTTCACTGCTTCAGTCTCTGTCTCTTGTGCCCCTCCTGGAGTCCTCCTGAGCTGTTGATGGTTTGCATTGCCCTGATCAGGGCCTTTGCATTCCCCAATTGTCTGCAGAGGTTGATCCTGACCAGCACACAGAGGCAGGCAAAGCAGGGCCCGAGGGGAAGATGGAAGCTGAAGGCTTCCCCTGTCCATTTCAGCCACTTTGGGATGAGTTCAGAGAGGGCAACCAAATGCCTCTGCCCTTGCCCACAGGTGCCCTTTCCCTGGGCACCCAGGCAAAGACCCAGAGGAGAGGAACTCCCCTTCAGTGCCAGCTGAGAGCTGTTGGGCAGTGTCTCGCCAGGGGGGGGAGTGTGATGCATCTCTTGCCCCAGAAGCAGGGACGAAGGAGACCTTGGAGCAGCCTTCCAGTGCCTGAAGGGGGCTACAGGAGAGCTGGGGAGGGACTTTTGACAAGGGCTGGGAGTGACATGGAGGAATGGATTGAAGCTGGAAGAGGGCAGATTGAGACTGGAGATGAGGAAGAAACTCTTGCCAGTGAGGGTGGGGAAACAGTGGAACAGGTTTCCCAGGGAGGCTGTGGATGTCCCCTCCCTGGAGGTGCTCAAGGTCAGGCTGAACGAGGCCTTGAGCAGCCTGAGCTGGTGGCAGGAGGGCTGGAACTGGCTGATCCTGAAGTTCCTTTCCAACCCAACCCATTCCATGGTTCTGTGACTCGTGATGGGTTGGGAAAGTCATCACACTCCAACCTCCCTGGAGCTGGGGATGAGAGCTGATTGTCCTCTCCTGCTCCTCCAGGGCTGCCTTGGGAAGGGCTCTCACAGCTCTGCGAGCTGCAGCCACGCAGGAGGCAGGACCTGCCCTGCACAGGACTCCCCTGGAGGGCAGCAGGACTTTGGAGCTTGTCCTACCAGGACCTAGGCAGAGCTGGTGACTCCCTCTGCTCACCTGAGTGGTGAAGGCCTGGATGAGCCTGACAGGGATCTGGTTTTGCAAAGCCAAACATGATCACATTGATCACCTCAGAGCTCCCTGGAGCTGTTCACAGCCAGCTTGGATGAGACCTTAAAGCAACCTGTGCTGCTTGGAGCTGTCCCTGCCCTTGGCAGGAGGCTTGGAACTGGCTGAGCTTTGTGCTCCCTTCCAACCCAACCCACTCCATGAATCCATGAGCTTCCTGCTCCCAGGATGGAGCCATGGATGTGGGAGATGAAGGAGATGTGATCTGAGGGCTCAGCTCTCGAGGACTGCCTCCCTGCTTGGCTCTCCGGCAGCAGGCAGCAGCCTCTGTGCTTGGGTCTGCTGGGCATGGTTGTGACACACCAGGGAGAGCCACCCAGCAGCTGGGGCAGGCTGGGAAAGAAGGAGCATTTCCACAGCTCTGGAATGAAGCTCCTGCTCCCAGGAGCTGGGGCTGCTGGAACGTTTAGTCAGCAGCACCAAGGGAGGAGACCAGGCAGGGCTGCAGGATTGCAAGAGGCCCTGTGGGGCAAAACAAGGGCAGGGACATCAGAGGGGTGGAGGTGAGCAGAGCCTGCAGGGTGGGGGCTGGCTCAGGCAGCAGAGCAACTTCCAGCTCTTTCCTGCTCTTTGCACTGCTGGGGCTGGGGAGCCTTGGGCTGGCAGAAGGAGCTGCAGTGGGGTCAGGTGAGGCAGGGGCAGCAGGGGAGTCGTGGGACCATGGCAGGGTTTGACCTGCAAAGGTCACCCAGGCCAACCCCCTCGCTGTCAGCAGGGACATCCTCCACGAGGTCAGGCTGCTCACAGCCTGCTCAAGCCTCAGCTCCCTCCCTGGGCAACCTGTTGCAGTGTTCAGCAGACTCCTGGTGCAGAACTTGTTCCTCACATCCAATCCACATCTTCCATCCCATTCGGTGCTTCTGAGCTCCACAACCTCCCTGCAGGTGGTCAGGACCAGGCTGGACGAGGCCCTGAGTGACCTGTTCCAGTGGGAGCTGTCCCTGCCTGTGGCAGGGGGTTGGAACTGGCTGAGCTCTGAGCTCCCTTCCAGCCCAACCCATTCCCTGGTTCTGCCTCCACGCCACAGCCTCTCTGCTGCAGTCCCCTCTGGCATCTGGGCTGGGAGACAGCGAAGGGAGCCCAGACTGAGGACAGCGACAGGAGCTGAGCTCAGGCTGTGCTCAGAAGCAGCACAGGAGGATGTGAGGTGGATAAAGGACTCTGCAGGGAGGTTGTAGAAGTGGCCTGAGAATGAGAAGCTGTCAAGAGGAGGAGCTCCTCCAAAGCACTGCAGCCACTGAGCTCCCCTTGCTGCCCAGAGCAGCTCCAGGAGCACTAAGAGCTCCCAGACCCTGGGGAGCTGCTGGGGAAGGTGTCCAACCGAAGGGCCAGAGCCAGGCAGCATTGGGAGACATCTCTGAGCCCTTCCACTCGATGAGGATCCTCTCCTGGACACAGTCTGGCCCTGCTGAGGAGCAGAAGCAGCAGGCTGCAGACACACAGAGCCCACCAGGGCCACGCTCAGGCACCGGAGGGGTTAACCACGACCCCTGGCAGGTGGTTTATGGACTTCCTTGGGGTTTTCCCCTTAATGCCTTCATCCATCTCCCTGCCTTGTCCCTCATCCACTCCCAGCTTCCCAGAGGGGCCCTCGGGCAGAGCTGGTCGGGAGGCTGAGCTCTGGTATGTGTGTGTGTGCCTGTGGCTCCTGGAGCCCAGGCTGGGTGGTAAGAATCACTTCAAAGGGGCTGCAGGACCAGGGAGCTGCAGAAGGCTGTAATTAGCAGCCTGCCTGAGCCACCCTCCCAGCCTGTTTGAAGTAGCTCAGAGCGCAGCAGCATCAAAGGGAAGAGCCTTGCAGGAGCCGGGAGAAGGAGGGAAGGAGCCACTGCAGGCACAGCCCAGAGCCGCCAGGAAGAACGACCCCGGAGGCGTTTTACACCTGCCGCCTCCAGCACCCCGCCGAGACCTGCATCACCTCCAGCTCCCGGCGCTGGAGCAGCTCCCAGTCACTGCCAGGGCAGCAGTGGGGCAGAGCTTCACCAGGGAGCGGTGGAGAGGCAGAGTCTAGGGTTAAGGCAGTGGCAGAAGTGCCCTGGCAGGAAGATCATGGATTCATGGAATGGTTTGGGTTGGAAGGGACCTTCGACATCATCCAGCTCCAACCCCTCTGCCAGGGGCAGGGACAGCTCCTGCCGGAGCAGGCTGCGCCCCAGGCAGGGCGGCAAAGCGATCCTGAGTGTCCCTGCAGAGTTCATTACTAATTGGCTCCTTTTGTCCCTTCCTCCTCGGCTTGCAGGGTGCAAAGCAGATGCTGGGCTTGAGCTTTCCCAGAGCTACAGCAGCAGAGAAGAGACCTGTTAAAGGTCATCTAGTCCCAGCCCCCTGCAGCCAGCAGGGACAGCCCCAGCTGGAGCAGGCTGCTCACAGCCCCAGCTGACAACCTGCCCTGCAGAGGTCCCGGGGGTGGGCATCTGCCACCTCTCTGGGCAGCCTGGGCCAGGCTCTCCCCACCCTCAGGATCAAGAATCTCTTCCTTCTCTCCAGTCTGAACCTTCCTCTTCCAGTTCAAAGCCATGTGTTGGGGCAGCACAAGGGGAGATGGTAGGAAGCTGGAAGTGAGAGACTGAGAGTGGAGGGAAGGGAGAAATGTTTGGCAGGGAGGGTGGGGAGAGCCTGGCCCAGGCTGCCCAGAGAGGTGCCCACCCCTGGCAGCATCCCAGGTCAGGTTGTGTGAGGCTCTCAGCAGCCTGCTCCAGCTGGGAATGCCCCTGCTGAGTGCAGGGGGGGTTGGACTGGGATGTCTCAACCCAGGCTGTGCTCTTCTCTGCTTCCTGAGTCATTGCCACTGCCTCTGCAGCACCCTCTTGGCTCGGCACTGGCTCCTGCCTGGAAAGAGGGACTGAAATCCACATCGAATCCACAGCTTCCTTCCCGTGCACCTCCCTGTCCCCTCCAGTGGGAAAGTCACCTCCTTCACTGTCCCCACAGCACAGAGACCTCACAGGCTGGAGGAGCTGCCAGGAAGGGACATCCTCACCAGCCCTGAGCAGAGGTCTCCTGCCCTTTAGCCCTTTCCAGCAGACACTGGAGGGTTGTGAGGTGGAGCTGAGCATCTCCTGTCTCTGGCTGCTCCCCACCAAGCCAGGCTGAGAGCAGCTCTTGCCCGACCCTTGCAGCTCTTCCCAGAGGAGAAGAAACTTTCTCACTGGGAAGAAAAACAAATGCTTCATCTGCAGTGTTTGTCTGGGAAAGCATCCAGGGAGGGGGGAGGAGGGGGAAGAATCCCAACCCCCCAGGTCCCAATATTCCCTGCTTCAGATCCACTGGAAAAATAAAGTTCATTCTTGGAAAGAGAGCAAAGGAAATGCTTTAATCTCAGCCTGGTTCCAGTTCCAAACTGGTTCTGCTTGTGCACACACACAGCCCCTCCCCAGGGGCCTGGGAGATTCCCAAGGGAGGGAAGCTCTGTGGAAGCAGCAGTGGAATTCCCAGTGGGGCCTGCAGCCCCAGAGCTGTCGTTTGCCCCCTTAGATCCTTCAGCCATCGGCGTCCTTAGAGCCTCAGAGTGTCCCTCTGGCCCTGCTGGGGGGGACTGCAGTGCCTGGGTTGGGGATTCCAGCTGTGGCAATGAGGACAGCAGCAGTGGAGGGCAATGCTGAGGAGAGCCAAGGGGCTGCAGGGCTCAGAGCTCCCACCAGGGCTGTGAAACGCAGCAGCAGGACCCAGCTCCCCTCCAGCAGTGCCAATGTAAACCCCAGGCCAATCCACTCAGACTTAGCCTGCCCTGGGCCAAGGCAGCTCCCAGCCGAGAGCCTTCCCCTGCCCTCCACAGCCACTTTCTCCTTCCCCGGGTTCTGCTCTGGAGGATTAAGCAGCAGCCCTGGGAGCTCCATGCAGCCATGGCCCAGCAGTGGCAGGACAGCCCTGGCAGAGGTGCTGAGCAGTGATGTGCCTGTGCCACCCCCGTGGCAGTGATGTGCCTGTGCTGCCCCTGGCACCTGAACCCACCCTGCCCAGGGAGGGTTCCTGCTGATGCAGGGGGGTGGATGAGATGAGCTGTGCCAGGGCAGGGTCAGGCTGGATGTGAGGAGGAAGCTCTGCCCAGGGAGAGTGATTGGCATTGGAATGGGCTGCCCAGGGAGGGAGTGGAGTGCCCATGGCTGGAGGTGCTGAAGCCAAGCCTGGCTGGGCACTGAGTGCCATGGTCGGGGTGGGTGCTAGGTTGGGCTGGAGGAGCTTGGAGCTCTCTGCCAACCTGCCTGGGTCTGTGATTCTATGAGCTCAGAGGGTCCCTTCCAACCCACTGCAACCTGTGAGTGGGCAGAGGCTGCCCAGGGAGGTGGTGGAGTCCCCAGCCCTGGAGGTGTCCAAGCAACCTGTGCCCATGGTTTGGTGGCCACGGTGGGGTTGGGCTGGATGACTCTGGGATGTCACTCAGGCTCTTGCCCATTCTCTCCCCTTCCCTCAGCTCCACACCAAGCAGAGGCTGTCCCAGGTAGCTCCAGCCCAAGGACACCACTGCTAAGCCTCACTCAGGCTCCTGCCCATCCTCTCCCCTTCCCTCAGCTCCACACCAAGCAGAGGCTGTCCCAGGTAGCTCCAGCCCAAGGACACCACTGATAAACTCCAGCTGCAAAAAAATCCCCACTGCAGTTCCCATTCCAGGCAGGAGGAGCAGGAGCTGCAGGATCAGGGCTAGGAGGCAGCTCCAAGGCCACGATGCCAAGGCAGGAGCCAAGCTGGTGAGGTCCCTGCCCCTGCTCTGTGCTGCTGCCAGCTCCCGTGACCAGCCTGCTCCCACTGGCGACCAGAGGCTTAGCCACAGCGCTGGGCTGGCTCTGGAGGGCCCTCCCAGGAGGAAATGTGGTTTCACAGTGGCTGCTTGTCCGTGGGATCTATTTGGAGACAGGACCCCACCCTCCCAAAGGGCTTGCTGGATGAGCAGCCCAGGAGGATAAAAGGCTTTGCTCTTAAAGAAGCCCTGCTAAATATATCCCTGCTGGCTCGAACGTGTCCTGAGCACTAACTGAAAGCAGCTGCGGTGGCAGAGCTGCCCTGCAGGGGCCAAGCATGCTTTGGAGCAGGCTCTCTGCAGCCTGGAAAGGAGAAGGCTTGGAGGAGAACTTGGAGTGGCCTTGCAGGATCTGAAGGGGGCTCCAGGAGGGCTGTTAGGAAGAAGTGAGAGTGGTGAGAGACTGGCACAGGTTGAGGGTGGTGAGACCCTGGCACAGGTTGAGGGTGGTGAGACCCTGGCACAGGTTTCCCAGGGAGGTTGTGGAGCACAGAAGCACCGAACGTGATCAAAGATCAAAGGTCACATTGGGTGCTTCTGTGCTCCACAACCTCTCTGGAGCTGTTCACAGCCAGCTTGGATGAGACCTTAAAGCAACCTGTGCTGCTTGGAGCTGTCCCTGCCCTTGGCAGGAGGCTTGGAACTGGCTGAGCTTTGTGCTCCCTTCCAACCCAACCCACTCCATGAACCTTTCCATGCCAGGCACTGCTCAGCTTCCCCTTCAGCCCTCACCCTGCACCTCCACAGCTGCCAATGCTGGTGGCAGGCTGGGGCAGGGAGAGCTGTGGTCTGCAGTGGGTCAGGGCTCCCTGCCAACCTTCCCCAGTGGCTCCTACGCCTGTCAGCTCAGTTTAGAAGCCTCATTTGACTGCTTCCCAAAGGCAGGGGCTGGGCTCCCAGCACCTTCTCCAGTTTGCTCTGCGGAGGAGAAGGCTGCAAATAGAAAGAGGAAGGGACACCTAAAAATAAACCTTAATTACAGAGGGTGTTTGGAGTTCAGAGCTCCTGCTGGGCACTCGCTGAGGCTGCAGCCACACTGCTGCTATAAGGCTGGGGCAGGTTTCAGCCTCCTCCATGCCCAACAGCTGCCTTGAGCCCCCGGAGCACAGATGTGCTGTGCGGAAGTCCTTGCGGCAGTCAGAGGCAGCAGCAGCCCCTGCTGGAGCTCTGCCAGGGCTCTGGAGCAGCCTGGCACACACTCTGCTGTCCTGAGTGAGCAGAGAGCTCACTGCATCGCTCTGGGACACCTTCTGCTTGGTGTGGAATGTCCCAGCTGGAGCTGAGGAGGAGGAGAGGATGGGCAAGAGCCTGAGTGAGGCTTAGCAGTGGTGTCCTTGGGCTGGAGCTACCTGGGACACCTTCTGCTTGGGGTGGAATGTCCCAGCTGGAGCTGAGGGAAGGGGAGAGGATGGGCAAGAACCTCAGTGACAGCTTCTGCTTGGTGTGGAGTGTCCCAGCTGCAGCTGAGGAGAGGATGGGCAAGAGCCTGAGTGAGGCTTAGCAGTGGTGCCCTTGGGCTGGAGGTGCCTACCTGCCTCACTCCCCTGCTGGCAGTAAGTAGGGTATGAAAGGTCCCTGCCAGTGTCTGGGGAGCAGGAGAGGAGGCTAAGGGCTGAAGGAGGCAGCTGAGGTCCTCTGCTCTGTGCCCATCCTCACCTGAGCCTGACAGAGAGCCAAAGGTGTCGAAGTTTCTCTGCTGCTGTGTGACCACAGCCAGAGAAGAAGTTCAGCACCCAGCTGGCTGCTCCAGGCAGAGAAGGGACTTTGCTGAGCCACTTGGCCCCTCCTGATCCTGCAGGTTGGAGGAGTTCAGACTTTTCAGGGCAGAGAGCTGGAGCAAGGAGGACAGAAGCAGCCACCAGAGCCACACACTGAAGGGAGCTTCCCAGAGGAGGCTGAGCCCTGCTGGGGTAAGCAAATGGACTCCAGGGAGCTGAAGAGCAGCTGGGAGTTTGCTGTCACCTGTGAACGTGGCCCAGAGAGCTGAGAGCTGCACCAGGACCATCCCTGAGACCCATGCAGGTGGAAAGGCAGCAGAGAGGCTCCTGCTGCTCAGGCAGGTGCAGTGTCCAGCCCTGGAGTCCTGTTTGCTACTACCCTGCTGCAGTTCAGGTATTGTCCTGCTACTTACTGCCCCCTGAGGTGGTCCAAGGTGGTCCCTGAGGCACTCTGCAGCCAGTCCCTTCTCCTCTCTACAGGTGGTGGACTCCAGGGAGCAAAGAAACATCTTTTGCAAGTGGATGCTGGAGAAAAAGAAGTCCTGAGCCCCTTTGTCTGCTCTGACTGCAAATCCCCATCCCTGCCTTCTGCCACTGCCAGGGATCCACCTTGGCTGCAGCCCAGGAGCCACTCAGCAATTCCTCTTATCAGTTTCAGCCCAAGAGGTGTCCTAAGCTACACAGGACAATTAATGACCTAAGCCATCAGGTTTGAAGCTGCTCTGGCTGAGAGCATCTCCAGCAGCATCATCTCCCCCCACTGCACCCCTGTTCTGCCTGGCAGTGACTCAGAGGGCAGAGCATCACCTCCTGAGTCATCAGCAGAGCTTCTTGCAGGAGCTGGCTCCCGGGGGAGAACTCCCCTGGAGAAGCCAATTGACCAAAGCCAAACACTGCCTGGCCTGTGGGGAGCTGCAGGGCTGCTGCCCAGGGAGTGGTGAGGCCTGGCCTGGGTGTCCCTGCTCAGCAGTGCTCCTGACAGAGGCTTTCTTCTTCCTCAGGGGGTCCTGGTCTAATGCGGGTCCAGCTGTGCCTGGCAAAGCATGGGAAGAGCCCAGGGGAGTCAGGGAATTGGCTCTGTGCTGCCTGCTGTGGCACAGAGTGATAGAATCAGGCAGGTTGGAAGGGAGCTGCAAGCTCCTCCAGCCCAACCTGGCACCAGCCCATGGCACTCAGTGCCCAGCCAGGCTTGGCTTCAGCACCTCCAGCCATGGGCACTGCACCACCTCCCTGGGCAGCCCATTCCTCCTCTGGCAGCAACTTCCTCCTAACATCCATCCTGACCCTGTCCTGGCACAGCTTCAGCCTCTGTCCCCTTCTTCTCAACCTCCACCACGCTGAGATTCTGTGAAGTGAGACAGAGGCAGAAGTGACTTGCCCAGGGCCACACAGGCAGCTGCAGACTGAGCTTGGGCAAGCAACCAGCCCCCCACATCCACCATCTCCTTGGGCAACCAACCAGCCCCCCACATCCACCATCTCCTTGGGCAACCAACCAGCCCCCCACATCCACCACCTCCAGGCCTTCAGCCCCGTGGCCATAGCAGCCCCCAGCTGAGCTGTGGCTGTGCTGGGTCACTGCTTGGGCTGGGTGATGCCTGAGGTCTCTTCCAAGCCGAGCAGCTCTGGTGCCTGCTGCACGGTGCAGTGCTGCTCCCCGGGCAGGCAGCAGTGGCTTCCCAGGAGGAACAAGACAGGACAGGCTCTGCCTCCCCTGCCACAGCCTCCCCTCGGCCCGAGGAGCCTTTGGCTGTCTGCTCTGCTCAGCCTGATGGTCTCTGTCTGTCCGTCTGGGCAGGACACAGGCTCTGCCCGGGGGCTGCTCACTGCCTCTGCCTGGCAGCCCTGGCCCTGCCTTGGTGCTGAGCCTGCTCCCAGCACTGTCCCGGGCTGCCTGCTCGGCAGAGCAAGGCTGGCTCCTTGCTGCCCTGCCTCTGGCGTTCTGGCAGCAGCTCTGCCTGCGTGGGAGGAGGTGGTGGAAGGAGGGAAGAGCTGAGAGCTGAACACGAACCGGATGCTTGCAGCACCCTCGCCCAGCCACGGGAGGGGGAGGACCTGCTCCTGGGCCGGGCACAGCCTGTGGCACAAGCTGGGCACACCTTGTGGTGGGGCAGGGATGCAGATGTGCAAAGCCAGGCAGGGATGAGGCCTCCAGAGCCAACCTGCCTCTGCTCCAGGGAATTCTGCACGTGTCTGGAGCAAAGGAGGCTGAGGGGAGACCTCCTCCCCCCAGTCCTGCTGTCCCCTGTGTGCCCTGTGCCCAGGCAGCCTTCCTGTGCCACTTGGAAGAGTCCAGCAGCAGCTCCTGCACAAACGGCCCCCGAGGAGGTGGGAGGCAGCTGGGGGTTGGTCTCTTCTCCCAGGCAGCAAGGCACAGGGTGGGAGGAAATGGCCTCAAGCTGCCCCAGGGGAGGTTTAGGTTGGATATGAGGAGAAACTTCTCCAGCACTGCTCTGCAGACCCCCGGAGGAGCTCATTCCTCTTAGCCACACAACCACCCCAGCCCCTCTGCCTCCAGCCTGGGGGTCTGGCAGCAGAGCCCCCTGGCCCCAGCAGGCTGTGGCTGAGGGAAGGGGATGACATCAAACCTGACTTGATGTGGTTCCCACTCTGCCCACTCACCACCCACGTGCAGGAGGAGCAGGCCAGCAGCAGTCCCTGCTCTGCCCCCAGATGAGAGGGAAGGCAGTGGAGGAGAAGACCCAAGGAGCCCTCCCCAGCTCTTCCCCCAGGGTCAGCAGAAAGTCTTCTCCTAGGGACCCTGGGGCTGGGGCTCCTCCCAGAGGAACATGCCAAAGGCCCCCAGAGTCCTGTGGCAGTCACCCTCTGCTGCTGCTCTCTTCCATCCCTTCCTTCACCTCTCCTGATTTGTTTCCACTGATTGGCCTCTGCTCTGTCCCCCAATCAATCTTCCTCCCTCCTTGGGCACCATCCCAGGGTGCCTCTCAGCCCCTGCCCCGCAGCTGATTCAGCCTTTTGTCAGTCCCTCCAGCTCCCAGCCAGTTTGCTGCTGTCCTCTGGACCCCCTCAGTGGTCAGCTCCCAGCTGGGAGGCTCAAAGCTTGCACAGGGTTTGCTGCCCACAGCCAGGATCAGGTTTACAGCAGCAAGCAGCAAGCAGCACAGCAGCGTGGAGCTGGTGGCAGCCAAAAGCCTTCAGGGAGCCTTCAGGGAGCCAAAAGTTCCTTCAGGGAGGAAGGAAGAGGAAGAGCCTGCAGAAGGTCCAGCACCTCCCAGCACCACTGCAGAGGCAGCTTCACATCCACAGCATTCTCCTTAAATCTGGGTCTGAAGTGGGCTGCCAACCTGCTGCCAACCTGCTGCCAACCTGCTGCCACCTGCTGCCAACCTGCATGGCTCAGGTTGGAAGGGACCCTGGGGGTGACCTGCTCCAACCTCCCCACCATGCCCAGGGACACCTCTCAGCTAGCCCAGGTTGCCCAAGGCCTCACCCAGCCTGGCCTTGAACACCTCCAGGGATGGAGCTCCCACCCCCCCCGGGCGACCCCTGCCAGGCTCTCAGCACCCCCCTGCTGAAGAGCTTCTTCCTCACCTGCAGGCTGAGTCTGCTCACTCCTGGCTCAGGAGCTCCAGAGGAGGAGACTCCACAGCCTCTCTGGGCAGCCTGCTCCAGGCTCTGCACCCTCCCACCAAAGAGGATTTCCCTCCTGGGTTCCACTTTGTGCCCATTGCCCCTTGGCCTCTTGCTGGGCACCGCTGAGCAGAGCCTGGCCCCAGATCGCACTTCCCCCCCCAGGCTCCCGGTGAAGAACTTCCCAACCCCCAACCTGCTCCCTCCTGGCGCTGCTCTGCTCCCCCAGCCCTGTCGCTCCCCGAGGTGGTTGAAGCTCTCCCCCACGAGTGCAGGGCACAGCAGAAGAGATCAGTCCAAGCCTGCAGCCTGCTGGTGCCGTCTGCGGCCACCTGCGCCGCGGGGCTTGGCCCGGGTTAGCCGTGCCCGGGCACGGCCAGCGCAGGGCACCGACGGTGGAAGGGCAGTGCCACCTACGGGCCGCATCCTGCCCCTGGCTCAAGGGGCTGCTGCTGGGAGGGGGCAGCAGCCAGCTGGGAACAGCGACAGGGCTGGGGGGGCGGAACAGAGCTGGAAAGGAGCAGACCCAGAGCGGAGGTGAGGCAGAAGTTGCTCAGCAGGAGGGTGCTGAGAGCCTGGCAGGGGTTGCCCAGGGAGGTGGTGGAAGCCTCACCCCTGGAGGTGCTCAAGGCCAGGCTGGGTGAGGCTGTGGGCAGCCTGCTCTGGTGTGAGGTGTCCCTGGGCACGGCAGGGGGTTGGAGCTGGTCCTTGTGGTCCCTGCCAGCCCTGCCTGATTCTATGACCAACGAGGGGCAAGTGGAGAGTCCTGCCCCTGGGGAGGAGCAGCCTCCTGCTCCAGGGCAGCTGAGGGGGGATCTGCTGGGAAGCAGCTCTGAGAAGAGCCTGGGGGTGCTGGGGGTCAGGTTCACCAATGTGCCCCTGTGGCCAAGAAGGGTGAGGGCCAAACTCTGCTCAGTGGTGCCCAGGGACAGCACAAGGGGCAGTGGGCACAGACTGGAGCCCAGGAAGCTCCACCTGAGCAGGAGGAGAAACTTGCTTGGTGTGAGGGTGCAGAGCCCTGGGGCAGGCTGCCCAGAGGGGTTGTGGAGTCTCCTCCTCTGCAGAGCTTCCAACCCCCCCTGGGCACTGTGCTGCTGGGCAAGCTGCTGTGGGTGCCCTGCTGGAGCAGGGGGGGTTGGGCTGGCTGAGCTCCGGAGGAGCCTTCCAGCCCCAGCAGGGTGGGACTGTGGCCTTGTGTGAAGCTCTCCTGTGCAAGCAGAGTGCTCAGCCCAGCTCCAGGGTGTGCAGCAGAGAAGCTGATGGGACAAGAGATGGTTCCCATCCCCTCCTAGCAGGGTCACCCCTGGGCTCCCAGCCAGCTGCCAGATGGAGGCTCTGGGATGGTGAGAGGCAAACAGATGTCCCAGGGCTGAAGCACAGAGTGCCAGGGGCTGGAAGGGACCTCCAGAGCCCATCCAGTCCAACCCCTGCCAGAGCAGATCACACAGGAGCACATCCAGGTGGGTTTGAATATCTCCAGAGAGGGAGACTCCACAGCCCCCTGGGCAGCCTGTGCCAGGCTCTGGCACCCTCACAGGGACAAAATTCCTCCTCATGTTTAAATGAAACTTCCTCTGCCTCAGCCTCCACCACTGCCCCTTGTGCTGGCACTGGCACCACCCAGCAGAGCCTGGCTCCAGCCTCTGCCCCTCACCTGCACATCTTTATAAACATTAATGAGGCTAATTTTAAACACTAATGAGTCTGGGGGGGTGCAGAGCAGAGGACAGGAAGGGGAGATACCTGCTGTGAGACCCCAGCACCTGGGGCACAGAGTGCAGGAGCCCTCTGCCACCCTCTGCCACCCTCTGCCATCTGCCTCTGCCCGAGCTGGGATGGAGCCCCAAGGCAGCTGGGATGGAGCCCCAGGGCTTCCCCCAGGCACCAGCCAAGCTCCAAGGGGTAGGTTTGCTCCTTTCCTGGAGCATGGTCCCATGGTGACATCTTCTACAGCTGGTGAGAGCCAGAACCCTGCCCTGGGCACAGCAAGAACGGTTCCTGCCTGCCCAGCGCCCTCCTGCAGCCCAACCCTGCCTGCCCCCAGCTGGGTCTCTCTTTAGGAGAGAGGAAAGGCTGGGGCCAAGGCAGGGATGGCTCCGCAGAGCCCCGGGCAGGCAGCACCCTCTGCTGCCTCTCAGCAGGCAGGACCTGCTGGAAAGCCTCCTGGGCTGCACCGCGGGGGACTTCCAGGCAGCTCTGTGGGGTTCAGCAAAGCTGAGCGGGGAGGGAACCGTCCAGGAGCTTCTGAAATCCTCTGCAAGTGGCTGCTTGGGAGCCTGGCAAGGAGGAAAGGAGTGGCAGAGTGGGACCCTTGGGCTGGCTCACTGAGGTCTCTTCCAACCCCTACCCTGCTGTGCTGCTGTCACTGCACAGGGCCTGGGACACTGCTGAGAGCGGCTTTAGGTATCTAAGCTTTGTCCATGGACAGTGGGCACAGGAGAAGGGAAATCAACCTCAGCTTGGCCTTTCCCTGCTTCAGAAACAGCTCCAAGCCCTGCTGCAGCAGCACCTCTGGAAACCTGACTGCAGCCTTACTGCTCACCAGAGCTGAGCCAGACACACATCTGCTGCCTGCTGGGCACCAGAGTGGTCACCTTCTTGAGAGGGACAGGGACCTGCTGCAGAGAGTCCAAGGAGGGCTATGAGGATGATGAGGGGACTGGAGTCTGCCTGGTGAGGAGAGGTTGAGGGACCTGGGGCTGAAAGTCTGGAGAAGACTGAGAGGGGATTGAATCAATGTCTGTAACTGTCTGGGGGTGGGGGTCAGGACTGGGGACAGGCTCTGGGGGTCAGGATAGGAGGAGGGGGTCAGGCTCTGCTCACAGCTCCCTGGGACAGGACAAGCAGCAGTGGATGGAAGCTGCAGCACAGAAGGTTCAGCTCAGCACAAGAGGAACTTCTTTCCTGGAAGGGTCCCAGAGCCTGGCACAGGCTGCCCAGAGAGGTTGTGGAGTCTCCTTCCCTGGAGCCTTCCCAGGCCTGTCTGGATGTGTTCTGTGTGCCCTGAGCCAGCCTGGATGGTCCTGCTCTGGCAGGGGTTGAACTGGAGGAGCTCTTTGGGTCCCTCCCCACCCCTGACACCCTGTGAGTTGTGACCTCAGTGTGATGCTGGAAGCAAAGTGGCCCCAAGCACCATGGCCACAGGTTGCTTGAACACCTCTAGGGATGAGGACTCCACCACCTCCCTGGGCAGCCTCTGCCAGTGCCTGACCACTCCTGCAGGGAAGAAATTGTTCCTCAGCTCACACAGAAGGCATCCAGGTGGGTTTTGAAAGCTCTCCAGAAAAGGAGACTCCACAACCTCTCAGGGCAGCCTGCTCCAGGACTCTGCACCCTCACAGTAAAGAAGTTTCTCCTCATGGTGAGGTGGAAGCTGCTGGGCTCCAGCCTGTTCCTTGTTCTATCTCTGGGCACCACCACAAGGAGCCTGGCATCGATCAGGTCTCTTCTCATCCTTCTCTCCAGACCAAGCAGCCTGAGGGCTCTCAGTCTTTCTTCCTAGCAGAGATGTCCAAGTCCCTTCATCATCCTCATCACCTCCACTGGACTCTCTCCAGCAGCTTCCTGCCTGTGGAGGTGACCCCAGGGGCCGATGTCACCTCCACCTCAGCAGCTCTCTTGGAAGCCTTCTGCTCTAGGCAGTTCCAAGAACTCTCAGCTCCAGTTTTTGCTTCCTGGGGATGTTTTGCTTCCCTTCTGCTCTGCCGTTTGCTGCCAGCCCAGGCCCGGGGCTGGCTGTTCTCTGGCAGTGCGTGGGCAGGAGCCCAGGGGAGGGGGGAAGCAGCAGTGCTAATTACAGAGGATGCTCTCCAAAATAGAGCTGCTTTTGCCCTTGCCTGCGAGCTGGTGCGAGGAGGAGGCGTTCTAGCTCTTTCCATAGCTTTGGAACAACAGGAGGGAGGAGGCAGCAGCAGCTGGACTTTGCTGGGGGGGTTTAAGCTCCGAGTTCCTCAGCCCTCACAGCAGCAGCGGCTGAAGTCATCTCACGCATTTAGCTTCCCTTCCTTCCCGCGGTCCCTGCTGCCTCTTTCCCTCTAGTGTTCTGCAGAGGAACATCAACCACTCGTCCCAGCCCTGCAGGTCCTCGGCCTGGCCTCGGCATCACCACAGCATCGCCACATCCTGCCCCGGACAACTGCAGCAAAAAGGAAGAGCTCAAAGCTGCCAAGGGCTCAGCTGGAGAGGAGCAGCAGCGATGGCTCCATCCCGGGCAATGGATCCCGCAGGCAGGAAAGCTTTGAGCAGGGCCTGATGTGGCAGGACAAGGGGGATGGGTTCAAACTAAGGAGGTTCAGGCTGGAGAGAAGGAAGAGATTCTTTATGCTGAGGCTGGCAAGAGCCTGGCCCAGGCTGCCCAGAGAGGTGGGAGATGCCCACCCCTGGGACCGCTGCAAGTCAGGACTGGGGCTCTGAGCAACCTGCTCCAGTTGGGGCTGTCCCTGCTGGCTGCAAGGGGTTGGACTGGAGGAGCTTTAAAGCTCCCAGCCCAGTCTGTGTTTCTCTGCTCTGAGGCAGCAGCTCACAGGCTGTTGTCATTCTCCTTTCTAGCTGTGAAATCTTGGCCTTGCCCCGGGCAGGAGGTCAGCCTGGAAACCTTCCATGCTGGAAACCTTCCTTCTGCTGCAGAAATTCAGGGGCAAAAATAACTGAGCTGTGTCTAAGGTCCAAAGGGGCAGATGCTGGGAAGGTCCTGGCCTCACAACACAAGGCTGGAGGAGCAGCTGAAGAGTGACTGCTCCTCAGAGAGCTCCTTGCTGGGCTGCTTCCCTGGCAGGGTCAGCACAGCTGAGGTGCCTCCAGAGGCTGGAGGGTGAGTGGAGGTTAAGCACTGTGTGCTTTAACTGCTCTGCTTCCCCAGGCTGAGCTGGGAGAAGACATCAAAGCAGCCCCGAGGCTGCTCTGAGACACACTGGGGTGAGCAGAGGGTAGAGAAGGGCCCTGGGTGGCCTCAGAACTCACCAGCAAAGCACAGCTGAAGAGCTGAGGACGACACATAATGGAGACGTCTCACACTGCTGGGGCAGTCACCACCCTGCAACAGCAACCTCTGGCTCCTGCCACACGTTACTGGGTTCAGCTGATCTTAGACTGGGTCCAGCCAAGCAGCTCCTGTGGCACTTGGCACAGGGGTGAAGAATCCTTCTGTGCCAGGAAATCTTGGATTCATGGAGTGGCTTAGGCTGGGAAAGACCTTTAAGATCAGGGTCCAACCATTAACCCAACACTGCCAAGGCTGCACCACAGCTGCACAGGTTTCAGCCTCTCCACACTCACCAGCCTCAGGTCTCTCAGCCTTTCTCCACGGCAGAGATGTTCCAGTCCCTCGGTCACTCTTGTAGCCTCCACTGGACTCTCTCCAGCAGATCTCTGCCTTAGATGTGGTGCTGAGGGCCATGGCTGAGCAGTAACCTGGCAGTGCTGGGTTGATGGTTGGGCTCAGTGAACTCACAGCTCTCCACTGGACTCTCTCCAGCAGGTCCCTTAAGCACAAAGACAGGTTCAAAATCAGCCTCCTGCAACACAAAGCAGCAACTTCCCTGAACTGCAGCAGGAGAACAGCAACTGGCTGCAAACAAAGGAGGCAGCAGCAGAAGGCTGAGCAGAGAACATGCTTTATTGAGAAGTAGATACAAGAGTAGCACATTCTACCACATCATGGGAAGAGGGCTGAGCTTCTGCACCAGAAGGGCCTTCTTCCCTACCCCACGAGAGCTCTACTTTGTTGGGTAGCTGGATGAGTATCTGGAGTTAGTTACAATGCAGGAGGCAGAGGGGCACGAGCCAGCCAAATCCAGCAATGCCCACAAGGTACACACCATGTGCAGGTGATCTTCTCTCTGGTTGTTGTTAAGGAGGCAGAGAACCATCAGAAGAGCAGCAGAGAACCTGTCCACGTTAGCATGGGTCAGTGGTTACCAGGCCATGGCTCCTACCCAGCAGAACACATCTGCAGGTGCTCCACTCCAAACACCGCTCGGCGAGGAAGCAGTGGAAGGGTTAAACGAAATCAGCACTAAACGAGGCCACCCCAAAGCTTCTTCCCCCTTTTAAGGACACCAGAGCCAGAAGGAAACGTGTGGCACAAGGACAGTGGTTACACTGGAAGGCCATGGTGTGGTGGTCCCTCCTGGTGGTGCTGGTGGGAGAGAGGAAGCAGCAGGTGGGACTGCTGTCGATTCACAAAGACAGCCAAGGAGCAAAGCACCCACACAGCCACCTGCAGCTGCCCCTGCTGCACACAGCAGCTGCTGCAGGCAAGAAGCCAACACCTCAGAGACCTTCTGTGGCTCTTTGGACAAGGCCAGAAAAATCGGTCCCAAGTGTTCAGCTCTTGTCTAGAGGAAAAAGAAAACAACAAATCCTTTCCAGCCCAGAGATCTACGAGCCAAAGGAGACTGCTCTGGGAAAGGTCTCCCTGGTGGAAGAGACTGAGCAGGCTGCTTTGAGAGTGAAGGAACTCACTAACTGCAAGAGCTAACCCAGCACAAAGCAGCAAGTCGTGGGCAGAGGTCTCTCCAACAGCCATGGCACTGCAGCAGCTCCAGCAGCACACAGCAAGAGTGACTCTAGCAAATAGCTCAGACCAAGCCTTGGCCTCCACTCCTCCAGGGCTGCACTGACAAGGACACCACCGGGGCACAGCACACCAAGGTGCTGACTGGACAACAGAACTCTGGGGGGACACTGCTGGGGGGGGTGGGAAGTTCTCACACTCAAACTGCCTGCTCTGGGGAATGCAGCAGCCCAGACAGGAGCAGCTACTGCCTGATGTGGGTGCAGCTGTGACTGGTTGGAAAGGCAAAGTGTCCCCAGAGGAGAGCTGCCAGAGCTGGCTGAGGAGCCACAGAAGTCATCTCCGTTACCGAGAAGGCAAAGAACGTGAAGGAGGAAACAACCAGACTCAGGGACACGACACAACCTCACTGGAAGAGGAAGATGAGGGTGGGACCAGTGACTGGACAGGTACAGTACCAGATATCAGAACTCCTTGGGCCAGCGCTGTAGGAGCTGCCTTTGGGTCCTATACAGATCCAATCCTTGCAACCTCACTGAGGCCGAAACATTAAAGTTCCTCAGAACTAGCTCTGTGGTGTGCACCAAGACCTGGGCCAGGACAGTACCAAGGGGAACTGATCTTTGGGGAGGGGACTGTACCAGCCAATCACAACAGCAACAGATACGACAGAGATCCCTAGGGTACTTCCTACTGCTGGGGGTCACTGGCTTCAGGAGTGATGGGCAGTTAAGTTCCCTTGGGAGGGGTCCATTTCAAGCAGCTAGGATCCATGATCTTGTTGCTGTTGGATCTTTTGGCCTCCTTGGCAATCCATTCATCAATCAGGTCCTAGGGGAGAGGGCAGGAAAGGGCAGGTTAGAGGCAGTTATGCATGATGGAGCATCAGCCACAGCACAGGTTCACAGACTGCACCGGGCTGGAAGGGACCCCCAGAGGGCATCTCAGCCACCCCCCTGCAGGCAGCAGGGACACCTCTGACCAGAGCAGGCTGCCCAGGGACACAGTGGGTTTGACCTTCAACATCTCCAGGGCTGGGGCCTCAAACACATCCCTGGGCAGCCTGTTTCAGTCTCTCCCCACTCTCACCATGCAGCACTTTCTCCTGATGTCCAACCTAAACCCCCCCTGCTCCACTTTCAAACTACTGCCCCTTGTCCTTCTGACCAGCCCCTCCCCAGCCTTCAGGCAGCAGGACTTGAAGGAGTCACTGATTCCAGGGAATTTCTAGGATGCAGCAGCTGAGGGTAAGGGAATAAAAGCAGCAGAAAGAGCTCACCTGTCTCTTCAGGACCAGGTGCTTCCCCTTCCAGTACTTGAGCATCTGAAGTGCCTGCAAGGTGCTAACGATGTCCACAGGGTTCACTGCAGTCTCCTGGCTGATTTCTGCAAAGCAGCACCACTTTGTGTTCACAACAACAAGGAACTGCTCTGTGGCAGCCTACAACCTGGCTGCTCCATGCCACACATAAGCACTGTGACCAGCAGGACAAGGGAGCTGATTCTGCCCCTCTGCTTTGCTCTTCTAAGAGAGCTGTGTCCAGCATAGGAGGGACATGGAGCTGCTGCAGAGGGTCCAGAGGAGGCCACGAAGATGACCAAGGGGCTGGAGCACCTCTGCTGTGGAGACAGGCTGGAAGAGTTGGGGCTGTTCAGCCTGGAGAAGGCTCCAGGGAGACCTTAGAGCAGGCTTCCAGTACCTGAGGGGGAAGTCATCGTCCCTCTCCTTCCCCACAAGCCCTTCGAAACAGTCCCTCCCCAGCCTTCCTGTTGGTCCCCTTCAGATACTGAAATGTGGCTCTAAGGTCTCCCTGGAGCCTTCTCTTCTCCAAGTGGAACAGCCCCAACTCTCCCAGCCTGTCCCCACCAGGGAGCTTCTCCTGCCCTCTGACCATTTCAGGGCCTCCTCCCGCCCCGCTGCAGCAGGTCCATGTCCCTCCGGTGTTGGGGGTCCCAGAGGGGGGCACAGCAGTGCAGCTGAGGTCTCACCAGAGCAGAGTGCATGTTCCTCAGCACAAGGGGGGGGTGATCTTGAGCACAAACCTTTGATAGAGATCTCTTTTCCCTGGAAGTTATGCAGGTAACGAAGGAGAACTTCCTTCCAGTAGCTGCGGTAGCTGATGAGGCCCAGGTCAGAGAGGGGGCGCTCCGGGGAGCCAACCTTCTCCTCTACTTTAGAGAGCAGGTAGCCTGCAACGGGAGAGAGCAACCCAGTAAGCAGCTGCTGGTCCTGCCTAAACCACCCTCTCCTGCTGGCACTCCTTCAGCACCTGCAGAAATCAGCTCTGCTGCAAGCTGCCCCAGCACCACCCCAGCTGTGGCTGTTACGGTTCTGGGTCACAGCCAGGTGAGTTTGGGGTCAATTTGTCACCTTGGGCCAGGATGTTTCCAGAATTTCCTCTTTCTCTACTTACTGAAGTCGATGAGCATCTTGCCATAACCTTGCCTCATGTACTGAGGCATTGTCAGGATACAAGAAACATTGTAGTTGAGGAAGGAATTCTTCTCCTGAAAAACAAAGAGCAGAGAGAGGACATCTGAGCAGGTCCAGATCTGTCCCCACCATGGGTACAGCCTAATCCCAGCAGCCTCAACAAGCCTGTGCAGCTGATACAGCACCAGGGGAAAGCAGCAACAGCAGAAAAACCTGCCCAGCAACAAGCAGTGGGATCAGCCCTCAGCTCCCAGCCTGCCTGAGCCTTCCTTCCCTCAGTAGCCACTCCGTGGGCACAGCTTGAAGCCCAGGGTGGCTGCCCAAGGAGCTACTAAGTGCTGCACTGCCCCACCAGCACCCAGGCACTGCCCCACCAGCTGGAGCCCTGGAGCAGGCTGCCCAGAGGGGCTGTGGAGTCTCCTCCTCCGGAGGCATTCCAAACCTGCCTGGATGTGTTGCTGTGTGACCTGCCCTGGGTGACCCTGCTCTGGCAGGGGGGTTGGACTTGATCTCTAGGAGGTCCCTCCCAATCCTTAACACTGACTTCGTGATCTCAGGGCTTTGAAGCCCCTCAGAGATGGGGACTCCACCACTGCCCTGGACAGCCTGGGTCAAGGCTTGGCAACAATTTCAGGGAAGAAATAGTTTCCCATGTCCAACCTAAACCTCCCCAGGGGCAACTGGAGGCTCCCTTGGGAGAAAAGCCCAACCCCCAGGTGGCTCCAGCCTCCTTTAATTAGTTATAGAAAGCAATGAGGGCTCCCTTCAGCCTCCTTTTCTCCAGGCTGCACAACTCCAGTTCCCTCAGCAGCTCCTTAAAGAGGAGCAACAATTCCTGAGACTGCAAAAGCTCAGAGGGGAGGTTCAGGACCAAAAAGTGGAGTCCCAAAGCAGGTTGCAGAGAGGTGCTGAGGTGCATGCAGGTTTGCACTCCCAGCTGACCTTGGAGAAGTAGCCTATGAGGTGGCAGCCAGTGTTGTCAGCCTCCGTCATGACGTAGAAGAGGAAGGGCTCCACGTCGTAATACAGTGTTTTGTGGTCCAGGAAGAGCTTTGCCAGCAGACACAGGTTTTGACAGTAGATCTAGAAACAAAAGGAGATGGAGATGATGATGATGATGATGATGCAGCTGTTTCTTACAGTGGAACACCCCCAGAGCAGACAACACCAGGCACAGATGGGACATGGTAAGAAAAAGCTCTGGGAAATGCCATTGCAGCCCTTCCAAGAGAGCAGCTGGGGCAGGAAACAATTCCATCTGTGATGAAATTTGATCAGCCTGAGGGGGGCAGCTGAAGGTTGTGATCTGCCTCTGAATGCCCAAAACATCCCATGCTCAGAGAAGGGCTGCAGCAGGCTGGATCTCTGCTCTTCTCACCCTGTGCTGCTAGGCTGTCACTGCTAAGTGGCAAAGCTTCCCCCCAGCTTCTGGCAGTGCCGAATTTAGCTTCTGAATGTGCCTTTGATCTATCCTCTGAAGGAAAGAAGTGGACACAACTTCTTTCAAGACTGGACACAACCAGAGACAGGCACAGGTATGGTGCTGCTGCCTAGCAATGAATTTGTAGTTGCAGACTCAAGTTCTCCCCTTTGCTCTGGGGTTAAGGAGGTCACCCTCAGGCTGCTTCACCACCAACCCAAACCTGAGTACTGGGAGAGGGACAGCAGCAACCTACTGAGGCTGAGCACAGAGCTGTCCTCACTCATCTTCAGAACTATCTTGGCAGACATCTTGGGCAACCTGCTCTAGCAGGAGATGTCCACGGCAGGGGGGTTGGAACTGGATGATCTTTAAGGTCTCCTCGAACCCAATGAAATCTCCAAGCACTGCCTGAGCCAGCAGAGGGAAGTGCTGGAGCACAACAGTGCTGAGTAACAAGCTCGAGGGAAATGAAGACAAAAGCACTGCCAGGGCCATTTGCTGTAGGTTCTCTGCAGGAAGGGCAGAGCTTGGCACATCTGAAAGGTGGACTCCACGCTCAGCATTGGCCTGTGATGGCAGTTCACAGGTTGATGGCATCAGGTTGGAAGGGACCCTCAAAGGTCATCTCCTCCAGCTGCCTCGCAGGCAGCAGGGACACCTCCAATGAGATCAGACTGCCCAGGGTCACATCAAGTCTGATCCTGAACGTCTCCAGGGCTGGGGCCTCAAGCAGATCCTGGCCAAGCTGCTGCAGTGTTGCAGCCCTCTCCCTGGGAGGAGCTGCTGCAGTCACCTTGTTCTTTTTGCCATCCACCTCGAAGACCGAAATGGAGCCTTTGCGGTAGATCTCGTCCCCGGGTGGATGCTTCCAAACACATTTTGCCTAGGACAGGAGAACAAAGTTGGGGTGAAAATGCTGCTCTGAGGGTGGAGAAGGTTCCAACAGCCCCTGGAGGCACCAGGAAATGTGCAGGCTTCTCACCTCCTGCAGTCAGCAGCTGAGCCAACAACAGCGATGTTTAAAGCCTCACAGATTGCACCAGGCAGGAAGGGATCCCCAGAGGCACCTTGGCCACCCCCCTGCACTCAGCAGGGACATCTCTAACCAGAGCAGGCTGCCCAGGGACACGCTGGGTTTGACCTTCAACATCTCCAGGGCTGGGGCCTCAAGCACATCCCTGGGCAGCCTGTTTCAGTGTCTCACCACCCTCACTGTGCAGGATTTGCTCCTGATGCCCAACCTTAATCTCCCCTGCTCGTTCCAAACCCTTGTCCCTCATCCTATCCCCACAGGCCCTTCTGAACAGTCCCTCCTTAGCCTTCCTGTAGGTCCCTTTCAGACACAGAAATGCAGCTCTAAGGTGTCCCTGGAGCCTTCTCGTCAGGCTGAGCAGCCTCAGCATTCCCAGCCTGTCCACACAGCAGAGGTGCTCCAGCCCTCTGATCAACCTTGCGATCTCCTCTGGCCCTGCTCCAGCAGGTCCATGTCTCTTGTGTTGAGGGCCCCAGGGGTGGGCACAGCAGTGCAGGTGAGGTCTCACCAGAGCAGAGGCAGAATCTCCTCTCTCCATACAGCCACAGACTGGGTCGGGTTGGAAGGGACCTTAGAGATCATCCAGTTCCAAGCCCCTGCCACAGGCTGGGACACCTCCCACCAGCTCAGGCTGCTCAAGGCTTCACCCGACCTGGCCTCGAGCACCTGCAGCTGCTGGCCCAGGCTGCCACTGGCTGCTGGGCTGCCGAGAGGAGACGCAAAGGGCAGCAGGAGGCCTGGGCAGCCTTACCATGTGCCTGCGCAGGATGGTCTGGCTCTTCATGTACTTGAGGCAGAACTCACACATGTAGAGGCGGCCCAGGCGAGCGTACTCCTCCGGGTAGGGAGAGTGGTACCAAGTGTCCAGCTCGTAGCGGCCAAAGGCAATGGTCTTGATCATATTGCTGCCTTCTGTGATCTGCCCCTGGAGCCTCAGCTTCTCCTAGGGGTGGGACAGGATGGATGGAAAACAATGGCAGCAAGAAGTCAGTGAAGAAGTAGGCCTGGGTTATTTCCCCCAAGGAATAACTGACTGAGTCTTCTACATTCCTCTCTCGGTGCGATGAGCACAGAGGGCTGGCTTGGGAGGGACCCCAAGCATCACCTGCTCCAACCTTTCAAGGCAAGAGTCTGGGTGAAGTGAGCTGCCCCAGCACCCTGTCAAGCTGAGCCTTAAAACTGCCCAATGCAGGGGAATCCACCACGTGGGAGCTGATTCCAGTGCCCAACTGCTCTCAGAGAGAAAACTTCTTCTGGATTGCAGCTGGAACCTCCCCAGGAGTAACTTGTCCTCATCAGCCCTTGTCTTCTCCATGGGACTCTCACATGCAATGACCAACCCCAGTGACCTCTCCTCAAACTCAGCCCTGGCCACTTGCAGGGCAATTAGTGACTGCTCCTCTCAGCAAGTGTCCTGTGCCTCAGCAGCACAGCAACACAGGACCCTGCTCTCTGCCACGAAAACATCTGCTCCTTGCCACTTCAGTCCTCATCTGCAGGGAGAGGAGCCCAAAGCCCTGCCTCAAGTGCCCCAGATGCAGCTGCCACTGGAAAGCATCCAAACATCTTCTGGTTCCCTCTGCAGATGGAAAGCAGCTTGGGAAGCACCTAGAGAAGCCCCAAGCAACACAAGGTTTTGTTGATCTCCATTCTGCTGTCACTGGCTACTGCCAGAGTGGGTTTTGCCTTTTGCTGAGCCCCTTTTAAGCAACCTTTCAGCAGGTGACACTGACAGCACACACCTAATTACACACTGCTCCTAATGACTCCTCTGGCAGGCACTGCAGCATTCACAGCTCACAGGATGTTAGGGGTTGGAAGGGATCCAAAGAGCTCATCCAGACCAACCTCCCTGCCAGAGCAGGGCCACACAATCTAGCTCAGGGCACACAGGAACACATCCAGACAGGCCTGGAAAGGCTCCAGAGAAGGAGACTCCACAACCTCTCTGGGCAGCCTGTGCCAGGCTCTGGGACCCTTCCAGTAAAGAAGTTCCCCTCCTCCTGTGCTGCAGCTCAGATCCATTGCTCCTTGTCCTACCACAGGGAGCAAGTGAGACTGCAAACACTTAGCTCCAGCTGGACTCTAAGCCCCTGAATCACCAGAACCCGAAAGTAAGCCCCAGTGTGAACCACAGAACTGTTTGAAAAGACCTCCAAGATGCCCCCAGCCCCAAGCCCAGCCATCAACCCCACTCCACCACGGCCACTAAACCATGTCCCCCACTGCCACGTCCACACACTTCTTCAACCCCTTCAGGGACGTTCCTGTTCCCACTCTAGCAGGAAAGAAATTATTCCACACATCCAACCTAACCCTCCCCTGAAAGCTGCTGCTTGGCCAGGCTGTGGCTGCTCTTCTGGCCAACCTCTCCAACAAAGACATTTGCCATGGGGTCCAGCAGGAGTCTCACCAGGTCCTCGGAAGCTCGTGCCTGTGCCCTCCGGAAGAGCTCCAGGTCGTACTCACTCGTCAGGTTCTCCAGCAGAGGCTCTCTGGTGTTGCCATAGGTTTGTCTGTGCTCCTAGGAGGAGACAGTGACAGGAGGGTTTGCTGCTGTGCTGCTACCAAGCTGCTGCAGCTTGCAGCTTTTCAGCTAAGGATGCTGCAGGCTGCCTGGGAAAGGCAAACTCCTGCTCATGGCCTCGCTGCAGGCAGGAGGGAATCCCAGGGGGGAAGTGGAGCCTTTACCATGTACTTTTCTTTTTGCTCCTTGCTTAGTCCTGAGTTTCTTTTCTTCCTGAGCTCAGCCACTTTCTCTTTGTATCGCAGCTGCCTCTCTGTTGGTGCCTGAAAGAAACCAGAAGTGGGAACCATCATTTGTTTCAAACATTGCTCCTCACCTTCCCACCCTAAAGGAGCTCTGTCCTGGGCTTGCAGGGTAGGTTTGCTGGGTCTGAAGCCAAGTCTGTGCTAATGAGAGGGCACAGCAGGTACCACACAGGTATGCAACCAGGAAATTTTCCTTCTGACCACAGCTTGGCTTTGTTGAGGCTCAGGTCCACAAGACAGAGACTCCTCATGCACTGCTTCATGCTGGGGAGAAGCTCCAAAGCTGACTCAGGAGCCCAAGACTTGTGAACTGAAAAGTGTAACCCCCCTGGTTTGATTCCTTCCTGTTTAGTCAGAGTGAAATTGTAGCTTGCAGTTCTGCAGGAATTCTCTTGTCCTACACATCAAAGCACAGAGCAAAGCTCATCCTGAGAGCAGCTCCAGCCTCCTTCACAACAGCACTGGCCAAAGCCTCCTCACAAGCTGCTCCAGCTTCTCATTTATGTGACACAACAAACTGCCCTGGATGGAACAAGCTGGAGATGACAAAGGGGAGTCTCAGGACTGGGCACAGGAGCTCACAGGTGAAGAGGGGAGATGAAGTGAAAGCCAATGGCTGGAAACCACCAGCTGAGGTTTCTCCACGCTGCCCTGAGCAGCAGGTTGCCTACCTGGTGCCTGGTGGCATGCCTGTTGTTGTCATCCTGCCGATGTGCCAACATCCTCTCCTCAATCTGCTTATCCCGGCTCTGTGCTCGCACCTGGAAGCCAAACCTCACCTGTCAGTGCTGCAGCCAAGTGCCAGCAAACCCTCACACCTCAGCCTCTTCTTGGCTGGAGGCACTTTCTGAGCTACATGGAATTCACAGAAGAGTTGCCCCACAAATGCTGCTGTCTTCCAGCTAAAGACATCAGCTGCAATAGCTGAACACCACTGTCTAAGGGCCTGTGGTGACAGGACAAGGGACAGTGGCTTGAAACTAGAGCAGGGGAGACTTCCATTGGGTGTTAGGAACAGGCTCTTCACTGGGAGTGTTGGAACACTGGAACAGATTGCTCAGGGAAGCTGCTGGAGCCCCAACCCTGGAGACATTCAAAGTGAGGCTCGACAGGGCTTTCACTGGCCTGGTCTAGCTGAGGATGCCCCTGCTGACTGCAGGGGGTTGGACTGGATGACCTTCAGAGCCTCCAACCCAAACCATTCTATGACTCTATGACTAGGAAGCTCTTTCCAGTGAGGGTGGTGAGACACTAGGACAGATTGCCCAGGGAGGCTGTGGACACAGCTTGGAGCAGCCTGGCCCAGGGGAAGCTGTCCCTGCCCACGGTAGGGTGGCTGGAACTGGCTGCTCTTTAAGATGCCTTCCAACTGGAGCCAGTCGAGGATTCTGTTCAGGACTGCCAAGTCCTGGCACAGAGCAGATAAAGCAGAGGACTGCTGTACCTTGCACTCATCTGCTGAGAGGTTGTGGTAGAGTGGACATCCCGAGATGGAGAAGTGTCGCTCGTGTTTCCCAGTCAGGTGACCTGCAGAGGATCAGAGACAACCCCCCTGGCTGCTCACTTCTGACCACAGAGAGCTTTCAACAGCCTGGCAGGTGAGCAGATCCCCCCAGCAGCTTCTCGAGGAGCAGGCTCAGTCTGTCACCAAGGTGACAGAACGAGCAGAGTTCAGAGCAGAAGCTCTGCGAACAAAGGAGGAAGATCTCCTTCAGGCTAACGCAGAAGCTGCACTGCATGCAACAGCCAGGGGATAGCAGAGGGCTGCAATCACTCTGCTCCTGAAGACCTGCCTCGGGCAGAGGTCAGTGCTCCACCTGCGAGGCTCTGCAATCTCCTCCCACGCCTCTGCTCACACTCCTGACTTCTTCACCCTCTCAGCCCCCAAACGCTCTTAGCCAGAAGACACCTCCAGGAGGAACACTCCTGCAGACCTTCTCCTTTATCCCTCCTCACAACGCTTCTGGCTCCCCCTTCAGTGCCTGTTCTCAGGGTGTCTAACTCAGCCAAGTGGGAGTGTGAATGCCACAGCAGGAAGGCAAAGCCCAACGGCTGAGGGAACTTACCTAAGGAGTTACAACCAGGAGTGGGACACTTCATGTTGAAATTGTAGCTCTCGTGGAAGCGGCGGCGCTTGGGGCGGTGAGACAGGTCACTTCCAGAGTCCTTCATGGACATGTCCTTGGCAATGCTCTCATCGTGGGACACATTGGGACTGGAGATATCAATGTCAGACTCGGAGGAAGGAGCATTCCCGGTGGGGGTACGAGGAGGGGACTCGTCGTGATCCGCCGCGGTTTTGGTGTCTGCAGAAGGGGACTGAGCGGGTTAGGAAACTGCTCTGAAAGGAAGCTTGCAGGAGCAGTCACAGGCAAAGCAACTCCGGAGGGCTGCCCGAAAGCCTCTGCTCAGGAAAGCCAGCAGGGAACGGAGCCGTGAGCTCTCCAACCGGCAGGAGCTCGGTGCGCCCCCACCTACCTCGGTCAGAGAAGTCAACCACCTGCTCCGTCTCGGAGCCCGAGGAGCGAGTCTGCCGCAGGGGGTACTTCTTGGGGGTGACCGGAGCAGGCTGCTGCTGGCTGCGCGTCACCCGCCGGGTGGAGTAGACAGGCTCGTCCGCGCCGAAGGCAGGCGGGTTCCGCACCGGGCTGGAGTCTGCGCCCACGGAAAGGCACAGTCACACCACCAGGACCACCCTGCAGGCCTTAGGCTCGCCCCCTGCCTGCTCCGAAGGTTGAATGGCAGCGTCTGATAGCTGAGGGTCACTACACAGCTCTGCCCCAGCCACACAGATCCCCTCGGCTCTGCCCCAGCCACACAGATCCCCTCGGCTCTGCCCCAGCACAAATACTGGAAACCTTTGCCACCACTGAATTGAATCAACATTCTCTGGACTTAATCTCTTAATTAAGAAGTAATTACAAGCCAGCTCCTATTTAGAAAGCTAAAGAAGTGTTAGTTTAGGTAGGAACCATCAGTGCCAGATAACCCTCGGGAAGGGCTGCTTCTGGTGAGGAGCTGCTCCTGTGTGTGGTTTTCTGATCCCACACTGCTCAGGAGACACTCAAACAATTACTCTGCATTCAAATAAAGCCTTCATAACCCAATAACATCACAGGCACCCCACACACCCCAAAGCACCTTCCCTCTCGGTTTTGAGATCTAATTATCAGCTGATCCTGAGCTTCTATTTCCTACCTGCAAGAAACTTTGTCACAGACCAGATTCTTTGTCATGTGGAAGTTATCTGCTGTGATTTCCTTCTCTCCATCCCGGAGAGCAACTCAGTACCCAACAGCCAAGGAATGGCTACACTAACGATGAGGAGGAGGATACATTCAGTGCTTCCTCTCCCTATCTGGACGCCAAAGTAGAAGCAAACTGGCAAAGTGTTGACTGTATTTAAGGCAGATAAGGGCCAGCATCAGCAAGGCAGGAAACTCTGTCCTTGCAGTACAGAAAACCCCAAACAAACAGCAAACAAAACTAACTTTCACCTCTAACCACTGTCTCCAGCTTGGGCCCAGCACTAACAAAACTGTCAAGATGGAAAATGAATTTTAGGGTTCTCAGAAAAATTAGGCCAATCACTCCCTGACAGCCTAAAAAGTCCCTCCCCAGCTTTCTTGTAGCCCACTTCAGATACTGCAAGACCACAATAAAGTCCCCTAGGAGCCTTCTCCTCTCCAGACTGAACAGCCCCAACTGCCTCAGCCTCTCCTCACAGCAGAGCAGCTCCATCTCTGCCCACCCTCGTGGCCCTTCTCTGGACCCCTCCCAGCACCTCCATATCCCTCCAGTAACAGAGGCTGCAGAACTGGACACAGGAGTTTAGGGATAAACTCCACACCTGTAAGGTCTAAAGGGCAGGGGCAGAGAGTCTGCTCAGCTCCTGCGGCTCCAGCAGCTGCTCTCCTCTCGGCTTTACCTTGGGAGCTCTGGCTGAGCCGTGCCGAGGAGCGGGTGACGCGGGCGGAGCGCCGCGATGTGCCGTCGCTCTCCGAGCTGTCTGTGTGCTCAGGGTCCGTGGAGAAGTCAGAGTCTTCTGTCCCATCCGAGCTACTGCCCGCGTTCCTCTGCAACACCACACACCCCCAGGCATCAGCACGGCTGCAGCTGCACCTGCACACTGCAGTGACACTTTAAAACCGAGTGTCTGATGCTGGAGAAACGCAAGCTGGCACCGGCGGACTGACTCACGCCGCTTGTGTTACTCTAAAGAGAGAGCTTCAGGATGAGGGAATTAGGGATTGGGTGGACTGGGCCTTTAAACCTTCTCTAGTCCAACCCCCCCACAGTCAGCAGGGACGGCCCCAACCGGAGCAGGCTGCTCACAGCCCCAAACAACCTGACCTGGAATGCTTTCAGGGATGGGGCAGCTCCCACCTCTCTGGGCAACCTGGGACAGGCTCTCCCTGCCCTCAGAGTCAGACATTTCTCCCATCTCATTCTCCCATCTTTCAGTTTAAAGCCATCACTCCTTGTCCTGTCCCAACAGGCCCTGCTCAAAACTCTGTCCCCAGCTTTCTTCTTGGACCCTTTCAGCACTAAAGACCACCAGAAGGTCTCCCTGGAGACTTCTCTTCTCCAGGCTGACCAAGCCCAACTCTCTCAGCCTGGCCTCAGAGCAGAGCTCTTCCAGCCCTCCTAGCACTGCTGTGGCCTCCTGCGGTCCTGCTCCAACAGGTTCCTGTCTGCGCTGGGCTGAGGACTCCAGAGCTGCTCCCAGCTCTGCAGGTAGGGGCTCACCAGAGCAGAGCACAGCACAGTGACACTTTAAGACTACTTGAGTTGAACAGAATGTCACAGTGCCTTTGATAAGAAGCTTCTGCTCCCACGAGGAGGGATGACACCTGAGTTTATATAAAGCACAAAGCAAACGATGCTTCCAGGCTGGCCAGGATCCAAGCTGACCATTCTCAGCTCACCCCACCAAGCCAACAGCACTCCCACACCATTTGTTTGTTCCAAAGCAGCAGAGGCAGCCCAGCAGGCACCAAGGCACCACGGGAGCAGGTGGTGGAAGAAACAGATGGGCACCAGCAACGGCCAAACTGACTCTGCACCACTCAGCAACTCAGGGCAGCCTCAGGGCTGCCCGGTGGAAGCAAGGCTGGGAAAATGAAGGCACTCAGTGAAGAGGCTGGGGAAAAAGAGGCAGTGGACACAGCTGCACTCAGAGAATCAGAGAAGTGTTTTACTTGGGAGTGACCCTTCAGACCAAGTCCAACCATTAACCATCATCCTCAGCACCACATCTCTGCATCTCTTAAACACCTCCAGGGACAAGCATTCATCTGCAAGCCTCAGAAGCCTGTTCCAGGACTTAAAAATCCTTTTGGAGAATAATTTTTTTATGTCTAATCTAAACCTTCCCTGAGACAACTTGAGGCCATTTCCTCTTGTCCTATTCCTCTCCCACCTCACTCCCATCTCCTCCTTTCATGGAGCTGTCGAGAACGAGAAGGTCTCTCCTCAGCCTCCTCCTCTAGGGTAAACGACCCCAGTTCCCCCAGCTGCTCCTCCCCGGTCCTGTTCTCTAGACCCTTCCCCAGCTTTGTTGCCCTTCTTTGGGCTCACTCCAGCACCTCGATGTCCTTCTTGGAGCGAGGGGCCCAAAACCGAACCCGGTGCCCAGTACAACCCCAATTCCCTCCGCAGCTCCTCATTCGCCTCCGCCTCTCCTTCCATCGTGGCCCCCTCCAGCGCAGGCTCTCGGAGGGAAGCAGGCCTCAGGCGCTGGCGGGCAGCCACCAGGCCTCCCAAGGTCCCGCCCCTGCCCGGCAGCCCTGACGGGACCGCCAAGCCAGAGCGTGCGCGGGGGAGTCGACGGTAGCGACTGGTCTGCGCCGGGGCGCTGGGACGGGAGGAGCGCGGGAGGAGCGCGGGCCGAGGCAGCCCCGCGGGGCCGGCAGCGCCGAGGCGAGGGCCGCGGGGCCCAGGCCGGTGCCGGCGCCGCCGGAGGGAAGGGGCAGGGGCGGCTGCCGAGGCCCCGCGCGNCAGAGGCTGCAGAACTGGACACAGGAGTTTAGGGATAAACTCCACACCTGTAAGGTCTAAAGGGCAGGGGCAGAGAGTCTGCTCAGCTCCTGCGGCTCCAGCAGCTGCTCTCCTCTCGGCTTTACCTTGGGAGCTCTGGCTGAGCCGTGCCGAGGAGCGGGTGACGCGGGCGGAGCGCCGCGATGTGCCGTCGCTCTCCGAGCTGTCTGTGTGCTCAGGGTCCGTGGAGAAGTCAGAGTCTTCTGTCCCATCCGAGCTACTGCCCGCGTTCCTCTGCAACACCACACACCCCCAGGCATCAGCACGGCTGCAGCTGCACCTGCACACTGCAGTGACACTTTAAAACCGAGTGTCTGATGCTGGAGAAACGCAAGCTGGCACCGGCGGACTGACTCACGCCGCTTGTGTTACTCTAAAGAGAGAGCTTCAGGATGAGGGAATTAGGGATTGGGTGGACTGGGCCTTTAAACCTTCTCTAGTCCAACCCCCCCACAGTCAGCAGGGACGGCCCCAACCGGAGCAGGCTGCTCACAGCCCCAAACAACCTGACCTGGAATGCTTTCAGGGATGGGGCAGCTCCCACCTCTCTGGGCAACCTGGGACAGGCTCTCCCTGCCCTCAGAGTCAGACATTTCTCCCATCTCATTCTCCCATCTTTCAGTTTAAAGCCATCACTCCTTGTCCTGTCCCAACAGGCCCTGCTCAAAACTCTGTCCCCAGCTTTCTTCTTGGACCCTTTCAGCACTAAAGACCACCAGAAGGTCTCCCTGGAGACTTCTCTTCTCCAGGCTGACCAAGCCCAACTCTCTCAGCCTGGCCTCAGAGCAGAGCTCTTCCAGCCCTCCTAGCACTGCTGTGGCCTCCTGCGGTCCTGCTCCAACAGGTTCCTGTCTGCGCTGGGCTGAGGACTCCAGAGCTGCTCCCAGCTCTGCAGGTAGGGGCTCACCAGAGCAGAGCACAGCACAGTGACACTTTAAGACTACTTGAGTTGAACAGAATGTCACAGTGCCTTTGATAAGAAGCTTCTGCTCCCACGAGGAGGGATGACACCTGAGTTTATATAAAGCACAAAGCAAACGATGCTTCCAGGCTGGCCAGGATCCAAGCTGACCATTCTCAGCTCACCCCACCAAGCCAACAGCACTCCCACACCATTTGTTTGTTCCAAAGCAGCAGAGGCAGCCCAGCAGGCACCAAGGCACCACGGGAGCAGGTGGTGGAAGAAACAGATGGGCACCAGCAACGGCCAAACTGACTCTGCACCACTCAGCAACTCAGGGCAGCCTCAGGGCTGCCCGGTGGAAGCAAGGCTGGGAAAATGAAGGCACTCAGTGAAGAGGCTGGGGAAAAAGAGGCAGTGGACACAGCTGCACTCAGAGAATCAGAGAAGTGTTTTACTTGGGAGTGACCCTTCAGACCAAGTCCAACCATTAACCATCATCCTCAGCACCACATCTCTGCATCTCTTAAACACCTCCAGGGACAAGCATTCATCTGCAAGCCTCAGAAGCCTGTTCCAGGACTTAAAAATCCTTTTGGAGAATAATTTTTTTATGTCTAATCTAAACCTTCCCTGAGACAACTTGAGGCCATTTCCTCTTGTCCTATTCCTCTCCCACCTCACTCCCATCTCCTCCTTTCATGGAGCTGTCGAGAACGAGAAGGTCTCTCCTCAGCCTCCTCCTCTAGGGTAAACGACCCCAGTTCCCCCAGCTGCTCCTCCCCGGTCCTGTTCTCTAGACCCTTCCCCAGCTTTGTTGCCCTTCTTTGGGCTCACTCCAGCACCTCGATGTCCTTCTTGGAGCGAGGGGCCCAAAACCGAACCCGGTGCCCAGTACAACCCCAATTCCCTCCGCAGCTCCTCATTCGCCTCCGCCTCTCCTTCCATCGTGGCCCCCTCCAGCGCAGGCTCTCGGAGGGAAGCAGGCCTCAGGCGCTGGCGGGCAGCCACCAGGCCTCCCAAGGTCCCGCCCCTGCCCGGCAGCCCTGACGGGACCGCCAAGCCAGAGCGTGCGCGGGGGAGTCGACGGTAGCGACTGGTCTGAGGCCCTGCGCTGGGACGGGAGGAGCGCGGGAGGAGCGCGGGCCGAGGCAGCCCCGCGGGGCCGGCAGCGCCGAGGCGAGGGCCGCGGGGCCCAGGCCGGTGCCGGCGCCGCCGGAGGGAAGGGGCAGGGGCGGCTGCCGAGGCCCCGCGCGCACGGTGGCGCGAGCGCGGCCCCCGCGCGGCTTTGTTTTTGCACCCAGTGCAGACTCGCCGGTGCCGGCCAATCACAAGGCGGGGGGGAGGGCCCTAAAAGCAGAACCCGCCAACGAGAGCTCGCAGACTACGGGGGCGTGTCCGCCGGGCGTGACTGACGGCAGCCGGCAGCCTATCAGCGAGAGCCTCGCTCCCACAGCAACATCGACGCGGGGGGAGAGGAGAGGGATGGGGGAAGGGAGCGAGGGAGAAACAAGGCACGCGCGGGGAGGTGACCGTTGGGGGCGTAGATGAGCAGCCGCAGAAGCCAATCAGCGTCCAGCCCGGCAAAGCAGTTCAACCAGTAAGTGAAGAGCTCTCCAACAGCGTGCCCAATCAGAAGAGCCAAGAGGCGGACCGCGTGCAGGCGCGGGGGAGGGGAAACGGTAACCGTTGGGGGCGACGAGTGACGGGAAAAACAGCCAATCAGCGCGCAGCGTGGCTGTGCGGGAGCCAGTCAGCGAGCGGGCAGGGCGGGCGCCGGGGGCCGAAGGCCGCTATTTTCCCCCCGGTTTTGTGCCCGTGAGAGGTAGCGAATGGGGTAGGAAAAGGGAGAAAGTCGCGGCCCCGGCTCGCCGCTTCCCCGTGGCGGGCGCTTCCCCCGTTCCCCGGCCACCCTCACCTTCCTGCGCGGCATCCTCGGCGGGGGCGGGGGCAGCGAGGTTGGCTGATCCCCGGCACCCCCGGCCCGCGCAGCGGCGTTCGCCGCCGTGTTAGCGCTTGCGGGCTCCGTGGTGGCAGCCGTATCTCCCGTCCTGCGGCAGCTTTGCTCCGGCGGCGCCAGCGCGCTCCCGCCGCCGCCGTCAGTCCCTGTTCCCTGCTCGGTCCCTCACGCTTCCGCCGGGACACGGTCCACACCCCCCGTCACGTGACCCGCAGCTAGCCTCACGCCAGCGGGGCCGCCATCTTGGGTCCGGGCAGGTATCCCGGCGGCGCAACTGACTGTGAAGCTACCGGCGGCCATCTTGGGTTCGGGCTGAGGGCCCTTGGCGGGAGCCGGGAAGGCGGCGGCCATCTTGAATCCGGGTGTGAAGCCAGCAGGCTCCCGGTGACAGCTGCGGACCGGAGCGGAGGTTTCCCCCCTCGGAGCCATGTTGGATTCGGGCATCCTGAGCCCTCCCGCTGGGGCCATCTTGGGGCCGGGCAGAGGCGCGTCGCCGGGTCCACGGAGTGATTGGGTGGAGGAAGGCGGTGAGTCCCCGTTGCTCCTGAGGCGGAGGCGGGAAGCGCCGCGCCTCCGGCTCCCGGCCCCCCTTCTGCTGATGGAGGGGTGCCGCCGCCTGCCCTGCGTGCGGCCTGCTGGAGGGAGGAGAGGCCTTCCCCGGGCCTTGGCTCCGCGTTGGGCCGGCCTGGGGCGGGCCTCGCAGGGGCCTAACGGGCCTGGGCGGGCCTCACAGGGCTGCGCTGCTTTGGGCAAGGGCTGTCGGCGTTACCTCATCTTTCCGCTCTCGGAATGCCGCTTCGGGGGGGATTTTCTTCTTTTTTGCTCGTGTGGCTGCCCTGAGCCGAGGAGGCACTCGGTAGTCCCCAGGGTGGCTCTTGCTGCTTGGGCCTCAGGCCGGTCTGGAGCAGGGAGGCAGCAGATTCACCCCTGTATGGTCCATGTGCAGGCCAGACTCTGCGGGAGCTCTTTAGCTGGTTCTGATTAGCCTAATAGCTGGTAAACAGGATATGTCGATAAGCTTAATGTGATCTCACCATCTCCGAACCTCGGCATATTGCTTTAGAAAGCTGGGTGGAATCGAGGGTGTTGAGTTGAACACTTCATTTCTTTCCAACTGGTCATCTTCAGGGATTATGAAGGCCTCAGGGCCTAATCCTCTAATCCTTGTGAGTGCATCTCAGCCTTAGTCATGCAACTCATACCAGTCTTCTCATTCCACATTGTGATTGCTCCTAGGTATATCCAATCTCCTGGGAAATGCTGAAAGGCAAACCTGGGGAAGTCGAGATGAAATACCTCTGCTTTTTGCCCAAGCAGAGAGCAACGAGGAGCAGTATATGTGGTATGTGGAGTGGGAGTGGCTGCAAATAAGCAGATTTTTGATCTAAATTTTGCACATTAAACCCAGGAAAACTTGGAGTGAGTGAACAACTTGTTGGGCAGCCTGGTTAGTGGAGCAAACCAGATGCAGACCTGCTGAAAAGTGGCTCCAGCAGAAAGCACTGCTGCACAAATGCATGGGTTCTTCCTGAAGGTAAAGGCTGCCTGGAGTTTGTGAATTTCAAATTACAGTTGAGCCAAAATCTAATGCTAGACTAATAAACCTCCTGCTGTCAGGCTGTTAGAGTGACTTGAAGCATTTCAGATCAGTTTGGGATGAGCTAAAGCATAAAATGGTTTGGGTTGGAAGGGACCTCAAAGATTATCTAGTTCCAAACCCCCTGACATGGGTAGGGACACCTCCTACTGGAGCTGGTTGCTCGTGGAGGGAGCATCACCTGGAAGGGCAAAAGGAATGGGAACAAAGCACAAAAACAAAGAAGTGTCTAAAGGAAAAGGAGTTAGTGCGAGCTGAACTCCTGTAGTGTCTGTGAAGCAAAGCGCAGGTCTCACAAAAGACAGTCTGCTTAACGTTGCAAGCTGCTGAAGGGTCCTGATGCAAGTGTGGGGCAGTCAGGAGCAATAAAGAGTTCTAAGAGCTTGTGGATTGCAAATTCTTCCTTTTATCTCTTCCGTGAAGTGGAATGTGCCCGGGGTAGGAAAAGGACATTTGGCTTAAAGCCTGGTTCTGACAACATACTTGAACCTTGCAAGTACCCAAATTCAGTTGCAGATTTGCTTGAATGAGAAAAAGACTAAAGAATATGATGTGAGAAGTTGCTCTTTGCCACATCTCACTGAAAGTAGCTGCCTGTTGATGAGAGCTAAAGGATTCCTCTTTCAAAACTGCGTTATATGAGAGGTAGAGTGCTTAAAGACATGAAATATTAATTAGAGCTAAGTGTTTCTTGAGGCTTATGTGTGAGTTAAACTGTTTATGTTGATTGCCCTTAGCAGGATTTACCACCAGCAGGATGTTATTGGGAAAACAAAACAAGCAGAAGTGGGTGGTGGTTAATAACTTTTCCTAGAGGTGGCAGTGCTTGAATAGAAGCCAAGAATCCAGTTCCTCCTGCTGCCTTATCTCCTGATAATTAAAATGTTAATGCAAACTGAGTCCTCTGTGTGCTTTGAACGTGAATTGCCACAGCTCTGGAGCACCCAGCTTGCAGAGGGAGGAGAAGGGAAGGTGGCTGTGCTTTTGCTAAGCTGTCTTGTGCTCTTGGAAGAGCAGCAGTCAGAATCACAGAGTGTTAGGGCTTGGAAGGGACCTCAAAAGATGATCCAGGATCACCTAGAGCAGGTCACAACAGACCTCATCCAGACAGGTTTTGAATGCCTCCAGAAAAGGAGACTCAACTACCTTCTCTGGGCAGCCTGCTCCAGGGCTCCAGCACCCTCTCGGTGACAAAGGTTTTCGTGTTACCAGCACAGCAAAGCTTGTGAGAACTGTTCTGGATGTGTGTACCTAGCAGAGGAGCAAGGATTTCATTTGCTGCTATTAACACTTCAGTCCAAAACCCATCCAGTTATGAGGCTTATGGCAGAAATGAGACTCTTATTTATCCACCAGTTTGTGTGTGCAGCCCTTGGCCATGAGCCAGGGCTCAGTACTGCAGAACTTGCAGCCCTGGCTCCTCGGGGAGGTGAAACTGCTGATCTGCTCTAGGGGAAGACAGGGATGTGAAACCTGAGAGGCTGGCAAGTGCCTCCCTGATGGCACCGCCGCTAGATGTCAGTGCCTGAAATGCTTCTTCATCCTCTGCAAGCCGCAGGGGTGGGGAATCAGCTGGGGAAGAGGCAGCGATTTCGGCAGGGTGCAGAACTGGTATGGGTTCTGCTTGCAAGGATCTCCACTGGGGTTAAGCTCCCATTAGTAAGGTTCTTCCTGCAGACTTTGCAGTCTTTTAGCTCTGTCGCAGTTCTCCCAGTGAGCAGTAAGGAATTTCTTGATGGTGCACCAGAAGAAAGTTTAGCAGATGCTTGAGGAGTTGAATTCCTTGGCAAGTCACAGGTGAACAAATCATAGACTCACCCAGGTTGGAAGGGACCTCGTGAAGGTCATCCAGCCCAACCTCCCGGCAGTGAGCAGGGCCATCCTCAACTAGATCAGCTCCTTGGTTACTGTCGGTGCTAGATTGCCACTGATGGCAGCAGTTTGCTCTGGCATTGAAGATCTCCCTGAATCTGCTGGAAATCTCTCTAGGCCTTTCTCCCTGAAGCTCTCTGGAGCCCAGGCTTAGGGACATTCACTGCTGTATTTGTGACATAGTTCTTGCTGAATGTGCCAGCACAGAGGGGGCTGAGCTGTTGGAGAGCAGCGCTGGGGAAAAGGACCTGGGAATCCTGGTGGAGAGCAGGATGCCCATGAGCCAGCTATGTGCCTTTGTGGCCAAGAAGGCCAATGGCATCCTGGGGTGGGTTAGAAGGGCTGTGGTGAGTAGGTTGAGAAAGGTTCTCTTCCCTCTGCTGAGGCTGCATCTGAGATATTGTGTCCAGTTTTGGGCCCCTCAGTTCAAGAAGGGAACTGCTTGAGAGAGTCCAGCACAGAGTCCCCAAGCTGCTGCAGGCAGTGAACATCTCCTGTGAGGCCAGGCTGAGGGAGCTGGGGCTGGGAGCTGGCAGCAGAGGAGCCTGAGGGCTGCCCTCGGTGCTGTGCCAAAGATGTGCAGGGCAGAGTGGGGAGGATGCAGCCAGAATCTGCTCAGGGATGGCCAAGAACAGGCCATGGGGCAGTGAGGACAAGCTGGAGCAGAGGAGGTGCCACAGGGAGGAGCTTTGTCACTGTGAGGGTTCTGAAGCCCTGGAGCAGGCTGCCCAGAGAGGTTGTGGAGTCTCCTCTGGAGACATTCCCAACCCACCTGGATGCATTCCTGTGTGACCTGCCCTGGGTGATCCTGCCCTGGCAGGGGCTTGGATGGATGATCTCTGGAGGTCTCTTCCAACCCCTGGCTGTGATCCTGTGAACCTTAGAAAACGCAGGCAATGAAAAGAGACTTTTCACCCAAACCAATCATTGTAACTAGGTACAAACTTCAGTAGGTTAAAATTAGCTTTAAAACTCTAATCTCTTTGGTTCCTACTTGCTGTGGGGATGTAGCTCTGAGTGAGCTGCCTGCAGGACCTTAACACTGTCTTGACTTGCATTAATGAGAATGGAAAAGCAGCCTTGCTGGTGTAGGAGTTGTTACAAAGCAGAGTAAATGCTGCTGAAGTACTTCAGGTTTTTCGGTTGCTAAGAGCTTTATAAACATTAAAGCATTCCCTTGAATTGCCTCCTGTGTTACTCACTGGGATGCATTCCTGCAGGGCTACTTTAGCTACTGAAGTGTGGTTTAGAGCAAGCGAGAACAACTCCACTAGATAATGAAAATCCACCAGGAAACTCTCAAGTGCTCTGCTTCAATAAATCTTTCTTGCTTGTAGGTATCACCTCAGCCCAGCTCGGGGGCTGAAGTCACAAGAGACCAGGATGATGATGATGAAGTGCTGCAGATATCCAGAGCAGTGTTCCACAGGCGTGAGGGTCCAGAGTGGCTGCTGCTTGCCCTGCTGTGCCACCAGAAGGTGAGTAGAGGTTGCTCACTCGTAGTGTGGGTAACAGCTTTGTAGTTTTAAGTGTTTGGGGGTGAGATGGAGCAGCTCTGGGTGACATCAGAGAACTTCTTGCCCCAAGCCTGAAGGGGTCTACAAGCAGGCTGCAGAGGGACTGTTTGCAAAGGCCTGCAGTGACAGGATGAGGGCAATGGTTTGAAATGAGAGCAGAGCAGATGGAGATTGGATGTCAGGAACAAGTTCTGTTCCATGGGGATGGTAGAGCACTGCAGCAAGTTGCCCAGGGAGGTGGTTGAGGCCCCATTCCTGGAGATGTTCAAGGTCAAGCTTGAGAAAGCTCTGAGCAACCTGATCTGATGGAGGATGTTGGACTGGATGACCTCTGGAGTCCCAACCCAAGCCATTCTGTGTAAAGCTTGAAGAATTCTTACCCCAGCTGGGTGTGCCCCAGGTGGCAGGGGGGACACTCTTGGTCACTCAGGGCTCACTGCTGTTTGCTGGCTGTATTTTTGGACAGGTCCTGGGCAACCTGATCTGTGTTGGCCTGGCTCTGCGTGGGGGGTTGGAGCCTAAATTATTTTGGCTCTCACTAGCTGAGAAGCTCACATTTGGTTCTTGGTATGATCTAGTCCCTAATGTGCAAGAGGTTCACTGCAGATGGATGTGGACAAGTGGTGGAAGGTGCAAGGCACAGAGTTTATCGTGGCAAAAACTGCCGTGGAGCTTGGGGCTGGCAGCAAGCTTGGCCCTGTGCATTTGTGAGTCTTTACTTCTGTTTGTAGCTCTCCAGTGGGCCTTGGTACACCTCACAACCAAACCCAGCAGCAGTGAGAGTGTTTGAGTGCAGACAGTTACAGCCTGTGGGATTTATGTGCAGACTGAAGCAGTATTCTGTACTTTCACATTAAAATCAAAGTCTTCAGCAGCTGTTGCAGATCAGGAGTGCAGTTTTGAGGGGGTGTTTGCAGAGAGCTCAGCAAACAGCTAGGGGAGGGCTCTCTCTCTCTCTCTGTTTTTTTTAGAGCCCTTAGCTGGTTTACATTTGAAGGATGCTGACTTGTAGCATAAATGCAGCCACATAAGGCCCTGTGTGGAGAACTGTGGCCAGGTCCTTTGCTCTGAGCTGAAAGTCTCCCAGAACACCACCAGCTGTAGATGGACAGGGGTGTTTCAGTAAACTTGAACCCAATCCATGTGCTAACTCTTTCCCCAGGGCTCTGGCATGCAGACATCTGAGTGGAGTCTGTGTTTCCTGGCATCAGCACCAAGGTCAGGCCAGTTTGGCCTACAGCCTTTTTTTTCTGGCTCTTTTTTAAATGGTACTGGAAGAAAAGATCCAATCTGAGCTGTGCTGAAAGCAGAAGGTTTTCACATAGCTACAGCTGAATATAGCCACACTTCCTGGTGCACTCCCTCCCTCCCCTGGGTCTCATACTATAATCTCACTATGAAATAGTTGCAGTAAAAGTGTATTTTATCCTGGCAGGACTGAAGCCTACTGAGAGG
Source organism: Tricholaema leucomelas (assembly GCA_013400475.1). Classification (NCBI taxonomy): domain Eukaryota; kingdom Metazoa; phylum Chordata; class Aves; order Piciformes; family Lybiidae; genus Tricholaema lacrymosa; species Tricholaema leucomelas. Next base: position 177,039 of record WAAF01010014.1, on the reverse strand, counting down.
GTAGATATTTTTGTGCCTGTTTCTGATAAAATAGGGTATTTTTTGGGGGGCTTCTCTTGTCTGTTTTTGGATTTGGGATCTGCTCCTTTAATACATTCCTTCCAGTCTAGGCAGTGCTCTCCAACTGCCTGGCACTGGTGTTAATGCCTCCCCTTCCTAATCAATCAAGGCCACTGCATGCTTCCTTAAAGGAAAACTCTTCATCTTGTTCAGCCCCATGACACAGACTTTCACAGGTGTAAGAAACATTTATCACCACAGATGACACTGGTGTGGGAAGTGAAGGTGAAACTCGATCCTCTCTGGCATTTCTGAGCCCATCCTGTGGGCAGTTTTGTCATAAAGCTGACTGTGGGCAACTAGCCACAGGCTTTGTAGCTCAGTTTCCAGCTGACAGGAATCTCTTGGTAGTAGAAAACTTTGGGTGTGTTAAGAACAGGCTATGTGTGGGTATAGTAGGGACAGAATTTGTCCACTAATGAATGAGTGGTCTCCAATCACCATATTCTGTGCCTTAGGTATTTCCTTGCAGCAGGGGGATAGTTTAGGATCATAGAATGGTCTGGGTTGAAAGGGACCTCCAAAAATCTTCTAGTCCAAGCCCCTCTGCGGTCAGCAGGGGCATCCTCAACTAGATCAGGGTGCCCAGAGCCCTGTCAAGCCTTCTCCTTGAGTATCTCCAGGATAATGAGGTCCACACTGAAAATAGGAAGTAGGTAACGACTCAAATGTCACCCAAAAGTAAAGGGTGGAGTAAGCTTGGGAGCTCAGCCAAAGGCCAGCAAAAGAAGCAGCCTTAAGATGAGGAGTAAGAGTTGGAGTAAGGCAAAGCAGAAAGGAAAACCAGAGCTGGGCAAAGGGATTTTGGGAAGATCAAACTACCACCGGTTTGGTACCTTGAGCAGCACCATTCCTGGGATCATCTGAGTGACTCTGAGATGAAATATCCATCAATTTGGCTTCTTCCCTGTTTAGGGAGGTTTATCTTTCCCTTGGTTTCCAAGGAGACTGATCAGCTCTGTGCCTCAACACTGAAAGTGCCAAAGAAACACCAAACTGAGGGCAAATTACCCATGCAGAATGGAGGGAGGCTGGGAGTTTGCACCTGAAAATGGCTGGAGGATGGGAGGTTGCATCTGAAAGAAGCCCATCAGAGGATGGGAGCAGTGACTTTTGCACCAGTTGGTGCTGGGTTCATTCTCCTTTAGACCATGTTGCCTTGCTTGGAAGAGTTGGTCAGGGATTGGGGTGAGCAGAGTTACTGCTTGTTGAGGGGGTTGTGTCCCCTTAGAATGTGCTGCTGCTGCAAGATGGCTGTTCCTAGGGTAAGGTGCCAGCTGGAACTGCTGATTTCCTGTGAAACTCCTGGGTTTGTAATTATCCACAGAAAAGAGGAAAAAAAAGGGTTCTTCCCATATGAAGACCTGGCTTGCTGAGCCCTGGGTTGAGCCAAGTAGGTTATTTTCTTCAGTGTCTGCATTTTTTCCTAGTGACATTGTGCCAGTTGTTAGCACACAGCTTTATTTACCTGTGCTTCCAAATTCACAAGTGGAATCTTCTGGAAAAGTCCAGCAGCACTTCTTCAGGAGCTTGTTTTGGGGCTTCCTTCTAGAGGGATAATATTCTTGGGCCAAATACAGCCCTCCATGTAAGCTTTTGTACTTCCATCACATTTGTAGTACTTCCTAATCAATCTGGGTGCAGACAATAGGGAGGGAGCCTCTGTGCTTTGCCAGGCTGGAGCTGATGGGTAAAACAGAGCTCTGGCTCCTGATGTTCTTCTGGAGCATCTCTGTGAGCAGCAAAGGCTCAGAGACCTGGAGCCTGGAGAACAGCAGGCTGGGAGGGGATCTGATCAATGCTCAGCAAGAACTAAAGGACCTGTGTGGGGCAAGAAGATGAGGCCAGACTCTTGTCAGTGGTGCCCAGCAAGAGGATAAGGGCAGCTGGTACAGACTGGAACTCAGGAGGAGCAGGAAGAGAAACTTGTTTGGTGTGAAGGTGCTGGAGGCCTGGAGCAGGTTGCCCAGAGAAGCTGTGGAGTCTCCTTCTCTGGAGAGCTTCCACCCCACCCTGGCCATTGTGCTCCTGGGCAAGCTGCTGTGGGTGCCCTGCTTTAGGAATGGGGTTGGACTGGATGAGCTCCAGAGGTTCCTTCCAACCCTCACCGTGCTGGAGTCCTGTGCAAATGGAGAATCCAAGTCTTTGCCTCTCCTGGAAGCATAAAGCTCCCTTGAACACTTTCTCCTCCACATGCTGCTGTTCTTTCCTGGTCAGTGTTTTACACCTTCTGCAGCCTGTGTTGCTCTGGGGAATCTTCTGAGTCTCTGATGTTGGCCATCTCCTGAACCCTTGTGGGGAGGAGAAACAAGGTCACCTCTTGGGATAGATGGGATCTACCAGCACAGATCACAAGTGCTGGTGTCCCCTAGATGTGCTGTGTGGGTGGATCCGTGACAATCTTTGTGTGTCACTTGGCACAGTCAAATGGCAGCTCCTGCACAAACGACCTGAAAGGAGGCTGGAGTAAGATGTGGGTTTATATCCTCCCTTGTAAGCCATAGGATGAGAGGAAATGGCCTCAAGCAGCACTAGGGGAAGTTTAAGTTGGACATGAGGAGCAATTTCTTCCCCCAAAAGGTTGTGAAGCCCTGGAATATGTTCCTCAGGGAGGTGGTTGAATCCCCATCCCTGGAGGTGTTTCAAAGAGGCAGAGATGTGGTGCTGAGGGCCATGGTTTAGCCCCAGCCTTGGCAGAGTTAGAGCATGGTTGGACTTGATGATCTTAAAGGTCTTTTCCAAGCAAAATGTTATGAAGCAGAGGATTGCCTCCAGTGCCACCAGCTCTGCTGGTGCTGTAAAACTGACCTTGGAAACCACATGCCCAAGCCTCTGCGAGTGTATGAGGAAAGGATCCCAGAGCAGAAGATAAACTTCATCCTTGCTTTGTCTTTCCCAGCAGGAGAAGCCACAGTGCCACAGCAGTGAGGTGATCAGCTGGCTGGTGTAGTGGGGAGAAGGAAGCCCAGCAGCAGAGGACGTTGCAGCAGCAGGTATGAAACACAGTTAGAGCTGTGCTGAGTCTCTCCTGTCTGTTGTGAATTGATTTGTCAGTTCTCGACCGCCGTGCTCTGCTCGCACTCATTTACATGCTCTGTTAGGGTGTTGGCAGTGCTGCACATCAGGGATCACTTTGAAGTGCACTCTTTCTTTTTGCTGTATTGATGATTCACACTGTTAGAGGCTTCCTGCCTCTCCATGACTTAGGGAAAATGATCTATTTCATAATGTCTCCTTATACTCTTAGCAGAGCTTGTGCTCTGTTCCCAAAACTCCCACTGTTTTCACTGCAAGCATGACCAGACTGTGAAATAGCTTGGCTGCTCTGCTGAATAATCTGTTAGTCTCTTAATAAACTGCAGTTTTATTTATCTTGCTGCTCTTTAGAGCTTTTCATCTCCAAACATTTGAGTGCAGAAACTGTCCAGCAGTGAAACGCAGCCATCTCTCTTGGGGATGGAGTGGGAGGCAGACAGGCAGGCATTTTACTCCACAGCTTAGAGGGAGAGGAATTTTGTTCAAGGACAATGAGGGAAAGCTTAGCTTGTGTGCTGAATGACCCTTTGATCTTCCACGTTCATGCTCAGCTGATCAGGACTTTAAATCTAAGCTCTGTCTCCCTCCTACCCGTAGCAAACAGCCAGAAATGTAATCTCATTTAGGACTTGAGCACTGGACCAGAATGCCAGTGGCAGTGGCAACTGTGCAGCCCTTACATGTTCCCTATTTGCCTGTCACTTCCTCAAGTGACACTGACATAAAGCTAAAGCGTGGTGGGTGGCAGTTCTGGGCAGTGTGCTTGGGGTGGGCTCAGAGGGGTCTAGGTGGGGAGGAGAGAGCCTGTTAGACAAAAACCTGCTGTGTGCCTGTAAATGGGAGGAGGGGAACGGTGTGAGAAGGTTTGGGTTGGAAGGGTCCTTTTAAAGGTCATCTAATTCAAACCCTCTGCAGTCAGCAGGGACAGCCCAAACCAGAGCAGGTTGCTCAGAGCCCCAGGCAACCTGACCTGCAACAGTTCCAGGGATGGGGAATCTCCCACCTGTCTGAGCAGACTGGGCCAGGCTCTCACCACCCTCAGTGTCAACCTTTTCTTCCTTCTCTCCACTCTGAATCTCCCTCTTTTAGTTTAAAGCCATCACCTCTTGTCCTGTCACAACAGGCCCTGCTCAAAAGTCTGTCCCTATCCTTCTGATCAGCCCCTTTTAAGTACTGAAAGGCCACCAGAGGGTCTCCCTGGAGCTTTCTTTTCTCCAGGCTGATCAACCCCATCTCTTTTAGCCTGCCCTTGCAGGAGAGGAGAGACATCAGATCAATGTGCAGCTCTGTGATGTTTGCCATGACTGGCTTTCTGAGCCTCTGAACACTCTGGCAGGTCAGGAATCCTCCTGTGCAGGGTGAGAAGGCTACAGAAGCTGCTGCAGAAGTGATGGAAATGAGCAGGCAGAGCATGGTAAGAAGTTAGACCCTTGACATGCAGTCCATGAGTGGTTGCAAAGGGTTCTGTGCCTGCTACTATGCAGCACACCATTAAGAATCCTGATTCTAGGGAGGTGTCTGAACAGCCTGGGCTGGAGCCTTGTCTGCAGGATTGGGAGAACTTTTATTTTCCAGTGCTCCCTCTGTGCTGTGTGGTTTTGGTGGGGAAGGACCCAGGAAGGCCTGCTCTGGGTGCAGATAGACTTGGCTGGCTGATAATGTGCAGCTCAGCTGGGCCAGAATGGCTGTAGCCCACTTGATAGGTAACAGCTGCTGCTTGCTTGTCTCTTCCTACGTATTACAGCAAAATGTGGGGTTTTAAACCTGGAGGGAAGCAGTTGGTGAGAGCAAAACTTGGCCTTGAGACAGAGCTGGTGCTTAGCTTAGTGGTGCTCAACCACTTTGGGGTTTTCAGTATTTCTGGCTGTATTTAAAGCAGGAGGTGTGGTGAGAAGAGGCAGAGGCACAGCTGTGTGACCTCCTGCATGCTGAAACAAAGCAGTGCAGGGAATATTTTTAGTGTGTTCCAGCTGTGAGTATTGGATTCAAATCACAGTGTGGCAGAGAAACTGAAAGGTGAATTTGAATGTTGGAAGGACTGACTGAAGGGTTCCTAGAAGAGCTGACCTGTGTCAGAGACTGAAAAAGAATGTGGGCAGAGCTCCTCTCTGGTTTTCAGTGCAGGTTTCTGTTCTCATCAGCACCTGTGCTTTGGTAGCTCCCTCTCTATTGCTTTTTCTTCCTTTTAATTTCCTGGTTCTTTGCTGATGACTGCTCTGGACCTTAGGAAGGAAATGTTTTCAGGAAGAGTCTCTGCCTTGGAGAAATGTCTGTGTGCAGAGGATTCAAGGATCAGCTGGGTTTGGTTTTGCAGTGTTGCTGCAGTGGGAGCTGGGAAAGAACTGTTAGAAGCACAGACACTGGAGGCCTCTCCACGGAATCCTGGCGTGGTGTGTGGGGTGAAAAGGACCTCTGGTGGTCTTCCAGTCTAACCCCTCTGCTAAAGCAGGGCACACACAGCAGCTTGCCCAGGATCACAATGGCATGGGGGGTTTGGAAGCTCTCCACAACCTCTTTGGGCAGCCTGCTGCAGGGCTCCAGCACCTCACACCAAGCAAGTTTCTTGTCCTCCTCAGATAGAACCTCCTGGGTTCCACTTTGTGCCTGTTGCCCCTTGTCCTGTCCCTAGGCACCACTGAGCAGAGTCTGGCCCTGTCCTCTTGCCCCCTTTATCTCTTGCTGAGCATTGCTCAGATGCCCTCCAGGGCTGCCCTTCTTCAGGCTTAACAGCCCCAGGGCTCTCAGCCTTTCCTCCTCAGAGCTGCTCCAGACCCCTCAGCATCTTCGGAGCCTCCTCTGGACTCTCTGCAGTAGTTCCCTATCTCTTTTGAGCTGGGGAGCCCAGAACTGGGCATGGGACTCCATATGTGGCTTCACCAGGGCAAAGTAGAGGGGAAGGGGCACCTCCACTGGCCTGCTCTCCACACTCTTCTGAATGCAGCTCAGGGCACTGTTGTCTTTCTTGGCCACAAAGGCACATTGGTGAATTTGTCCCCCAGCACTGCCAGGTCCTTCTCCACAGAGCTGCTTCTCAGCAGGTCACCTCTCACCTGTGCTGCTGCAGGAGGTTGTTCCTCCCCAGGCGCAGGACCCTACACTTGCCCTGTTGAACTTCACGAGGTTCCCCTTTGCCTAACATTCCACCTGCCCAGGTGTCACTGAGTGGCAGCACAGCCTGGTGGGATGTCAGCCACTGCTCCCACTTTGATCTGAGCAGCAAGCTGGCTGAGATCCACTCGATCCCTTCCCCCAGGAAAGATGGACCCTTTGGTCTAAAACTTCCCTTTTGACTTGTAAGATTGAAGAGGGAAATCCCTGAGCTGTCCTCTGGGGACTGATGGTAATGCTCAGAGGTGTCCCCAGCACTCCTGCTGTTCTGGAAGGTTCTCCTACCCTGAGAGACAGTGAGAGCAGAGCTGCTAGTGGCTCCCTGCGTGACTGGGTTTGCTCCTTATCAGAGATCTGGCAGCACTCCTTGCTGGGAGAGATAAGGCTGCCGAGTCCCACGGGTGGCATTTTGTTTGTTTACTGAGATCTAATAGCCGAAGCTGTGGTTTGTGTCTCATCTCTGCTTCCATCGGGAGGAACGTTCTGTCTCTTCCTCCACTAACTGCAGCCACACCACCAGCAGCTCTGCCCCCAGGCTGTCTCTAGAAGCTGAGGATGGCCCAGTCTGGGTTCCCAGCTGGTGCCTGATGCGTGGGCAGCAGCAGCCGGCCTGAGGCGCAGGCGATACAGGAAGAGGATTGAGGAGCGCTGCTCTGCCGCGATAGCTGCTGGGGGACACCAACTGTCTGCTGCTGTCACCTCCTCTCCACACGGCTTGGCATGAAGCCCAGGCTGCTTTGCCACCTCATGCCTTTCCCCCTCTTCTTATCTCCTGTGGCCCAGCTTCCCAGGCTCCTGGGTTAGACAGATCAGCCCCACCCTCTGCACTCGGGCAGATGCTTCCTTTCCCAAACCCCACGGAACTACCATGTCTGGAGGCAGAACATCAGCACTGGTGAGGAGGCCACACCTTGAATACTGGGTTCAGTTTTGGGGTACTCACTCCAAGGACAGTTTGGAGCTTGAGTGGGTCCAGAGCAGGGCAGTGAAGCTGGGGAGGGGCCTGGAGAACAGGGCTGGGGAGGAGCAGCTGAAGAAACTGAGGTTGTTCAGCCCGGAGAAGAGGAGGCTGAGGGGAGACCTTCTGGCTCCCTGCAGCTTCCTAAAAGGGGGATGGAGTGAGGTGGGGGTTGGGCTCTTCTTCCAAGGAACAAGAGACAGGACAAGAGGAAATGGCTTCAAGTTGTGCCAGGACAGTTTTAGGTTGGACATTAGGAACAGTTCCTTCTCCAATAGGGTTGTTAAAGCCCAGAACAGGCTGCCCAGGGCAGTGGTGGAGTCTCCATCCCTGGTGGGATTTAACAGACATGTAGATGTGGTGCTGAAGGACATGGTTTGGCAGTGACCACAGGTCCTCTATGTCCCATTTGTCCCATGGCCCTGTCCAGAGCCTTGACACCATCATTCCTGAGGCCATCTTCCTCTGCAGCCTCCTCTCTTGTGCCTGTGTTCTCTTGGGTTTTTGTCTCTCTGTTACCAGCAGGGGAATCCTGCAGGTTGACATCACCACGGAATGGTTTGGGTTGGAAGGGACCTTCAGGATCATCTAGGCCCTGGGCAGGGACACCTCCTGCTCAGCCACTTTCCTCAAGGTCTCATCCATCCTGGCTTTGAGCAAGTTCCAGGCTTGGAGCTCCCACAGCTTCTCTGGACAGCCTGTTCCAGTGCCTCACCACCCTGTGGGGAAGAATTTCCTCCTAGTGTGCAGTCTCAGTCCAACTTCTTGCAGTCTGAAGCCATCACCTCTCTGCCTGTCACTCCAGGCCTTTGTCTGTCTCCAAGACAGTGCCAGGAATGGATTTTTCTGGAAACATGAGCTCAGCAAAGCTCACTTGAGTCAAAGGCACAGGGTGAGGTGGGCAGAGAGGGAACCAAACAAGAGTCTTCAGCTATGTCCTGTTGAGGCTGGCGGGAAGGGGTCAGCCCTTGCAGTGTGCCTGGACCTACCCAACCTCAGAGGGACTGCAGCCACCCAGGGAGGCACATCTGTGTCTGACAGGGTTGTGACTGACACCGACCCCAGCCTCAGCGTTCCCATTTCTCCTGTTCCCAGCTACTTTTTACACTGAACTCAGCCCGGGAGGGGTTGTGGTGAGAAATGTTTGAATTTTGGGTGTCTGATGGGGCACAAAAATTGGAAGTTTGCTCAGTAAAACCTGCATCAGAACTTTCCAGAACAGGATTTTTGCTTTCAAAGGCAAATAGCTGCGCTGTTCACTTGGCTTCGAGCAGAACTTGGCGGGGGGGAAACCTTTACAAATAGTCAGAGCTTCTTTAAGGCCCTGGGAGGGGACACTGAGAGCTCAGCGCTGCAAACCTGCGCCTTCACCTCGACTCTTGAAGCCTTTTTGTTTCTTTCTGCCCTTTCTGTCATCTTCAGAAGGCAGAGGAGGGCAGAATGCGGCCTTGGTGGGGTCGCAAAGGCCTGTGCCGGATGGGCCTTGTGCTTTGTGCTGCGCTGCTGTGCCCTAGGGCGGGGAGAGACTGCGACCGGGCGAGCGGCGGCAGCACCGAGCCCGGCAGCACCGAGCCCCCACCTCCCCCTTCCCCCTCCCAAGGTGAAAGAGAAACCCGGCCGCGAGCCCTGTGGGGCGCCCCTGATTGGTGCTCGCCGTGGAGGGGCGGAGTGCTTAGGAGACTGATGATTGGCTCCCCGCAGTAGAGTTGGGTTTTCCGCTCTTCTGATTGGTTCTGCTGCCTCCACGGGGGGAGGGAGAGGAGGCGAGGCTTGGGCAGTGTTTTGCTCTGTGATTGGCTGCGGCATGAAGGGTGACGCCTGTTAAATATTAGCGCGTTTGCGATTGGGTATCGTAGCAGCGCGTGCGGGGGAGGTGCTTGTAGAGCGCTCTCGTTGGCTACCTTTAACAGGGGCGGATCGATTGACTTGGGGCATCCAATGAGCGCTGGGCTCCTCCTGCCGCCCCGCCCCCGGAGCGCTGATAAGCGGCGCGGCGGGGCTGGGGGGTCAGTACGGCGGCGTCGAGTCGGGCAGGGTCGGGTATGGCGGGGGCGGGCGGCGGCTCCTGCTGTCGCGGCGGGACGGGAGGGCCCCAGCCACTGCGTGCCACCATCCCCTTCCAGCTGCAGCAGCGCCGTGGAGACGGGGGCCGGGCAGGTAACGATGGGAGGAGGCGGGCAGCGCAGCCGGGTCCATGGGGAACACGCGTGTTCCTTGCACCCAGTGTCGATGGATGGGCCCGGACTGGGGTTCCGAGCCGGTTCCCAGAGCCACCTCGCTGGTTACTAGGAGCCGCTCTTGGTGCGACCCGCTTCGTAGAGTGCCTCCTCCGGGAAGCGCCGATTCGCCCCGGGGCCCAGTAGCTGGGATGGGGCTGAGCACAGCTTCACCTCGTCTCCTGTGCTGTGCGCACCCACACCACCTCCCATCCCGTCTGGGGCTGTGGAAGCAGTGCCGGGCTTAGCGAAAACCACTGTGTGCTCGGGAGGCTTCTCCTCACTGATGTTGCGTGGGTAGAAGCGAAAGAGTAATGAGAGCACCTAGGGTAGGGGAGTGGAGAGAACAAACCCGCGAGGGACCGGGGCAGGACACCAAAGTCAGTGAGCGAAGGGAAACTTCGCACCTTGAGACGCAGCCCCGGAACAGCCAAACCACGTAGAACGCTGCCCGTGGGCTGCGGGCACCCACGCGGGCTGGGAGCTTTGATCTCTGGCTTGTGGGGTGCCAGGTCCGCTCTCGGGGCTGGTCTGGCCTCCCTGTATGCTGCTGTCTGAGGCTTTCCCTGGCAAGGAGGTGCCCGTTTAGCGGTAACTTGAGGGGAAAGCCTGAGCCCTGCATTCTCTGCAGCTGATCTGGCTCCATAAGGAAGCAATAATTTGATTTCTGCTAATTGCAGTTGGTCTCTAATCACATTAATGAGGCTTTATTCTGACCACTTCAGGAATGCTTCTTTAAATACAACTTTTTGGTGAGCTAATAATAGTTTTTTGGCTTTTCTTTAGGTACTTATTGCCTTTGGCTCTTCGTGGGGCTGCTTTTGGATGTCAGGGCCTTGCTTGGCTGTTTGTTATCACGAAGAGTATTAAAATAGCAATGAAACGCTTCGGGGGTTAAATGTAAGCTCGAACAGAGAGAGAAAACACTTGACAAGCTTTGGGGCAGCCGATGGTGGCTCTTGTTAAATGCAGCAGCCACTTAATTCACTTTGCAGTGGACAGTGCTGCAGCCCATCCTGCGGTGAGGATTAATGGCCCTTCCCCAAGCGTCCTGCGCCTCGCTGCTTGAGCCTTACAGCCATTCCTGCCTCTGGCAGGGTCGAGGCTGATCAGAGAAGCTGTTAAAAAGCTTTTTTGTTCAATTTACACTTGAAACAAGTTAATAAAAAATTCTTTCGAGTGCTACTCTCCGCTTCCCTCTCAGCAGTAAGCCGAAATTGAGGTGAAGTTGCTCTTAATAGGGCAATTACTCAGTAGCTTTAGATGTCAGGAAATGAAGCTCTCGGAGAAAAGAGAGCCAGGCTGCCAGGGCTCTCTGGGCTGTACCTGTTCCGGAGCCTGGTGAATACCACGCAGCTTTCTGAAGGCAGAACGGTTGGAGCTCCACTGAGATGAACCAGAATTGCTGGTCTTCATTTCTTCCTGGCTCTGTGCCCCACTGCTCAGGCTCTAGGAGCTTGATTTTTTCCTCTTGATCATAGTAATTTCATCTACACTTTTGGAAGTGTTGAAATTTCCACTGCTCTCTGCTTCATTGCTCTTTGTAAGCCTCAATTTGCTCCCTGTGTGTGTGGGAGCTGCAGCAGTAAACTGGCAGGGTTTAACTGAAAACTGGCATCCTGGTGATTCATCAGCTCACACTTCTGCTCCTACCTTTGGGGAGCTCAGAGTGGAAATCCATTGCTTTAGCACAGCTTTTCTCATTTGGCTCTGCTGCCTCTGAGCTGCTTGGCTGCTGGGGTTGCTGTGGTTCTGGCTTAGGGGGGAGTTGAGAAGAAGAGTTGAGGGGTGATGTGGGGTTTGATCCTGCAGCTGCTCTGATAATAGAGGATCCCATTGAGATGAGGAGCAGCTGCTGAGTCTCTCAAAGGGCTTCTGTTAAAAGGAAGAGCTGTAGCTGGGGGGTGCCAGGAAGGAGGTCTGAGGATGTTTGGAAAGGGCTTGAGTTGCTGTTTAGAGCTCCAAGATGTCAGCGATGAGCCCGGTGTGTGGTGTTGCGGTCAGAGGGGCTTTTAATTCCTTATCTCTTCAGTGTTGTGGCTGTGGGGGTTGAAGCAGGTACAGGGCTAGTGTTTGATCCTTGTCAGGTGCAGGCTGAGCCCACCCCTGTCACATCTGTCTGTCAGGTTAGGTGGGTTGGAGGCAGCTGCTGGGGTGGTCAGAGGTGTGCAGGTGGTGCTGTGAGGCTGGCAGGGTTTGTGTCCTCTGGGGTGGGATGAGCTCTGTGGAGGCTTTGAAGTTTAAATGGGTTAACTGCAACGCTGGTGCTGCTGGTGGCCTCGGTCGTTTCCTCCAAAGCCACAGAGCAGCACGTGTGAGGCAGAGAGTTTCCATGCTGGGGTTGGTTAGTCTGGAGAAGAGGAGACCAAGGGGAGACCTCACTCTTGGAGGGAGGTTGGAGCCAGGTGAGGCTTGGCCTCTTCTGTGAGGGACAAGTGGTAGGGCTGTAGGGCATGGCCTCAAGTTGGACCAGGGGAGGGTTAGGTTAGATGTTAGGAAGAGTTTCTTCTCCAGAATGGCTGCCCAGGGCAGTGGTGGAGTCCCCACACTGGAGGGATTTAACAGCTGTGCAGGTGTGGTGCTGAGGGATGTAGTTTGGTGATGCTTTGGCAGTGCTGGTTTAACAGTTGGTCTCTACCTTGGAGGTCTTTACTCATTGTTCTCTGATTCTCTACATCTTGGTGATCTACATTGGCTCATGCACAGAGAGGGAGAAGCTGGAATCTGGTGGAGAAGCCAAGTTGTGTTGTGCTTTATTGGTCGAGCCACCTCCTGTTCAGTGATGGAGGTGAGGATGGGATGAAGAGTTGCACCAGCAGCCACCTACCGCCTGCTTTCTGAACAGTGTTGGAAGAGGTTCCCTGGGAGGAGGAAGGGCACCTGTCTGTTTGCCTTCCAACACTACCTGGTTGATGATGTGGCACAGGAGAGGAACAGCAGTGAGGTGCAGGCCTGAAAGTCTTCGGCTCTAAGCTCGTGTGGTCAGTTTGGGTGTTCCTGAGCGGCTTGGACTTGTCTTGCATTTCACAGATTTCACAGGAGCCCTCTGTGCAAGCAGAGCTTCCTTCTGGGCTCTCCACCAGAATTGAAGAAGTCACCCCACAACTCTGTGGTGCATTTTAGCTGTTCAGGAAGTTACTTTTGGCCCAGCTGACTCATCCAGATGGGATTTTGTTGCTTGCTTGCTGAACTTGCATGGTTTTGAGATGTCCACTTGGGTTTGCTGTGTGGCTCCTGCTAGAGAACCCAAGTGAGCAGACTGCCAAATACCTTTGTTGGGTGTCTCAGTGAAGCCTGTGCCTGGTGGTGAGGGAGATGAGTGGACTGTGTTCATAGGCAGCACTTTGGGAGTGTGTTTAGCAAAACGAAAATAGGTCTTTAGGGGTAAAAATGTCTGCTCCTGGAAGTGCCGTGGGGTTGCTGCCTAAGTGGTAGTGCTAGAGCTGAGCTGTCAGAGAGCTCCTTGCAGAGAAGGTGGTCAAGGCCAGGTTGGAACAACCTGGTCTAGTAGGAGGTGCCCTTGCCCATGCAGGGGGATGGGAATTAGATGATCTTTAAAGCTCCTTCCAACCCAGAGCATTCTGTTACTCTTCCCTTTACTGCTGGCATGAGCGTGGGAGCCTCCTACACCCCTCGAGCTTAGCTGAGTATCTTCAGGGCCTCAGGCCTCACTGCTCTAGCAGTGGACATCTAATGAGGTTCTGAGTCCTGAGGGATGGGCATGAAGGCTTTTGCTACTGAAATCATGATCCAGATGTTCCTGGTGTCTGCCCTTGAGGGCTCTTCTGTGCTGCTTAGCAGCTGCAGTTTTTCAGGGGGCACTGACAGAAATTGACAGGGGACACAGAGGTTGGTAGCGAGAAAAGTCCATCTTGGAGAAGGAGCATCTCCTTAGCAGCTCAGTGGGTACTAACTCTTCAGAAGGAAAGCAAAACCCTTCAGGAGGGATGCAGAATGGGAAACGATGCTGCTGCACCTTGCAGATAGCTCTTTTCCAGGTTTGGGCATTCATCATCGTTAATTCTGCCCTTGCCTTTAGCTTCTGCAGTACGTAAGCAAGCCAAGAGGAAAGGAAAGAGTTAAACACAGGTAGGGAGCTGGAATGGTGAGGGAAATAATCATGGAAGGATAGTTGAGGGATGGAAAGCCCTTGAAGATGTCCTGCTGTTGCACTAGTCAGGAAGAATCCTTCCTCTGCCTTGTGGAATCCGCTGGGTCTTTGTGCAGAGCACAATGGGTGGCTGAGGTTTGGAGGCAGAGCTTTGCAGGTGGCTTTGTTTAACGTAGAACAAGTTTCTGGCCTAGTAATTGGAGCTCATTCAGGGCATTGCAGCCCTCAGCTGATAGAGATCATACCTGCAGCCCAAACTTGCTGCTCCCAGTTTGTTAGCCTCTGGATACGGGTGTGGGAAAGGGGAAACAAAGGACACATCTATAACTAATCTTGACTTGTGTTGACATTCTGTGGGTGAAACAAGTTTTTCCCTGCTTGGAAATGCTGGGAGATGACATTTCAGAAGAGATTTGCAGGGGGGAGGGATGGGACTGTGTAGTCAGTTTGATTTGTCCCTTCTGCAGCAGAGTGCTCCAGAGGAACTGGGGAAGAGCAGACAGAGAGGATCTGCTCAGTGCTCAACAAGAGCTAAAGGGAGGGGGCAAGAGGATGGGGCCAGACTCTTGTGGTGCACAAGCTGGGCCCCAGGAGGTTCCATCTGAGCAGGAGGTGTGAGGGTGCTGGAGCCCTGGAGCAGGCTGCCCAGGGAGGATGTGGAGTCTCCTCTGGAGAGCTTCCAAGTGGCCACTGTGATCCTGGGCAAGCTGCTATGGGTGCCACTCCTGCAGCAGAGGGGTTGGACTGGGTGATCTCCAGAGGTCCCTTCCAACCTCACCGTGCTGGGATTTTATTACTGTGCAATTAACCAGTTCCTCCTACAGCAGAATGCTCCAGAGGAACTGGGAAACTTTACCCTGGGTGAGTTTTTATTTGGGAGTCTTTATTTCAGCCTCTGGGGCTTGTCTAAGATGCTTGAGTGGACCAGGGCAAAGCTTTCACCATGGCTTGGGTGAGGAGAGACCTGAAGGAACATGAGCACCTATTTGTGCAGGGAAGCAGCAGTTCTGTTCTGGGTGTGGTAATCATTTTACTGTCTGACTGCAAAATAAAACCCAAATACTTGGCCTAACCCTGTGAGAGAGGTAACCTGGAGCACAAAGTGCACTGAGTCCTGCTGATGCAGAGCTCAGGTGTTGAAATGGTAGCATTGACTAGAGCTGCTTGTGTGAATTTTGCTTGCCCCTCCAAGGGAAGCTGCTCCTCCTTCCCCTGCCTCAGTTTCTCATGGTTTGTGCCATCCTTTCAGGCTGAAGGAATCCAGGAGTGGTAATTGCAGAGTTTGCTCAGTTCTTGGCATGCAGGAGCCTGGGGCTGCTGTGTGCCACTGCTGGATGCAGAGTGCTGTTGTGCTTACACTGCTTAGGCTCAGCTGTAACCCAGAGCTGATAGCAGCTTTCATATCCTGCTTCCCAGCTGGAAGAGGCCCTAGGAAGGGTATCAGAAGGGTTGTTGGATGTTGTGATTGATTTTTGTTTTCCTTGCTGAAAAGTTGTTTCAGTAGCTTTGTGTTGGGCCCTCCAGGGTGATTCAGATTCACAGAGTGGGTTGGGTTGGAAGGGACCTTAAAGCCCATCCAGTTCTAGCCCCTCTGCCATGGGCAGGGACACCTCTCACTACAGCAAGTTGCTCCTCGTCCAACCTGGCTTTGACCACCTCCTGCAACTAACCTTAAAGATGACTATGGGAGAAGAGTTGCCATCAAGTGTTGATGGGATTTAGGTAGTTCTCTTTTTAAGGCATAGGAAATCTCCTTTTTTCCTCCTTTTCCACCTTGTCTGGAGCTGTAGTGATACCAAGGATGTCCTGCTCTGGTTCTGCTTTACTTTATCTGCATTGGAAGACTTCCAAAGGCTTTGAGAATCAAAAGTCTGTCACCTCAGGAGTGAGAACTCAAACTTGTCTTGAGCCTTAGATGCTTATCAGGAGTTGATTCACGCAGGGCTGACAAAAAAGAAAGGGTAAAAACCCGAAGCCACAGCTCTGCCTTCACTGTTTGGGTTTCACTCTTTGCTAGGGGGTGACATGGATGATCCTGGTAGCTCCTTAGTCACCTCTGTTCTGCAGAGCAGAGCGAACAGGTCTTAAAGTAATGTTTGAACAAGTTTTTGCCTGTTTCTGAACCTCTCTGAGTGTTCAGCAGAGGCTGCCTGCCCATCTGGGTTGTTTCTTCCCTAGTTCTTAAATCTCAGACCATGGAACCAGTCCAGAAGCACTCCCAGCCTGGCTGAGTGGGCAGGGATGGATCTGCTGGATGATGCCACCAAAGTGGTGCCTTGCTAGGAAATGTGCACTTCAGCCAAAGGCTTTGAGGATGTTGGAACTCTTCAGGCTTGTTTTATCAGTTCAAAACCAAACTTCCAAATAGTGAAAGGTGAAGAGTTCAGCTCTCTTCCTCCATCAGCTGAGTGCTCAGCTTCATGCCTTGAGCCTTGTTGGAGGAGTTGCTGTTTGACAGTGCCTGCATCCAGAAAAGAAAAGGACAGCTTGAACTGTTGGTGTCCTCTGGTAATTTCCTTCAATGATATCTGCAGATGCTGTGTCCTTTGGGCAGCTCTCTCCAGCTGTACTCTGAACACTTTGTAACCAGGGGAGTGATTACAAAGCCTGGAATTCCTTCCCTTGTGCTCCTAGGCCAGTGGGGGAGCCCTTGGGGCTGGCTTGTATCAGCTGGGAATGCAGCTCCCCTGCCTGCTCCAGGATCCTCTTTCCCCTTGGCTTTTTTTCACTCCCCCCCCACCTCGGTGGTTTGCTCCTTTCTGTGTCAGGCAGAGAAAGGTTCTTTAGAGGGTCACAGATTGCATCGGGTTGGAAGTGACCCCCAAAGGTCATCTTGTCCAACCCCCTTGAAGGCAGCAGGGACATCTCCAACTACATCAGGCTGCCCAGGGCCATGTCAAGTCTGATCTTGAATGGCTCTGGGGATGGACAGGGCCTCAACCACATCCCTGGGCAGCCTGTTCCAGTGTTTCACCACTCTCATAGTGCAGAACTTCCTCCTGATGTCCAACTTAAATCTCTCCTGCTCCACTTTCAAACCATTGCCTCTCATCCTGTCACCTCAGACCCTCCTCAGCCTTGCTGTAGGTTCCCTTCAGATACTGAGATGCTGCTCTAAGGTCTGCCTGGAGCCTTCTCTAGGCTGAAGAGCTCCAGCTCTCTCAGCCCATCCTCATATCAGAGGTGCTGCAGAATCAGATCACCTTTGTGGCCTCATCTGGCACTGCTCCAGCAGATCCATGTCCTCCATATGTTGCATGCCCCAGAGCTGGACACAGCACTGCAGGTGAGGTCTGAGCAGAGTTGTGAGCAACCTGACCTGGTGTGAGGTGTCCCTGCCCGTGGCAGGGGAGTTGGAACTGGATAATCCTTGAGGTCACTTCCAGCCCTGACAATCCTGTGATTCCTGTGGGGCTTCCCCCAGGGCTGTGCTTTGGGAGCAGCCAGCACCTGCCTGGGTGGCTTGGGCTGTGGGGAGGGTTTGAGCAAGAGTCATGAGGGGCAGTGTGGTTTAACCACAGCTTCTGCCTCTCCCCCGGAAGGTGCAGTGGATTGCAGTGCTCTGAGGGGGTTGTTTCTGTGTTCGTGTTTACTGAAATGAGCAGAGAGCTGTGAAATCCCATCCTGGCCTGGGTGGGAGCTTCCCTTCAGCTGTGAAGCCTCTTTAAAGGCAGAGGGGTTGCAATTTTGGACACTGAGAGCTGTGGAACACTTCCTTTGCAGAGAACCGAGGTGGAAAGGCTTAGTGGCAGAAGTTGCTGCTGTGCAGGTGTTGACTCCTTTTGCAGGAGCAGCTGAGGGTTCCATCCTTCAATCCACCTCTAAATTCCATGTTGCTTCTCCTCTTGGAAGCTCTTTCACATTCCAGTTGTTCTTTTCCTCTACCCATGCACACCAAGTGTGGTCTTGCTGCATTCTTCTACTTTCCTTTCTTGGTTTTGGGTTAAAAGGGAGATTTTTCTTTGCCTAGAAAATGCAAACTGTGTCCAGCCTTCAGAGCTTGCTTGTAGGCATCCTGCTGCCTGCCTTCTACTGGAGGGCTTCTCTGCATCCCCTCTTGGCTCTCTAGTGGGGTTCTGCCTGGGTGGGTGGTAAGAGAATGGGGCTGATCTTGTTTCAGCGGTGCTGGATCCAGGGCAAGAGGTAATGGGCACAAATTTGAACACAGAAAGTTCCATCTCAGAATGAGGAGGGACTTTGAGGGTGATGGAGCACTGGACCAGGCTGCCCAGAGAGGTGGTGGGGTCTCATTCTCTGTACTCACTGAAAACCCACCTGGATGCCATCCCCTGCAGCCTGCTCTGGCCAGGGGGTTGGACTGGATGATTCCAGTACCTGAAAGGAGTCTACAAGAAAGCCAGGAAGGGACTTTTTACAAGGACTTGTAGTGACAGGGTGAGAGGGAATGGATTGAAGCTTGAGGCTGGGACATTGAGACTGAAGATTAGGAAGAAATGCTTGACAGTGAGCCTGGAGAGACACTGGCACAGGTTGCCCAGGGAGGTTGTGGCTGCTCCCTCCCTGGAGCTGTTCAAGGCCAGGTTGGACGAGGCCTTGGGCAGCCAAGTTTAGTTGAGAAGTGTCTCTGCCCATGGCAGGGAGGTTGGAGTAGATGATCTCTGAGGTCCCTTCTAATGTAAGGCAGCTGTAAGGTCCCTCTGAGGACCAGGCTGGGACTTTCTGCTTCTAAGCTCATCCATTGCAGCAGGCTCTGCCTTGTGGCTGCAGGGAAGCCTGAGGCAGGAATTGCAGGGAGCCGAATGGCTGCTGGAGATAGAGCAATGGTTCTGTTATCTGCAGCAGCTCCACTGGCACATGGAAAGTAAAAAAGGGCCAAAACCTGACACTTTGTCAGCTGTGGAGCTGCCTTGGAGCAGCTCCAGTGCTGGTGGCCAGGTGGCAGCTGTGCTAGCTCTGTGTGGAGGGATGATAATAGCACTTAGCAGTAAACAGGACGCTCCACCCTGCCCTGGTGCCTCTCAGACACCCTCCTCCTCCTAGGGCCTGAGACACTGGGGCTGAGCAGCAGCCTCTGCACCCTCACACAGGGCACACCCTGCACCCCCAGCTGCCCTCAGCCTTGGGGCTTCTTGGTGCTGCTCAAAACCAAACCAAATTGTTCCAGGCAGAGTTGTGCTTCATGAAGAGGTCCAAGAGTGCTGCAGTTCATACATCAGTAGCTTCAGGGGTTTGTCAGGCATGATGCACAACTGATGTCACCAGAGGAGGCCACAGCTCTGCTTGTGTCAGCAAGGACCAGGGCAAGGATCCATGCCCCTGTGCTTGGCACTGATGAAGCCACATCTCAAATCCTGGGTTCAGTTTTAGGCCTCTTGCTCCAAGAAGGACATTGAAGTGTTGGAGCAGGTCCAGAGAAAGGCAGCAAAGCTCAGGAAGGGTCTGGAGAACAGGGCTGGGGAGGAGCAGCTGAGGGACCTGGGGGTGTGCAGCCTGGAGAAGAGGAGGCTGAGGGCAGAGCTCATTGCTCTCTGCAGCTCCCTGAAAGGAGGCTGGAGCAAGGTGGGGCTTGGGCTCTGCTCCCAGGGAACAAGTAGTAGGACAAGAGGAAATGGCTTCAAGTTGTACCAGGACAGTTGTAGGTTGGATTTGAGGAACAGCTTCTTCCCCAGAAGGGTTGTCCAGCCCTGGCCCAGGCTGCCCAGAGCAGTGGTTAAGTCCTCATCCATGGAGAGGTTTTGAAGCCATGGAGATGATGTGCTGAGGGCCATGGTCTGGTGGTGCCCTGGCAGGGCTGGGTGAACACTGGGATGGATGATCTGCAGGGTCTCTTCTGACCACAGTGGTTGTCTGCATGTCTGTCCTCGAGGTCCTTGCAGGCTGGTGGTGTCTGGTGTGGTACAGAGGTGACCCAAATCACTCAGGGTGTCCTGATTGTGTCAAAGGGGACCTCTTGGAGAGCTCTGGGGAAGGACAGGCACTGTCAGAGGGGTGTTGGGAGAGGAGCTGCCCTGTGCAGTAGCGTTCAGTTCTTCTGCCAGCAGCTGAGTCGTGGAGAGCAACGTGAGAGGAAGAGAGAGATGAAGTCATACCTAGAGGAGATGCAAGCACCACAGCCCGTGGGGGCAATGAGGAAGCTTCCAGTGCCGAGGAGTTGCTAAATGAGTTGGTATCTGGCTCGCCCTGCGCTGCTGGGACCAGGCCTGCAGCTGCCAGCTGGACCCGACACAATCAGCCTTTAATCCAGTGTGGACCTTACGAGGTGTGGCTGTCAGGCAGGGCCTGAAGCTTCGCTCCCCCTCCCACGTGGCTTTTTGTTCCTTACCCTTTCCTCACCTCCAGCTGCAATTCCTCCCCTCCAAGTGGGATTTTAGCTGATCAAAACATACTAACCAACCCCTGTCCCTGCAGCAGCTTCAGCCTGCAGTTGGGTGCTCTGCACCTCTGTGTGCAGAGGGATTTGGCTAGGCCAGGGTTGGTGTTGAGCAGTTTGCAGGATGAGTTTGCTCTGGTTAGTTCCCTGCCTGCCGTGCCCTCATACTGGGGAGAAGTGGAGCACTGCTCCAGCTCTGGAGCCCTCAGCACAGGAAGGACATGGGCCTGAAAGAGGCCATGAAGATGTTCAGAGAACCTCTGCTACAGGCTGAGATGGGCTTGCTCAGCCTGGCGAAGGGAAGTCTCCAGGGAGACCTTACGGCAGCCTTCCAGTACCTATGGGGGGTACAAGGGGCTACAAGAAGGCTGCAGAGGGGCTGTTCCCAAGGCCTGCAGTGACTGGGTGAGGGCAGTGGTTTGAAATGAGAGCAGAGCAGGTTTGGATTGGATGTGAGGAACAAGTTCTGCACCAGGAGGGTGCTGGAACACTGCAACCGGTTGCTCAGGAAGGGAACTTAGGATTCAGGTCAGGCTTGAGAAGGCTGTGAGCAGCCTGATCTAGTGGAGGATGTCCTTGCTGACTGCAGGGACTGGGGGACCTTTGGAGGCCCCTTCCAACCCAACCCATTCCACGATCCTGTGAGTATCTGTCCACAGAGCACCTGGAGCAGAGCTGTGTCTGGCCTTCATTCCACGCCAGGAGGCCACAGGGCTGGTTGGTAATGTGTGGTAATTTGCATGTCTAATCAAATTGAAATGCAAACAGCCTCTGCTGCTGGTTCCAACTTGCCTTTTTTGGTTTGGGCTTGAACCCCCCCTGGTTCCTTTTCTTTCAGCTGTGAGGGTGAGGAGGGGGCTGCAGGAGAGGGAAGTTGTGCTGCCTGTCCCTGGGCCACACGCTGCTCACGTCCAGGCTGTGCTGGAGGAGGTGGGGAGGGTGCAGCCCAGCACATGCTGTGTGTGCCCCTCGCTGTCAGCCTGCCCAGAGAGGTGCTTGGCTCTGCTGGGGCTGTGCTGGTGTCTGTCATGGCTGACACAAACTTAAACCAGCAGCACTTACAAAGTGCTTCTGCCAGAGCAAGGTCTGGACCTGCAGCGTGGAGGTTGCTGCCTTTGAGCTCTGGGCACTGCCAGCAGTGGGTTAGGACAGGGAACAGGGCACTCACCTCCTGTTCTGGTCTTTGAGTGAATGCAGGCACCTGGCAGTGACACCAAGTGCTTACCCAGTCCTGCTGGAGGATCCACAGATTGATCTTCTTTTTGTTGTCTTCCAAGTGGAAGTGAGGAAGAGCTCCATGCTTCCATGGGGGAAAGCATGAGGGGGGTGCTAGGAGGAGATTCCTTGCAGTGAAGGTGGTGAGACACTGGAACAAGGTGCGCTGGGAGGTGGTGGAGATAATCAAGGTTGGGCTTGATGGGATGCTGAGCAACCTGCTCTCGTTGGGGTGTCCCTGCTGACTGCAGGGGGGGTGGACTTGGTGAGCTCTAGAGGTCCCTTGCAACCCAAACCATTGTGTGATACCCTGAGGCTTGCAGGTTCTGCCCTGCTCTGGCTGGTGAGCAATGGCCTTGCACAGTGCAGCAGGGCTGTGTTCTGCAGTGCTCTGCCAGAGCAGTGTGGACCTGCTGAGTGCCTGACTCGGTTGTGTAGCAGCTCCCTCAGCTTCAGCTGCAACATCTCATCAAGGGCTTCAAGCAGCCACTTCTGCACTGCAATGAAATCTCTGCCTCTGGAGGAGCAGTCTCATGGTGATAACTCAAGAAGGCTCTGGCACAGAGTGCAGTGAGTAGCAGGGCAGGCTGGGCAGTAGTTCCACCAGCCCTCGCTGGCCCACTCCACTCAAGTGGTGTTTCTTGGAGCAGCAGAACTGCCTGGGCTGGGGGTGGGCAGGGAGGAGCTGCTGCCCTGGTGAGGGTGGGAGCTCATGGGCTTGGAGGAAGCCTCTGTTTTCCCTAAAGCAAATGGACTTCTCCAGGCTGTAGCATAGGATGGATTGGGTCTGAAAGGGACCTTCAAGATCATCCAGGCCATGGGCAGAGACACCTCCTACCAGCCCAGGTTGCTCAAGGCCTCATGCACCCTGGCCTTGAACTCCTCCATGGAGTGGGCATGTTCCCTCCCTGTCATCTTAGCAGTGGATGTTGGCTCGTTGACTGTGGTGGCTGTTGCTGGGCCTTGGCTCTGGAGGTCTGATGCTCTTCTCTGTGCCCCTCTGCAGCCAGTGTGCCCTGTGCTGCTGCCCTGGAGAAGACCTCCTGTCCCCGGCAGCCCCGCGTGCGCCGCACCTCTTCGCTTGACACCATCGTGGGCTCCTACCTGTTGGGACAGTGGCCAAAGGATGCCGAAGGAGCTTCCACTTCTTGCATGAATGACAAAGCCACCCAGGTACAAACACCTCCGGGTTGCCCTGCAGGCCTCTGGGCCAGGAGAGGGATGCTGAGGCGGCCCAAGCTGTCCAAGCTGGGGGTCAGCAGGGAGGGTTCTGCTTCCTTCTCTCCAGCTGCAGCTTTCTAGGAAGAGATTTCTTTTTTTTTTTCCCCCCTTTTTGCTTCTCAGCTTCAGTTGATTCCACTCTGGGGCAGTGTTAGAGTTTCCCTGGCCTTGTTTGGAGGCAGATGGCCTCTGGCTCTCTTCTCCAGTACTGGCTCCATGCTACTTTATTTTTCTGTCCTGGCTTGCAGCTCTGGGCCAAGTCCTTATATAACACCGACGGGCTGCGTGCCACGGGCTGGGAGAAGTCAGGGGTGCTCTCTGCACAAGGGTTTGCTAGCAGGAACAATGCAGCTCTGCTGGAGGATGGAAGAGCTCCAGACCTCGAGGAACTCTTAGCAACCTGTAAATATTGGTGTGTGACAGCAAACAGCAGTTGCCTGTCTGCAGAGGTGGGAGAGCTGAGGAGAAGAGCATCTGTTTGCTCCAGTCATTTATTTAGCACATTCAAGCCCTGGCAACTTGTTTGATCTTTGCTGTTCAACAATTTATTACTGGGCTGTTTGCAGGAAATTCTCAATTGGATTCCAGCTTCCATTGTCCTTTTCCAAACTATTCTTGCCCGCTTTTGTTTGGGTCCCAGTGCCCAGGAGCACTGCTGAGGGCAGAGGGCGTGCTGGAAAGGAAGGGAAAGAATTTGCCACGGTTTCTGAGGCAGGGAAGCACACTCTTCCTTTCTGCCTTCAGCAGCAGGGGTGGGAACACTTAACCCTGCTGGTTAGGGGCTGAGCAGTTCTTGCATCTGGGGGAGGGGTTGGAGGAGAGAGGAGCACCTCCTGCTTCCTACTGTGGAAGGCAGCAGGATGGAAGTTCAGCCCCTGCAGAGCTGGAGCTGATCGCAGCCCTGCAGGTGTGCCGCAGGCGTAGCTCACTTGTCTGCAGCTGCCTTGCAAATGCTCATTTCACCTCGCAGTATGCCCCTGAAAGGAGCAGTGAGTGGTGGTCTCCTCTCCACACACCAACCTCTCTCTGTGTCCACTGACTTGGCTGCTGAAAGCTGGGAATGAAATCCTCACTTCCAGACCCAAACTTTCCTCCTCAGAGCCTGCAGGACTTTGCCACTCCTCCCATCTTGTCAGGCTTCCTGGTTACCAAACCTGGGGCTTTGCTAGCCACCACTTGTTCCCTTCCCTCCTTATTCAGCTGCTTTGCAGAGCTCTGTAGATTTGCTATCACAGGGTGGTTAAGTGAGAGCTGGAACTGCAGGTGCTCGGCGTGGGGGTGAGGGTGGCAGCACCACACAGGATTGGAGCCTTGGGGCTTTATCTTGCCGTGCAAAGCAGGGGTGGGTTCTGCTCTCTCCTTGCTCTGAGGAAGTGGTTTTGCCACAGTTAGTACAAAAGGTTCTGTAATTTCCTCCTGCCTGCCTGCCAGAGGTGTGGGACATGGTTGTGCTCTGGGGTTTTCAGGCCCTCCTATTGCAAATTGCATCTTCTCTTCCTTTTTTTAGCCCCTAAGGTTCTGTGCTGTGCTCTGAGGCTCATGGCAGGCTGCAGTAAGCAGCTTCTCAAACAGCTTCCAGTGAGCTGAGGAGAAATTGCTGGAGCAGCTGGAGTTCAGCTTCCCACAGGCTTGCTTCTCAGGGTGGTGTGGGACAGGGCTATGGTCTCACCTCTCAGACCTTTGTCTCTTCTCCCGAGCTCCCTTCTGGGACAGCAAATGACACAGTGCTTTGGGCCAAGGGCCAGCTGCTGCTGCCTGGGTGGTTCAGCAGAGTGTCTGAGGTAGGAAGTGAGCTCAGCTTTGCCGTGTGCTGAAGCTGCAAGCCTGGGCTTTGCCATGGGAGTTTCTTGTCATGCTGATCCATTCCTCAGCTCTGGAATGGCTCAAGGATAGCCTAGAGAGGGCTGCAGTCAACTGTTTGGAGCTTAGCAGGACCTCCCCAGGTGGATTTCTTCTGTGCTGTCTGCTGCTGACAGGCCCTGCACAGTGGAGGCCCAGGCAGCAAGTGGCTTTAGCTGTGGGGAACACTGGGGGTGTTCATGCAGAGTCTAAGTCAGGAGAGAGCTGGAATTCTGCTTGGCAACCACCTGGGACCTTTGGCAGGAGGGAAGCCTGGCACCTCTCTGGGTAGCCTGGCACCTCTCTGGGTAACCTGCCCTGTTCCTGGGGTTTAAAAGGATTTTCAAACCTGTTTTGAGAGAAGAGACTTCTGCCATCCCTGTGACTCGAGAGGGGAGCTGGAAGCAGCTGCTGTTCTTGCAGTGGCCTCTGGGGAGGTCAGGAGAGGAACTGTTCTCAGGCCCTTGCACCTCCTGGCTGTCCGAGGCTGAGGATGGAGAAGGGAAGCTTCATCCAGAGCCTCCCACAGAAATGGCAGGGAGCAGCAACACGGCAGGGGAGGGAAACGTTTTGAAATGTGGTGTTGGGGGGGGAAATGATGTGCCTTGGGAATGCTGAGATCCCAGAGCCTGTGTGAGAAGGCTGAGTTCAGTGGAAGGAAGTTCACACCCTCTGCTGATCAGATTAGCAGCCCTTTCTGATCCCCTTTGATAGGCACTGCTTGGAAAGCAGCTGTGGGGCTGGGGCTGAGACCTGCCAGCTCTGCAGAGGAGGAGGGATGTGGGCTGGAGCAGCCTCTGGGCTCTCCCAGTTGGTCTGCAGGACAAACAGTGATGGTGGTTACACCTCTGAAGTGCAGCCTGGGAGCTGAGCTGTCAGCAGCAAGCTGTGTTCTCACAGCTGGGTGAGGCTTTTCCTCTCCCCAGTGCCGCTCGGCACAGTGAGCGCCTGCGGCAGGCTGGCTCTGGCTGTGCTTCTCCACAGCAGTGGTTTGCTTGCTTTTATCTCCCCAAGTGCCTGTGGAGATGAAGCCACTGACTTCTGGACAGGTCTCTTGCCATGCCCAGGTGGCGAGAGAGGGACTTTGGATAAAGGCCTGGAGTGACAGGCTGAGAGGTGATGGCTTCCAGCCGGAAGAAGCTGGATTGAGATTGGATGTTAGGAGGAAATTCTTCCCCGAAGGGGTGGTTGAGGCACTGGAACAGATTGTCCAGAGAGGCTGTGGAGACTCTGAGCCAGACTGGATGAGGCCTTGAGCAACCTGGGCTAGTGGGAGATGTCCCTGCCCATGGCAGGGGGTTGGAACTGGATGAGCTTTCAGATCCCTTCCAACCTAAACCATTCTGTGGAGGTCACTTTCCAAACAGACCCGAATCTGGCCCAGGTTTGGCATCCCTCTGGGTGCACATCACTGAGCGTTAGTGGGGGGAGAGTGGAGCAGGGCTGAAGGGGCAGCAGCTGAGCAGCTCTTGCTGGGGCTGTGGCAGCAGTGCAAAGCAGTAAAGCTGTGCTTGTTCTCCTCACTCCAGACTCCGGTGTCCTGGCGGCAGGCGGACGTGGGGCGAGCCAGCGGCAGCGCTCACAAACGTTCTGCCTCCTGGGGTAGCACAGACCACCGCAGAGAGGTAAAGCAGCCCCCTCCCACTGCTGCAGCAGGCTCTGGGGCAGTGCTTGCAGGGGAGGGGAGTGGGAGGACAGGATGTTACTGAAGAGGAGACCAAAGGCCTTTTTTGGTCTCCTCTCTAATGCTCTGTGACCCAGCTTGAGGCTGAGCTCCTTGGCTTCCTCTAGCAGGCAGCTGTGAAGTAGCTCCAGTGAAACCCAGTGCACTGCTGGTTGGTTCTGTGTTGTATCTGGTCCCAGGCAGGCCCTGGTTTGTAATGCTCTGTAGGCAGGAGATAACCCAGACCCTCCTCAGGATGGGCACTGGCCACCCTCCAAAGGGGCACTTCATGATGAGGCCTTGGGAGTGCCTCTGGACCATCCTTTGAGAGGTGTCTGGAGCTGCTGCTTGTGTGACTGTCTCTATGCTGGCACTTTGCTGTGGGCTGGAAGAGAGGGGGAGAGATGAGGCAGGATCCATTGTGGTGGTGGAGATGTGTTGGTTTGCCTGGCTCTGGAGCTGGACCTTTGTTTGCCAGATTGCCAAACTGAAGCAGCAGCTGCAGAGAACGAAGCTGAGTGGCAGAGCCCAGAGGAGCTCCCCGCTGCAGGGTGACCATGCTGTGCTGGCACCACTCAGGGTACGTCCACCTCTGCCTCTGCTCTCAGCCCCTGTCCCAGTCAGGTGGAGAGCAAACTGCTCTGGGCAGAGCTCCAGCCTCTCCTCAGCCTTCTGCTCTCAAGCCTGAGAAGGGAGATTTTTTTTCTTCTCCTCTTCTCCCACATCTTGAACATGAGAATTCAGCATCTGCTCCTGGTCTCCACAGCACTCTGGTTGTGGAACAAATGCTAAAATAGGGGGGAAATATTAATGTGTGTCCTGTGAAAGCAGCAGGAAGCCTGGGGAGGAGGCTTAGGCCAGGCTGGATCAGGCTTTGACCAACCTGGGCTGGTGGGAGGTGTCTCTGCCCTTGGCAGGAGGCTGGAACTGGATGAGCTTTCAACTCCCTTCCAACCCAACCCATTCCATGGTTATGGCCATGTGCTCTGCCCTGCACTCTCAGTTCACACAACTCTGCAGTCAGTCCTCCCACCTTGGCTTCCTGGAAGGCTCTGACCAAGCCCTGGAGAGCTGTGGGAGCAGGGTGGTACTGCTGAGTTGGTGCAGACAGAAGCCTGACTTGTTTGGTTCTGGGCTGTTACAGGACTGTCCTTCAGGCTTCCTTTCTCCTTCTCCCATCTGGAGGCTCAGTCCCTGCTTGCACAGGAGCCTGGAGGGGCTCAACCAGGAGCTGGAGGAAGCGTTTGTGAAGGGGCAGGGAGATGAAGAGCTGCTGCGGGTAAGTGGAGCTCAGCTGCTGGGTGGTCCTGCACCTGAGGAGCCTGCCCGTGGCTGCTGCTTGGCTCTGGGTGTAGTTTGAGGCATGGAGCTTTAAACTGGGTCCAGTGGCTGCTGCCTTCCCTCAGCACTTGCTGGTGCTGTGACCCTGGGGTGGATGGTGTCACACTGACAGCTTCCAGGCTGCCCTGGGCTGGGATCTGGAGTTTGCTTTGTGCTGTGCAGCTGTGGGAGAAGTGACCCCAGGCGGCTCAGAAGCTGCCTCGCAGGGTGCAGCAGCGCTGCTGTCCTGCTGGCTGCACACAGCTGCTTCCTGCTGAGCTCCTCCTGGTGGCTCTGCCCCTCAGCTCTGGGCCCTGCACCCCGAGGAGCTGGTTTCTGAAGATGCTGGCAGGGTGCCCCTGCTCCTCTAAGACTCTGCTTCCTCTCTAGATTTTGGATGTCCCAGATGGCCACAGGGCTCCAGCACCTGCCCAGAGAGGCTCTGCAGATGTGTCCCTGAGCCTGGAGCCCAGCAGTGGCAGCTGCAGCAGCCTTTCTCTCTCTCCTTCCCCTTCCGTGCCTCTCCAGCTCTCTCCACACACCCCAGGGAGGCTGGCAGCAGAAGAAGCCTCCTCTGTGGTGGACGAGGTGCAGCCAGATTCAAAGGAGAAAGGTAAAGGCTGAAAGCAGAGGGGCTGGGGGCAGGGGAGACAAAGGGGGACAGGCTTGTGGAAACTTCTGGGCAGTGGCACCTCCCTGCCATGTGCTGGGTTGCTTGGAAGCTGCAGCTGAGGGTTGGGGAGAGGCTCTCAGCCAGCCTGGCTGAACTCTTTGGTCCCCTGGAGCTCCCTTCCAGGTGGGTGGCTTCCAGTTACTGGATAGATGCAAGCTGGGACCTCCACAGCTGAAGTTCTGTGGCTTTGGGGTTCTGCAGCCCCAGGGTTTGAAGGATGTGTCCACGTTGAGTGAAAGCACTGCTGGATCCTTGGGAAGCCTTCTCAGTCTCTCCTTGCTTCCAGCAGATGAGGGCAGCCCTTCTCCAGTCCTGGCCTTTGCCTCTTCTCCACGGCCCAACCACAGCTACGTGTTCAAGAGGGAGCCTCCCGAGGGCTGCGAGAGGGTCCTGGCCTTCGAGGAAGCTCAGTGAGTGAGAGGAGAGCCCAGGGAGGCTGGGCCCTGGGAAGGTGCTGGGTGGGGACAGCCAAGGCTGCTGCTGCACTTTCCACCCTGACCCTGTTCTGAGCAGGGTGCAGCCTCTGCGAGAGACCTGCACTGAACTCTGGCTGCTTGCAGCCTGGGGAGAGGAGCTGAGAGCTGCTGTGCAGACCCTCGGGCTCGGGGGCATCCTGGCATTCCTACCCCTTCCCAGGCACTGGGCATTTCTTGGGCAGCATCCCAGGAACAAACACTTCAAGGCAGGGGGGAGGGGCAGGAGAATGGGACCAGGCTTTGTCCAGTGGTGCCCAGCCACAGGATCAGGTAGTGGGCATGAACTTGGGCATGAGAAGTTCCATCTAAACACGAGCAGGAACTTCAGTAGTTGAAGGGTGTTGGAGCCCTGGAGCAGCCTGCCCAGAGGTGGTGGAGTCTGAAATCATGCAAAACCTGGGTGCCATCCTGTGTGCCCTGCTGTGGGTGCCCCTGTTCTGGCAGGGGAGGTTGGACTAGAGGATCTCCAGAGGTCCCTTCCAACCCCCACCTGCCATACTGGGCCTCTGCTGTAACTCTCCTGCTGCCAGAACAGGCTCCTGCTGCTCTGCACCTCAGTTGTCGTCCAGCTTGGGCACTTCTTCCAGACAGGCTCCTTGAAGAGTGCTCAGCTCCAGCTGCCCTCCCTGCTGGGTGCTCAGTGTCGTTGGCAGTGCTCCTGATGGTGTCCCCTGTGTCTCCTGCAGCTCGCCCAGCCCTGACCAACCTTTCCAGCCCTCCTGCCCCGATAAGAACAAAGTGCACTTCAACCCCACCGGCTCTGCCTTCTGCCCTGTCAGCCTGGTCAAGCCTCTCTTCCCAAACGTGGGCTTCCTCTTCAGGGGCTTCCCAGCTTCTGCCAGCCCTGGCACGGGCACTTTTCCCTCCTGCCAGCCCCCTGCCCCCAGCCCGTTCCTGGGGGCACGGAAGGAGGCTGTGGTGGACAACCTGAGCGAGGGCTCCAAGCCTCCTTCACTCGGCTACGAGCACTGGACGCGAGGCCAGCCTGAGGACAGTGTCGTCTTCCACAGCTCTCTGGTGGTCTGAAGCCTTGGGCGAAGCTCAGCCAGCAGCTCTGGCTCCTCAGGGCATCTCTGCCAGCCTGGGGAGAGCAGAGCCTCGGAGCTGTGGGACCTGAGAGCCGAGAGGCAGCACTGGGACTGAGAACCGCAGGAGGCTTCTTCTGAGGATGAGACACTGCGAAGCACACAGAGTGCTGTGGGACAGTTCCTGCCCCGGGAGCCCTGCCCTGCTCAAGCACCTTCCATGTCAAGGTGGCTGTTTCCTGTGTGATTGTTTGGCTGAAGGGGAGCCAACTCCTGCTCCCTGGCTCTGGGAACTGGTTGAACTGGGAGAATTCAGGTGGAGCTTCCCCAGCACCCTTGAGCACTGTGGCTGAAGGGGATGGTGGAACTCTGGGGAGTGGGAAGAGGGGAGAAGGGGCCTGTAGGACAGCTGCTCCTGGGGTGTTGGGGCAGATCTTGTGTATCTGCACTACTGGAACAACTCCTCTCCCTCAGGGCATAGAGCAGGGTGGTGGGTCCCTGACCTAGCCTGCCCTGGGCACCTTCACCCCTCAGTCAAGGAATCTGCGTGACCTGGGCAGTGCAGGTGCCTAAATGTAGGAGTTCACAGAGCAGCTCTGATGAGCTTGAGGGTGAAGGTAGCATCTGAGCCATGAGCTGCCTGCCAGGCCTCCCAGAGGGCTTTCCAGAGGCCTTGTCCTTGCTGCAGGGAGAGGGGGAGAGGGGATGGAAGCAGGAACTGGCAGGGCACAAAAGTCTGTTCCAGGGAGGTTGCTCCTGCTGGAGGGAAACTCTGCAGCTTCCAGCCATAAATCTGGGTGGCCTGGGGCTGTGCTGCAGGGCCGGGAGGGTGGCTGGAGAAGGTGTGGGGGGGAGGGGGACAAGACTGGGCTCTGCTCATGGAGCTGTGGCTGGGCAGGGCTGGGAGGTGCTGTGACATCCTCAGTGCTGCCTCTGCACTGTGCCTTGGAGGGGAAGCAAGCACATGGGAACGGCGACTGTAAAGCAGGGCTCTGGTGCTGTGTTGTGTGGCAGAGGCTCTGGCTCCTGAGGTCTATTTTCTTGTACCTGATGCAGAATCTATTTTCTTCCAAAGACACTATTTTTGCAGCTGTTTGAGGTCTGTATTTTATGTCTGTATGGCAGATGTCAGCTTTGGGGCTCTTGTGTTCAGAGGGGTTTGGTTTTTTTTTTTTGACAGTTAGAAGGAAAGAAAATAAAAATTTCAGGCGTTCTTCAAAACAGTTCTTGGGGCTTTAATGTGGAGTGAGGCCAGGGTCAGCAGAGGTCAGCAGCTGTGCAGCCTCCAGGCCTTAGAGGGTCCTTAAGAAAGGTGGGGAGGGTGTCTAGGGAAGGGCAGTGAAGCTGGTGGAGGGTCTGGAGAAACAAACAGGGCTGGGGAGGAGCAGCTGGGGGTGTTCAGCCTGCAGAAAAGGAGGCTGAAAGGAGACCTCATTGCTCTCTACAACATGAGAGGCTGGAGTGAGGTGGGGCTGGGCTCTTCTCCCAAGCAACAAGAAAGGAAATGGCCTCAGGTTCTCCCAGGGGGAGGTTTGGCCATGAGGAACAATTTCTTCCTCTTTAGCTTTGTCCAGCCCTGGCCCAGGCTGCCCAGGGATGGAGTCTCCATCCCTGGAGGGGTTTCACAGCTGTGCTGCTGAGCCCCTGGCCCTGCTGGGTTCATCTCAAAGGCCTCCTTCAACCAGAACGAAGCACAAGGGCTGAGGGCTTTAAAACAGACATCGACTAGAGAGAATAGATTGCTTACAGTGGTAGCGGTGAGACCCAGGCGCAGGTTGCTGGGGCTCGGTGGGAGGGTGCCGGGTGGCCCCGCTGGAGTCCCGCAGCAGCTGCGCTGTGGCCCGCGGAGGGAAGCTGTGCCTGGTTTAGCAATGTAAACACAGCTGCTGCAGTGGGCTGTGGGAAGGAAGCGCCGCCGGCTGCGAGCAGCTCTTCCGTCCAGACCCTCGTGGGGGTTTCGGCAGCTCCGCGGCGGGAAGAGCGGAAAGCAGCCGCCGGGGCCGCGGGGCAGAGGACGGGGACGGGCGGGCGATAGGACCTGCGCGACGGCCCCGGGGGGGCGGTGCGGTCCTGCGCATGCGCACACCCGGCCCGGGGCGCTGTGACGGCGGCGCGAGCGCCAACCACGGGCCGCCTTAGAGCCCCGCCCCCGGCCAGCAGCCAATCCTCGCGCTCCACATCGGGGTGCGTCACCCGAAGGGCCGCCCTTGGTGAAGGACCCAACTCTGGGGCTGCCCCAAGCGTTGCCTGTCCCAGGGGTGCCCGACCGCCCGAACTGCCGCAGAGCCGCGGGGGGCCTGCACTGAGGCGGCCATGGAGGGGCTCGTCCTGGCGCTTCTGGAGGCTCCCACTCGGTCTCCAGCTTTATCCGCCCACCTCTGTGCCGTGGCGGGTCCGGCGTTGCGGTGGGCAGGCCGCGAGGGCCCTGACCGGCAGGAGGGCGCAGGTCGGGCGTATGAGGCAGCCTGCTCCGCCGCCGCCGCCGCCGGTTTCGCTGAGGGATGTGGTGTTGGACGTGGCCCCGGCGCTGAGCGGCCGCACTGCCGCCGCTATGGGCGCGAACGCGAACGGTGCTATGCTCCCCGAGCGCCTCCGCCTGCCCGTCTGCTTCCTGGGAGTCTTTGCCTGCTACTTCTACTACGGTATCCTGCAGGAAACTATGTGAGTGAGGCACCGGGGCCGAGCGGGGGTCCCCCGTCCCGTCCGCCCCTGCTGTGCCCCGGAGGCTCCGCGCCGGTGTTTTTCACCGCGTTGCCTGCACTTGCAGCACTCGAGGACGCTACGGGGAGGGAGCGAAGCAGGAGAAGTTCCAGTACGCCCTGACGCTGGTCTTCATCCAGTGCGTGATCAACGCTGCCTTCGCCAAGCTCCGTGAGTGCTGCGGGGGGAGCTGCTCGCTCCCTGCGGGGTCGGAGTCTCTCTAACCACAGAGCCTCAGCGCTGGTTGTCGTTTGTGCCTCTGGCGATGTTCTCGAGGTGCTTTGTGGTGGATTTTTGGGTCGGGTTTTTTTTTTTTGCGGGTTCCTGACTTCCCTCCTCGGTTTTGTTTTGTTTCTCCTCTCTCTTTCCAGTGATCCATTTTTTCGATGCTGTCAAAGCAGATCGCACCCGGAGCTGGCTCTACGCCACCTGCTCCCTTTCCTACCTGGGTGCCATGGTTTCCAGCAACTCAGCCCTGCAGTTTGTCAGCTACCCCACCCAGGTGGAGCGGGGGGGGCGAGGGGAGGTGGCGTTACCCTGAACCTGAGCCCTCTGCTATCCCCTGACCCTCAGGGTGCTCCGCAGCGGACGCTGTGGTGGGGAGGAAGCAGCTGGCGAACCGGCACAGGGAGAGAAGTGATTTCGGTGCTGCTGTTCCTGTAGATGCACTTCTGGGGGGTTATGGCTGGGCTGAGGGAGGGGTGGGGAGAGCTCGGGGTGGGAGCAGCAATCCCTGGAAGTGGCTAACTGGGAGCTGGTGCTGAGGTTGGAAGGCTTGAGAGGGTCTGTGGAGGCTTCGGTGTTAGCTCAGTAGCTGCCCCGGGGTGGGTTTTGTCTTTACCACCAGGGGTGGTGGACCCTGGGACAGGCTGCCCAGGGATGAGGTGTTCAGGGTGAGGCCCAGCAGGGCTCTGGGCAGCCTGCTCTGGTGGAGGATGTCCCTGGGGTTGGACTGGATGAGCTCGGGAGGTCCCTTCCAACCCAGGCCCCTCTGATTCTGCCTGGTGAGGCTGCTCGGGGTGGGGGGGAGCAGCAGGGTGGGCTGTGACCCCCTATGGGCACCCTGGCACTGCCCCAGCCTGGTGACCCAGTTAATAGCCTGGATTGTAGTGGTGACTTGAGGTGGTTTATCTCTTCCAGGTGCTGGGCAAGTCCTGTAAGCCCATCCCAGGTGAGCCTCTGCCCTCCTGCTTCGTGCCTGGGGCATTTCTAACGCCTTAGAGCAGTGCCTCTGCCTCCTCCTCCTCACCCTGCTTGTGGGGGGGCAGCAAATGGCCTTTGAGTGCTGCTGTCCTGGGCTGAGTGGAGCCTTCTGGGAGCAGTTTGTGATGTTGCTTCTTTGCAGTCATGCTCCTAGGAGTGACTCTGCTGCGGAAGAGATATCCCCCAGCCAAGTACCTCTGCGTGCTGCTGATCGTGGCTGGTGTGGCTCTCTTCCTCTACAAGCCCAAGAAGGGAGCTGGCACTGATGACCACACCTTTGGCTATGGAGAGCTGCTGCNTGAGTGCTGCTGTCCTGGGCTGAGTGGAGCCTTCTGGGAGCAGTTTGTGATGTTGCTTCTTTGCAGTCATGCTCCTAGGAGTGACTCTGCTGCGGAAGAGATATCCCCCAGCCAAGTACCTCTGCGTGCTGCTGATCGTGGCTGGTGTGGCTCTCTTCCTCTACAAGCCCAAGAAGGGAGCTGGCACTGATGACCACACCTTTGGCTAGGCAGAGCTGCTGCTGGTGAGCTCTGGGGGCACAGGGAGGGACAGGAGGGCAGAGCTGTTCCTGCTGAGCTTTGGTGGCATGGGAAGGGACCAGAGCTGTGCCTGGTGAGTCCTGCTGGCATAAGGAGGGACAGGAGAGCACAGCTGCTGCTGGTGCTCTGCTGACACAGGGAGGGACAGGAGGGCAGAGCTGTTCCTGCTGAGCTTTGGTGGCATGGGAAGGGACCAGAGCTGTGCCTGGTGAGCTCTGCTGACACAGGGAGGGACAGGAGGGCAGAGCTGCCCCTGCTGAGCGTTGGTGGCATGGGAAGGGACCAGAGCTGTGCCTGGTGAGTCCTGCTGGCATAAGGAGGGACAGGAGAGCACAGCTGCTGCTGGTGCTCTGCTGGCACAGGGGGGGACAGGAGGGCAGAGCTGTGCCTGGTGAGCTCTGGGGGCACAGGGAGGGACAGGAGGGCAGAGCTGTTCCTGCTGAGCTTTGGTGGCATGGGAAGGGACCAGAGCTGTGCCTGGTGAGCTCTGCTGACACAGGGAGGGACAGGAGGGCAGAGCTGTTCCTGCTGAGCTTTGGTGGCATGGGAAGGGACCAGAGCTGCTCCTGGTGAGTCCTGCTGGCATAAGGAGGGACAGGAGAGCACAGCTGCTGCTGGTGCTCTGCTGGCACAGGGAGGGACAGGAGGGCAGAGCAGCTGCTGGTGAGCACTGCTGGCATGGGGAGGGCAGAGCAGAGATAAGGCAGTGTCCTTTGTACCTCAGGTGAACCCTGGTGCTGGCGTGGAAGCACTCACGTGGAGGGCAGTGGGGTTTGAGGGTGCCCCTGTGGGGTGAGGTCAGGGTGTGGGTGCACACCCATCCCTCTTGGCATGTTTTGAGGGCACTTAATTTGCTGTTTAATGGCTGCCTGGGGGGGTAAAAGGTCTCCAGGGAAACCTTTGAGCTACATTTTAGTGTCAGAAGGGGACCTACAGGCAGGCTGGGGAGGAGCTGTGCAGAAGGGTCTGCGAGGGCCATGGTTTGGACCTGGAGCAGGGGAGATGCAGGTTGGGCATCAGGAGGAAGTTCTGCACAGTGAGGGTGGGGGGACCAGGAACAGGCTGCCCGGGGCTGTGGTTGAGGCCCTGTCCCTAGAGACAGTCAAAGCCTGACTTGCTGTGGCCCTGAGCAACCTGCTCTGGTTGGAGATGTCCCTGCAGGCTGCAGGGGGCTTGGCCAGGATGCCCTTTGGGGGGGTCCCTTGCAGCCCTCTGCACTGTGACTCTGTCCAAAGCCCACCCAGGCTCTTCCCCAGGCAGCAGCAGTGAGGGCTGAAGCTGTTCTGTGCTGCCTCCTCTTTTCCCAGCTGCTGTCCCTGACCCTGGATGGCCTCACTGGGGTGTCTCAGGACCACATGAGAGCTCACTACCAGACGGGCTCCAACCACATGATGCTCAACGTTAACCTCTGGTCCACCTTGTTCCTGGGGGCCGGTAAGGAGCTCCCCGCTAAAGCCACAGCCCCCAGCGCCAGCCCGTGGGAGGAGCTGCCCTGTGCTGCTCCCCACACGCAGACAACTCCCTTCTGGTTTGGGGGTTGGTTGCTGTGCCCCGCTCGGGTGGTTGGGTGCAGCTCTCCGCGTGGCCACCAGAGGACGCTGCCGCACCGCAGCGGAGCGGCCCAGGGCTGGCTCCTGAGCTCTTCCCTGCTCTGCTCCTGCTGCTCTCCTGCTCCAGCCCAGGAGCTGCACTGCTCAGGCGCTGCCGCGGGGCTGTGCTCAGGCTGAGGTCTGCACTTGCTGGCTGATTGCTTTCAGGGGTTGATCGCTGCTGCTGCTGCTGCGTTCCCCACCCTGGGAGCTTAGCTCTGGGGTTCAGCAGCTGCTGGTGGGTTCTGGGTGCACGCTGAAGGCAGCACACAGGCAGAGGCTGCTCAGGCTGCCCCTGGGCTCGTGCTTAGCCTGGAGTCCCACGTCCAGTTCTGGGGCTACCAACACAAGAAGGACATGGAGAGGGTGCAGAGTAGGCCACAAAGATGGTCAGAGGGCTGGAGAACCTGGAGGGGGTTGGGGCTGTTCAGCCTGGAGAAGAGAAGGCTGTGGTGAGACCTTAGAGCAGCCTTCCAGTGCCTGGAGGGGGCTACAGGAAAGCTGGGGAGGGGCTTCTAACAAAGCCCTGTGGGGACAGGACATGTGGCAGTGGTTTTGAGCTGCAAGAGGGGAGATTGAGGCTGGAGGTGGGGAAGAAATTCCTGCAGTGAGGGTGGTGAGACCCTGGCACAGGTTGCCCAGGGAGGCTGTGGCTGCTCCCTCCCTGGCGGTGCTCAAGGCCAGGTTGGATGAGGCCTTGGGCAGCCTGTGCTGGTGGGAGGTGTCCCTGCCTGTGGCAGAGGGATTGGAATTAGCTGACCCTGAGGGTCCCTTTGCCCCCAGCCCATGCTCTGCTCCCTCTTGCAGGCATTCTGTTCACTGGAGAGCTTTGGGAGTTCCTGAGCTTCACCGAGCGCTACCCCAGCATCATCTACAACATCCTGCTCTTCGGCCTCACCAGTGCCCTGGGGCAGGTAAGGACCCCCAGCCCCTGGGGGAGCACAGAGCTCTCTGCCCAGCTGGGAGGTGGCAGGGCAAGGCTGGGGGCCCTGCTGTGCTCTGGAGGTGCTTTTGTCCTCTACAGGCACCTTCAGAGTAAAGCCTGGGCTCAGCTCCTGCGCAGTCAGTGTTTGAAGGAGCATTTAGCTCTGCCTTGATGCTCTCCAGCTAAAGTTAGGAGCTGGAGGCCTGCAGGAGGCTGCCCAGAGAGGTTGTGCAGCCTCCTCTGCAGAGCTTCCAACCCCACCTGGTCACTGTGCTCCTGGGCAAGCTGCTGTGGGTGTCCTGCTTGAGCAGGGTGGGGCTGGACTCCAGAGGTCCCTTCCAGCCCCCAGCGTGGTTGGATTCTGTGCTCTCTGCTGTGCTTTTCCCAGTCAGGTTGCCAGAAGGCCTCTGTTTGTGTTTTGCAGAGCTTTATTTTCATGACTGTGGTGTACTTTGGCCCTCTGACCTGCTCCATCATCACCACCACTCGCAAGTTCTTCACCATTCTGGCCTCTGTCATCCTCTTTGCCAACCCCATCAGCAGCATGCAGTGGGTGGGGACCATCCTGGTGTTCCTGGGTAAGTTGGGAAGCAGAGCCCCAGAGGTCTTTCTCCTTCCTGTTCACTTAGAGGTGAGAGCTAAACCAAGGTGCTGGGCACAGACCTCTGCTGAAACAGTCAGTGGAGGAGAGCTGGTGCCAGAGCAGGGAAGGGAGGCACAGCCTCCACCTCCTCCCCACAGTGTGGGATCCTGGAGTGGTTTGGGTTGCCAAAGCTCTCCAAGCTCATCCAGTCCAACCTTCAACCCAGCACCACTGTGGCCACCAAGCCCTGGCCCCAAGTGCCATGGCCACAGGCTCCTTGAACACCTCCAGGGGTGGGGACTCCACCACCTCCCTGGGCAGCCCCTGCCAGTGCCTGGGCAGCCTGTGCCAGTCCCTGACCCCTCTTGCAGGACAGAAATTGTTCCTCATGTCCAACCTCACCTTCCCCTGGTGCAACTTGAGGCTGTTTCCTCTTGTTCTATCACCTGATATGCAGGAGCAGAGCCCAACCCTAGCCCACTCCAGCCTCATCTCAGGTTGCTGTGGAGAGCAATGAGGTCTCCCTCAGCCTCCTCCACACTCACCACCCTGAGCTCCCTCAGCTGCTCCTCCCCAGCCCTGTTCTCCAGACCCCCACCAGCTTGGTTGCCCTTCAGAGGGAGTCACTGCCCCGAGTGGCCTCAGTGACTTGGTGCTGTCGAGTTGCTTGCTCACAGAGTTCCTGACCTTGGGCTTGTGTGGAGAACCCAAACCAAATCCTCCAGCACAGGAATCCTTTTGTGTCTCTGCAGGCCTTGGACTCGATGCCAAATTTGGGAAGGGAGTGAAGAAGACCTCCCATTGAGAGTTGGTTGATCTCTGTAGCTGGAATGAACTTTTAATTTATTGTCTTGTACCTCAGAATCTGTTCTGGAACTGGACTCAGGATAGGTAATTCCAGGGGGGAGCCTTTGGATTGGTTTTGGTTGAAGTTTGGCTGCTTTGGGTTTCCTTTCTTGTTTAACTCTCAGCTGTCTGAGCAGTGGAGTAGTTCAGTTTTAACTGTAAGTGAGCTTTCTTTTCCCCCCCTTTATTTCTTGTCTGTAACCCAAGCTGCTTGATTAGATCCCAGCAGCAGGACAAAGATTCTTGCCTTAACAGGGAAAGAAAAACCCAACACAGCTTCATCTCCCTCATTAAAGACCGACAGGAGCACAGCCACGTCTCCGGAGCTGGGAGTGCTGCTGCTGGTGCTGCCTGACCTTGGGGAGGGAGCAGCAGCAAACCTCTCTGGTTGGTAGAGTTGTGTCAGTGCAGAGCTCCTGGCTTAGAGGCTGTGTTGAAGACAAATCCCTCCTGGAGCATTCCTCCCTTGCCAAGCTGCTGGAGCAGGCAGTTGGATGCTTCCTCCCGTGAGGTGATCACCGCCGGGAGCAGCTCTCGGCACCTGTAGACGATTCCAGGAACTCTGCTTTAGGCCACTGGGGCCCAGGTTAATTCCTTTCATCCCCCTCCTCCGTGGTGCTGAGGAAGGAACCAGGACCCTCTGCTGCTAAATGCATGCCCAGGGTTGTGTGACAGCAGCTTCCAAGTGCTGCAAGGGGCCCTTGGTTAATTAAGCAGCGTCTGCAGCGAGCTCCCCGGCGCTGCACGGGGAGGAGCTGTGCCCATAATGATGCCTTCAGAGCTGGAGAGCAGAACCCTCCAAAGAGCAAACTTTACACATGAAAGCTTGTTCCTACCAGCTGTCACTGGCTCTCCATCTGCTCGGTGGCTTTGGCCTTTTGCCCCTCCAGATGGGATCTTGATCTCTTTCCTGAGCGGCTGCTGAAGTCTCTCTCTCTCCATCCCCTGCTTCCTCCTCCCCCCTCGGGTGTTTCTCACAACCCTTTAGGTTTTGGCCCCAGATTTGGGCTTCATTGAATCCCTCTCATTAGCCCAGAGTTCTGCCCAGACAGCACCTTCCTTGCAGGATGAAACCTGAGGCTGTTCATGTATTTTCCCCCTCTTGCCTTCACCTCTCTGCTGCCTTCCCTTGCTTTCAAGGCCAGGCCATAGCTTCTCACTGCTGGGGAGTCCTGAATCCCAGAACATCAGGGGGTGGAAGGGACCTGAAAAGATCATCCAGTCCCCACCCCTGCCAGGACAGGGTCACCTAGGGCAGGTCACAGGAACACATGCAGCTGAGTGTTGAATGTCTCCAGAGGAGACTCCACAGCCCCTGGGCAGCCTGCTCCAGGGCTCTGCCACCCTCACAGTGAGGCTTCTTTCCCTTACATTCACGTGGAACCTTCCCTGCTCCAGCTGCCAGCCCTTGCCTCTTGTCCTTGGGCATCCCTGAGCAGAGCCTGGCTCCATCCTGACACTCAACCTCCACATCTTTATCAGCTTCTGGTTCTGCACTCAGGTGAGGGCAGGTTCAGCCTCCCCTGCAGGCTGTTCTGCTTCCCACTCTCTGGAAGGTCCAAAATTCTACCTCTTGAACAAAAGGGAGCTGAGAAATGGCCTGCTCCAGTCTCTGCCCATTGGCCCTTGCCCTGCCACTGGGCACAGAGCCTGGCCACATCCTCCTGCCAGCATTGGGCAGATGCCCCCTCTCAGGCTGCTCTTCTCAGACTAAGCAGCTCAGATTCTCAGCCTTTCACCTCATGGAGATGCTGCTGTCCCCTGGGCATCTCTGCAGCCCACTGCTGTCCTCTGCAGGGATGAGTCAAGCAGCTGTGTGTGGCTCACTCAGAGCTGGCTGCCCCCTGTGCTTCCAGGACTTGTCCTGCTCTTGCCTCTTTGCACCATCTTCAGTCGAACTCAAACTCGGCGACCCCAAGGCAGCAGAGGTCTAACTCAGCTCTGGGTCTGGCACTCTGCAGAGTTGGGCTGGGTTTAAATGGGTGCTGAAGGCTCCCAGCTCGCTGTGCAGCTGCCCCAAACCCCTCCCTCAGCCATCCTCTCCCTCTCAGACACGGAATTTCTCTCCAGGCACCTTGCCTGGTTGGAAGGGTTGAGGCGGTGCCCTTGCCAACCACTGCTCCGTGGGAGAGCAGAGCTACACACTGAAGGGAGGTCTCTGGTGTGGTCCCCACAGAGGCCCCACAGCAGTAATTCTACACTGGCTGAAGCTCTTGAGGAGGTTTCTGAGCAGGGACTGAGGGAGCAAGGTGGCAGCAGCAGGGATTTCGTTCCATTTATGGCATCTCCAGCCACATTCTCCCTCTGTGTGCAGAAAATGCTCTTCCTGACCCTTTCTCTCCTCTCCACCCCAACTCCAGATGTAGCTTCAGGACAGAGGGGTTAAAAAAAACCCAAATCAACCAGAACCCAACTACCATCCCAGCTCTGCTCACTTTGCAGCCACTCAGAAGCAGCCACCAAAGTTTCAAGGCAGCTCTTGCCCGAAGTGACCAATCTGTGCCCTTCCCCAGCCTGCAGAAAACGAAGCTGGGAGCTCCCTGGGGTTTGTTTTCCTAAGCCAGGCTCTGTCTTTCCCAATATCTTCAGCTTGTCTGCATTCAGAGCACAGATTTAGAGATCAGGCTGCCAAGAAGGAAGAAAAGAAAGGAGATTTTCTCTCTCCTGATTGCTGCAGGCTGCCTTGACCCACTTTAGCTCTAAAGCCTGCTCCTGGTGCTGCTCCAGCTCGGTTCCTGCTGCCCTCCTGACTCTTATTGACTAAGAATGTCTTAAAAGCAGCAGCTCCTGTAGCTACCTTGAGCCTGCATCCCCTGATCTCCTCAGCCAGCTTGTCTGCTCTCCAGACCTCACATCCTGCTGGCCCCACAGGAGCCTACCAGAGCAATCCAAGAAGCTCTCTTCAAACCAGCGCTGGCTCCTCCTGGACAGCTTTAACAGCACTGCCACAAGGCAGGTCCCCAGCCGTGGGCTGCAGGGGGAGGGTTGCTGCAAGGCCTCTTCCCTGGTGAGCAGCTGCTTGCCACAGACTGAGAAGCTGCCTGCTGGCTTTTGCTCTCTGTTCTTGCTTGGCTTCAGCTGTCTCTTTATATCAGGACAGGTAAACTCCAAAGGGACTGGGGTAGGATCCAGTGAAGTTCTCCTCCTGTCGCTCTCTCCCGTTAGAGGCTGTGGCTCCTCTCCCAGGCACCTCCTTGCAGAGGATCTTTCACTGATCAGCTTTTGGCCCTGTGGCTTTTACTTTACAAGCAGCCCAAGTGAACTGAGAGGCAACCCCTGGGTTCCTGGTGGGGTGTCAGGGAAGGCTTCATTGAAGAGCTGAGTGATGCACGAAGGGTCGAGAGTTAATCCAGGCACTGCCTCACCTCCAGGGCAGGGCTGTGCAGAGCAATCTTCGGCTGCTGGCAAGTTGAGTTCGGGGATTCAGAGCAGGAAGCTTCCTGTGGTGAAGTTGAGAGCTTTGGAGGAATTAAAGCACAGTGCCCAGGTTCTCCACCACCCCCTGGGCTGCAGCAGTTCTGCTCTGCCTCACTTTGCCTCTGCTTTTTAAAGACATTCTCCAGTTTATTAGTTACTAATAAAGAAAAGAGACTACCTTGTTCTTGCTGGTCCCCTCTGCCTCCTCTCTGCCTCCTCTCTGCCTCCTCTCTGCCTCCTCTCTGCCTCCTCTCTGCCTCCTCTCTGCCTCCTCTCTGCCTCCTCTCTGCCTCCTCTCTGCCTCCTCTCTGCCTCCTGTCCCCAGCTCTATGGCAGCAGCAGGGCTACAAAGGGTTTGAGGGGGCTGCAACATCTCCCTGGTGGAGAAAGGCTGAGGGCCTTGGGGCTTTTTGGTCTGGAGAAGAGCAGCCTGAGGGGGATCTCGTCAGTGCTGGTCAGTACTTAAGGGGTGGGGGCAGGAGGATGGGGCCAGGCTCTTCTCAGTGGTGCCCAGTGGCAGGACAAGAGGTAACAGGCATCACCTTGAACTTGTCTAAAGATGAGGAGGATTTGAAGGGTGATGGAGCTCTGGAGCAGGCTGCCCAGCGAGGTGCTGCAGTCTCCATCTCTGGAGACATCCAGAACCTGCCTGGATGTGTTCCTGTGTGACCTTTAGGTGAACCTTCCTCGGCAGGGGGCTTGGGCTGGATGATCTCCAGAGGTCCCTTCCAGCCTCTGCCGTTCTGTGATTTGTGGTCATGCCAAGATGGCCAAAGTGGGAGGTGTCACAGTGGGTGGCCACGGCAGCTGGGGGCATGGTTCAGTGGCCATGGTGGTGCTGGGTCCCTGCTTGGACTCGGTGACCTGAGAGGGCTCTTCCAACCCAAACACTTCATGGTCCTGTGACCACTCCGTGACGTCTGAGCCTGGCTGAGCGGCCGAGGGCTTACTGAAGGGAGTGGCTGTGGTTTGCCTTCCTCAGCGGCTGTGGCTGGGCCTTGGCTGAGCAGGAGATCACTTTAAGTGCCTTAGACAAAGCCCTGCGAGTCCGACGGAGAGGTTCTGAAGAGGTTCTGGGTGGCTGCAGGGTCCAAGCCCCAGTTTCCAGCAGGGGGAACTCTTACTTCAGCCATCCCCAGGAAATCCGGGGAGAACCCAGAAGCAGCTCCTCTGTAGGCTGTGGCTGCACCCCCAGAGCCTCCCTGCTTCCAGCGAGCCCCACCGCTGGCAGCCAGGAGCTGCCTCCACCTCCATCCTGCTGCAGCCTTTCTGGCCGGAGCTGGAAGCTGCGAGTCAGTCAGCACAGCCTTGGTCGAGCAGGAGCAGAAGGGGGCTCCTGGGCATGTCCCCCTGTCCCCACGTCACACCGGCAGCTGGCTCCCTCCGCAGCGGCGGCCACGGGCGGCTGCCGACGGCGCTGCCAGAGCTCTCCGCGGAGCCTCCTTGTCAGTTCTGGGTGGTTCCAGGGAGGTGAGAAGAGTCAGGCAGGCACTGAGGCTACGGCGGAGCAGTGCTGCTGTGCCTCTTGTCCCCTCCAGGAGGAACGTGTTGATGTCTCGGCTGAGAAAGGTGAAGTTTTGCTTCCCAGCTAACCCAGACACAGCAGCCGCGGGGGGGTGGCGGCAGCTGGGTTCTTGTTCATCTTCCTTGGCTCCGTCAGCTCCTCCTGCAGCTCCAGCAGCAGATGGTTGGGCAACCCCAAAGGTTTGGAGGGAGCAATGCTGCTGATGCTGTGTGTGGTTTGTGGAGGTGGACAGGACTGTCTGACACTGAGCAGTACCTGAAGGGGCTGCAGGGGAGCTGGGGAGGGAGCTTTGACAAGGGCTTGGGGTGGCAGGATGAGGGGGAATGGCTCTGAGCTGGGAGAGGGGAGACTGAGGCTGGAGATGAGGAAGAAGTTCCTGCAGTGAGGGTGGGGAGACACCGGCAGAGGTTGCCCCGGGGAGGTTTTGGATGCTCCCTCCCTGGAGGTGTTCAAGACCCTGAGCAACCTGTGCTGGTGGGAGGTGTCCCTGCCCCTGGCAGGTCCTTTCCAACCCAAACCATTCTGTGCCTGCCTGCTCACAGGGTAGCAGAGGCTCAAACGACACAGCTTAGGGGTGAGCAGTTGATCCTCACTGCTTGGAAGTCAGGGAATGGCCACTCTTGAAGCTGCCACTTCAGAGCCCCAGCCCCAGTGGTGGCTCCTCAGGAGCAGTGAGGGTTTGTGCTCTGCTGCCTAGGTGAGGGTTGGTGATCAGGAGAGTTTCTCCTGCAGGCTTCCACAGTCCTGCAGAGGAAATGGGAGCTGCTGATCTCATGGAGGTGAGGATCAACACAGCAGCTGGCAGGGAGCAGAGAAGGCTGCTTTGGAGCCCTGCTTTGGCGTGGAGGAAGCTTCTGCTGCCCAGCAGCAGGAGGAGTGAGGTCAGCAGGGATGGGACACGCATGGGAGGTTGCTGTAAGGAAGAGCTTCACCCTCAGGCACACAGCTCACACAGCTCACCCTTGGGGAGGGCCTGGGGGAGCAGGGCTTAGGAGAGGCTGAGGCAGCTGGGATTGCTCAGCCTGAAGAAGAGGAGGCCAAGAGACCTCATTGCTCTCTACAGCTACCTGAAAGGAGCTGGAGTGAGGCCAGTGGTGGTCTCTTCTCCCAGGTAAGTAAGGACAGGGCAAGAGGAAAGGCCTCAGGCTGCACCAGGGGAGGTTCAGGTCGGACACGAGGAAGAATTTCTTCCCTGCAGGAGTGGTCAGGCATTGGAACAGGCTGCCCAGGGGGGTGGTGGAGTCCCCATCCCTGCAGGGGCTCGAAACAGAAGTAGATGTGGCCCTTGAGGATGTGGTGGTGTTGGGTTGCTGGTTGGGCTTGGTCTTGGAGGTCTTTTCCAACCTTGATGATTCTCCTCTAATGAGCCAGAGGCGATTCTAGAGGAGAGGAAAGAGACAGAATGGAACTGCCAGA
The DNA here is from genome assembly GCA_013400475.1 of Tricholaema leucomelas. Lineage (NCBI taxonomy): Eukaryota > Metazoa > Chordata > Aves > Piciformes > Lybiidae > Tricholaema lacrymosa > Tricholaema leucomelas. The sequence continues at coordinate 133,044 of WAAF01010014.1, read as the reverse complement.
ACTGGATGTCAGGCTGGAAGGAGGTGCTCAGAGGTTGAAGTGTCTCAAGGGCAAGAGGAAGAAGAGAAGTGCATGGAAGGCACCAGAAGTCAGCCAGCAAAACTGGGCCTGTGGCTTTGCCCCTCTCGTGCTCTGCAGGGCCTGCAGTGCTGTTTGCAGTCGTGGCTGCTGTGTCTGTGCACACAGAGGGTCCTGCTTTTAATCCCTTCTCTTTGCCCTCAGCTGGGTGAGCCTGCAGGGAGCTGTGCTGGTTGCTTCTCGTGTCACAGCCTGCTTCCCCCAAAGGTTTAATGAGCTTTTGAACCTGTTTGGGAGAGGGAAGGGGTTGAGAAGAGAGCTTGGTTTGCTTAGTGCCTGTTCAAACAGTGACTCACTCAGTGGAGGTGTTTTGCCAGGAGAATGCAAAAGGAGAGCACTGCAGCCATGGGAGGTGCTGTGCTTGTTCCTGGAAGTAGGTTCAGGTCCTTTGTTGGGTCTTCAGTTATTCCAGGAGCAGCACAAGTGCACAGCCTGAGGCATTCCCAAGAGCAGACCTAGCAGCACACAGCAGATGCTGAAGGATCCACAACAGTTAAAATGCAGCCAGGTCAGCCATGGAAATCTTCCATCACTTGGAACCAGGACTAAGGCTTTGGCTTGGCTGGAGCTTGAAAATGGGAAGGAAGGGAAGCACTGAGCCAGCAGTGGGCACCTGCAGCACAGAAGGCTGGGTGCATGCTGGGCTGCACCAAGAGCAGCACGGCCAGAGACGGAGACAGGACTCTGCTCCTCTGCCCTGCTCTCACCTGCAGTGCTCTGCGCAGCTGTGGGGCCCCCAGCAGGAGGAGGACATTGGACCTGCTGGAGTGGGTCCAGAGGAGACCACAAAGATGAGCAGAGGGCTGGAGCACCTCTTCTGTGGGGACAGGGTGGGAGAGTGGGGCCTGGAGAAGAGAAGGCTCCAGGGACACCTTAGAGCAGCCTTGCAGTGCCTGAAGGCTGGAGAAGGATATAGTGGAGAAGGATGTGGGGAGTAAACTGCACAGGACATGGGGCAATGGTTTGAAAGCAGAGCAGGGGAGACTTAGATTGGGCACCAGGAAGGTGTGAGGGTGGCAGAACACTGAAGTAAGTTGCCCATGCAGCTGGTGGGAGCCTCATCCCTGGAGACATTCAAGGTCAGGCCCATCTAGTTGAGGATGTCCCTGCTCAGTGCAAGGGGCTTGGACAGGATAACCTCTGAAGTGCCTCCCAGTGCAGTGCATTCTGTGGCTCTGGTAAGCACAGACAGTTTGGGGGACAGCAAACTCTGCCAGGCCATTGTGATCCCGGGCAGGCTGCTGGGGGTGCCCCTGCCTTGGCTTCCGGGGGTGCCCCTGCCTTGGCTGCTGGGGGTGCCCCTGCCTTGGCCGGGTCTTGGAGTGGATGCCCTCCAGAGGTGCCCTGCAGCCCCCGGCGCGCTGGGGCTCGGGATAACAGCCAGCGCTGGAGGGCAGGGAGGAATCTTGCAGCAGCCCCGGAACAGAAGCAGAGGGCACAGCAGGAACCTGCCCTCCGAAGCTCTGCTTCCCACCTGCACTGCGTTTCCAGGCGCTCAACCCCCAGCCCCTGCGGCACACTCCGTCGGCAGAGGTCACCGCCAGCAGCTCCTGCGCGGTGGAAGGAGCAGGGTTGGTGTCCAGCACTGCTGCCTGCCTGTCGCCAGCTGAGCTCCGAACGACACAAACTGCCCGGCGGAGCTGCCTCTGCTGCTTGCTGCTTTCCGGACGCATCTGCAGCCTGCTCCGCTGGGGCTGCTCCTCGGCGCGGGGCTGTCACTCTCTGCCCAGCTCTGCGGAGCTCTCGCCGGGGACCGAGGCAGGCCAGCAGCTGGTGATTAGCTCTGCAGTGGCTGTGGCAGGCAAAACAAAGTCCCTGTCTGCGGATGAAGCAGCAGCAGCTGGGCTGAGCACATCCTGCCCCTGCCTGAGGAGCTGTGTGGCAATCCCAGAAGCCTTCCAGTTGTTGCTGTTGTTTGTGGGCACAGCTAGAGGAGATCTGCTGGTGGCTGAGAAGGCAAATGGTGTCCTGGGATGACTCAAGAAGTGATGCCAGCAGGTTGAGGGAGGTTCTCCTGCCCCTCTGCTCTGGCCTGGTGAGGCCACGTCTGGGGTACTGGGTCCAGTTCTGGGCTCCCCAGATCAAGGACAGGGATCTGCCAGAGAGGGGACAGCAAAGAGCTGCAAAGATGCCGAGGGGCCTGGAGCAGCTCCCTTCTGGGGCAAGGCTGAGGGCCTTGGGGCTCTCTAGGCTGGAGAAGGTAAGACTGAGAGGCACCTTCTCAGTGCTGAGCAAGACTTAAAGCGTGGGGGGCATAGGATGGGGCTGAAATGGTGCCCAGGGGCAGGACAAGAGGTAATGGGCACAAACCTGAGCTTAGGAGGCTCCACCTAAACACAAGGAGGAACTGCTTTGCCTGGAGGATGGTGCAGCTCTGCTCCAGGCTGCCCAGAGGGGCAGTGGAGTCTCCACTTCTGGGGTCATTCAGAGCCCAGGCAGATGCCATCCTGCACAGCCTGCCGTGGGTGGCCCTGCCGTGGGTGGCCCTGCCGTGAGTGGCACTGCCATGGGTGGCCCTGCCGTGGGTGGCCCTGCCGTGGGTGGCACTGCCATGGGTGGCACTGCCGTGGGTGGCCCTGCTGTGGCAGGGGGCTTGGCCTGGATGATCCCCAGAGGTCCCTTCCAGCCTCTGTCACTGTGATCTGCAAGAGGGATTTTTTCCCACGGGTGGCTCTCAGGTCTGAGCACAGCCAAAGCTTTCTCCAGGGAGCAGCTGAGAGAGATCAATTTGGGCACTTCAGTGCCCAGCCTCGACACAAAGCCTGAGTTCTGCCCCTGCTCTGGTGAGTTCTGAGCTGTCTTTTCCTCTTGCCCTGTGTGTCTCTGCTGGCTGAACTCTACTGCCACAGAAGTGCTGCTTGAGACAGCCTCATTAATACCTCTGAGCAGCAGAGCCACCACTGCCCGGGAGCTGAGGCGAGGCCCAGGGAGGCAGGAACTGTTTTTTGCAGGCAGTAAATATTTTAGCAAGTGTGAGTTAAGCAGCTCCTGGGAGCCCAGCCAGGGTGCAGCACCTCTCCTGCTGTCAGCTCACCCAGCCACAGGCCAGTGGGGGAGAAAAAGGCAGTTCTGGAAGTACAGGAATGGTCAAGCTGCAGTTTCCCACAGACCTGGGCTTTGGGCTCGGTTGTGGCTCCCACAGGAGCTTTCTCCATGCTTGGCATGTGCAGAGTTTCTCCCCTGTGCAGACACAAGAGTGAGCAGTGCTGTGGGGAGGCCTCTTCTCTCCAGGCTGCTGGAATGTGGTGGGATGGAAGGACCTTTGAGAACTTCTTGTTCTGACTTTGGTTGGAATTAGAAGTTACTGAGGGATGGGGTAGGGAGGTAGCAACAGCAGACAACAAGCTTTGGCTCCTTAGGACACTGGGTTAAAGGTGGCCAGCTCCAGGTGAGCCCAGTCTGTGCCCAGGTGGCCAAGAATGCCAACAGCAGCCTGGTGTGACCAGCAGGGCTGGGCAGTGACTGCCCTCCTGTACTCAGCACCGGTGAGGGCACAGCTCAAGTACTGGCAGGAGTTTTGGGCACCCTCACTCCAAGAAGGACACTGAGAGGCTGGAGCAAGCCCAGGGAAGGGCAGCAAAGCTGGGGAAGGGTCTGGGGAGGAGCAGCTGAGGGAGCTGGGGGTGGTCAGCCTGGAGGAAAGGAGGCTGAGGAGAGACCTCTTTGCTCTCTACAGCTCCAAGAAAGGAGGCTGGAGCCAGGTGGGGCTTGGTCTGTTTCCTAAGGAACAAGCAACAGGACAAGAGGAAATGGCCTCAAGTTGCACCAGGGGAGCTCTAGGTTGGACATGAGGAACAGTTTCTTCCCCAGAAGGGTTGCCCAGCCCTGGCTGCCCAGGGCAGTGGTGGAGTCCCCAGCCCTGGACACGTTCCAAAGCCATGGAGATGTGGTGCTGAGGACCATGGCTTAGTGGTGCCCTGGCAGGGATGGGGTAACAGCTGGGCTGGAGGATCTGAAAAGCCTCCTCCAAGCCTCCTTGGTTCCATGGCAGTGTGATGGTGCACACATCCTGCACAAGGGGAGCAGAGCACTGCCTGGGGAGCTGCTGGCTCCTTCATGGCTGCTGAATGCTTGGGCTTGGAATCACTCCTCTGGAAAACAACTTTCTGTGCACTGAGTGCACCTCCAAATGAACTGAACATCTGAAGGCTCTCTCCTGCCATTTGGGCTGCAGTGACTTAATGCCCTAACAGTCATTGCAGGCCACAGCTAATGAGAAGGCAAAGCCAAAGAACTGATTAGCTCCACATGAAGCTCTTCAGCTCTGTAAGGAGGTTCTGCAGCAGCAGCAGCTCAGTCCCAGCCCTCGCTAGGATTTGTGCAGTGAAGTGGACAGTGACAGCTAACATTTAGCACTGTGCTGGAAGCACAGGCTCAGAGCTGCTCTCTGCTGCTCTCTGCACCAGCATTAGCAACGACTGAAAAACCAGAGCAAGACTAAGCCAGGGCTGGGGGGAGTGGAGCAAAGCTGCAGGTGAGGAGACTCAGACCAGACGTTAGGAAGAAGTTCTTCAGCAGGAGGGTGGTGAGAGCCTGGAAGGGGCAGTCCAGGGAGGTGGTGGAGACCTCATCCCTGGAGGTGTTTAAGGCCAGGCTGGGTGAGGCTCTGAGCAACCTGAGCCAGTGTGAGCTGTCCCTGCCCATGCAGGGGGCTTGGAGCTGGATGATCTTTGAGGTCCCTTCCAACCCTGACGGCTCTGTCAGCTGTCACCATGCTCCTGATGCTGACTGAAAAGCTCTTGTGCAGACCTCAAAAGTCCTGCCCTTGCCTTAGCTTGGTGTTCCCTGCAGGCTCTCCACATCCATGTTCTCCCTCCCCTACATCACTTTCACTCTCCCCAGCTTTGTCCTCCCTTCCTCTCTCTTTTCCCTCACCGCTGTCGGGACCAGTTGGGCTCGCTCAGACTGCCCTGCTCAGGCTGAACCTCAGCCTGGCTGCTCAAGCCTTTTGTCCAATTGTCTCTCCCTCCCTGGAGAAGGGCTGAGGAGAAACCTTCAGCCTCCTTCTCCACTAAGGCAGCACCGAAGGGTGAGCTCTTGTGGGTGGAGAAGAGCTGTGCCAGGTGGGTCGGTGGGCTGCTGGCAGGGCTGTGAGCTGCTCTGCTCTGCAGGGGCCAGCAGAGCTAACAGCATCTCGGAGAGAGGGAAATAATTTCACAGACCATTAGGGCTGGTGGGAAGCAGCAGGATCAGGTTTTAATGAAGACAGGATCAAAAGCACCTTAAAGCAAAGCAGCACTGAAAACAAGAGCAGGCTCATCGGGGGAGACAGGAGATGCTTCTGAGGAGAAACAAAGCTGCGGCGCCGGCGTGAGGGAGTCGCTGCCTCACAAGAGTGCATTTTAATTTCCTCTGCTACAGAAATCAGCTTTGATACTCCTCCAGCAGACGTAGGAAGCAGCGTTAGGAGCAGATTCCTGCAATTAAAATCTCCAAGGCAGAGGTTCTGCTTTCCAAAGGAGGTCAAGAGTCGTTGGAACAATGTTTGCTTTCTCACAGATGAAAGTGGGCTTTAATCACAGCCACAATGCACCGGATGCAGGGATCTGCAGCAGCATCCAGTCCCAGCTCTCCTGCCATGTGCAGGGACACCTTCCAGCAGGTCAGGCTGCTCAAAGGCCTCATCCCACCTGGCCCTGAACATCTCGTCTGGAGCATTTCTGCTGTGAGCAGAGGCTGAGGTGCTTGGGGCTGTGCAGACTGCAGAGGAGAAGGCTCCCAGGGGACCTTCTTGTGGCCTTGCAGTGTCTGAAGGGGGCTACAAGAAAGCTGGGGAGGGACTTTTGAGGCTGTCAGGTAATGATTGGACTGGGGGGGATGGAACAGAGCTGGAAATGGGGAGAGTCAGCCTGGAGGGGAGGAAGAAGTTGTTGAGCAGGAGGGTGGTGAGAGCCTGGCAGGGGTTGCCCAGGGAGGTGGTGGAAGCCTCACCCCTGGAGGTGTTCAAGGCCAGGCTGGGTGAGGCTGTGGGCAGCCTGCTCTGGTGTGAGGTGTCCCTGGGCATGGCAGGGGGTTGGAGCTGGCTGATCCTTGGGGTCCCTTCCCACTCTGATTCTATCCCCAAGCAAGGAGCATCCCCAAGCTCCTTGGGCAACCTGTTCCAGTGTCTCACCACCCTCACAACAAGGAATTTCTTCCCAATCTCCTGCCTAAATCTCCTCTCTTTCACTTGAAGCCATCACCCCTCCCTCTGTCACTGCAGCCCCTGACAATGAGTCCCCCCCCAGCTTTCCTGTAGCCTCCTTTAAGTACTGACTGACCACTCTAAGGTGTCCCTGGAGCCTTCTCTTCTGCAGGCTGAACAGCCCCAGCTCTCTCAGCCTGTCTTTGTAGCAGAGAGGCTCCAGCCCTCTCTTCCCTGCACTGGGAGTCCAGAGCTGAAAGCAGCACTGCAGCTGGGGTCCCACAGCAAACTTAGCTTGCAGTATTTTGAAATCAGGACAGCAAATCTGGACAAGAAACATGCAGAGCTGAGACCTCTCCAGAGAGGGGCAACAAAGCTGGTGAGAAGCCTGGAACAACACAAACCCCATGAGGAGAGGCTGAGGGAGCTGGGGGGGCTGCAGGGTGGAGGAGAGGAGGCTCAGGGCAGAGCTCATTGCTGCCTGCAGCTCCCTGCAGGGAGGCTGTAGCCAGCTGGGGTTGGGCTCTGCTGCCAGGCAGCCAGGGACAGAAGAAGGGGACACAGCCTCAAGCTGTGTCAGGGCAGGGTCAGGCTGGATGTGAGGAGGAAGTTCCTGGCAGAGAGAGTGATTGGCATTGGAATGGGCTGCCCAGGGAGGGGGTGGAGTGCCCATGGCTGGAGGTGTTGGAGCCAAGCCTGGCTGGGCACTGAGTGCCATGGTCTGGGTGGTTGGGCAGGGCTGGGGGCTAGGTTGGGCTGGAGGAGCTTGGAGCTCTCTGCAGCCTGCTTGGGTCTCTGATTCTCTGATCATGTAAACCCAGACCTGAGAGCAGTCTGGGTGTGGCAAAGGAGGTGATGCCACCACTGCCAGCAGGTCTTTCCTCACAGAGGTTTAAACTGGATGAGGAACAACTTCTTTGCTGCAAGAGTGGTCAGGGATTGGCACAGGCTGCCCAGGGAGATGCTGGGGTCCCCACCCTGGGAGGGGTTCAAGGACATGGCTCTCTGGGGACATGCTTTAATGGCTGTGGTGGGTTGAAGGCTGGACTGGATGCTCCTGGAGAGCTCTTCCACCTCAAGCCAGCTGTGTGATGTCTGTGTCTGTACTGAAGGCAACACTCTGTGCTGTGCTGCCTCTGCTGCAGCAGGTTCATCCTTTCCTGCTCCAGGGGCCAAAGGTGCTGCTGGATCCAGAGGTAACACAGGTAGGAGCTAACTGAGTGCTCAGGCAGTGATGCCTTTGAGCAGCTGCACAGCCTGGAATGGCAGCACTGAAGTCAGCTCTCAGGTAAGAAAGGGCAGCCCCTGAGACATTGAGGTCCCTGTAATTGCATACACCTGCTGGGATTGTTTGCAGTCCTCAGTTTGAATCTGGATGCCTAAAACCTTCAAGGTCAGGTGGGTTGGGGCTCTGAGCAACCTGATCTAGCTGAAGATGCCCTTGCTGACTGCAGGGAGGTTGGACTGGATGACCTCACAAGGTCCCCTCCAGCCCAAGCTGGCATTTGAGTCTTAAGAGTTTTAATTCCTCTGCTCTTCTGGGTTTCTGCTAGGAAAGAGGCAGGCAGCAGATGCCCTGCTCTGTCCTGCTCTCATTCAGGAATAAGCTGCTCCATGGCTCTGGGCTTTACAAAGTTTCCTAAGGTGCCCAATGTTCAGCTTTGCCTCCTGCTCCAAGCACCACAGAGGAGCACTGGGTTTAGAGGGAAGGGGGAGAGGGATGCTGGACCCTGCCTAGCTCAGTGCTTGCTATTCTGTGGCAAATTAAAGTGAGAGGAAAAGGGAGGCAAAAGCAACAGCTCACCACTTTCCTCCCCCTGGAGGATGCTCAGGCTTAGGTGGTTCAAAGGAGCCAGGAACTCAGAAGCTTCTCCTTTCATCACAGACCATACCAGCACTTACTGTCCTCTGCTGTGCTCTGCCAGTGCCAAAGCTTTGTCTCCTTTGGCAGGGTAAACAACAACGTGGGCTCTGTGCTGAGCTGGGGGAGAGCAGAAGGTTTCCAGGAGGATGGAGAAGTCAGGCTGGGAGGATAACCTGTGAGGGAGACAACTGTTAATTGGCTGTGACTCAAACATTACTCCACAGCAGCCTGGAGCAGCAAGATGCCAGCTTGTGCCTGAAATCCCAACCAAACACTAACCCCAGCCACAAACCCAGCAGGGCTGGGGCACCTCTCCTGGGAGGACAGGCTGAGAGAGTTGGGGCTTGAAGGAGAACTTGGAGTAGCCTTCCAGGTTCTGGCACAGGGTGAGGGTGGTGAGAGCCTGGTACAGGTTCTCCAGGGAGGTTGTGGAGCACAGAAGCACCCAATGTGATCAAAGATCACATTGGGTGCTTCTGTGCTCCACAACCTCCCTGAAGGTGTTCAGGACCAAGCTGGATGAGGCCTTAAGTGACCTGTTCCAGTGGGAGATGTCCCTCTAGAGGAAGCTGGAACTAGATGACCCTTAGGGTCCCTTCCAACCTAAACCATTCTATGATTTCATAGAATCAGGCAGGGTTGGAAGGCACCACAAGGATCAGCCAGTGCCAACCCCCTGCCATGCCCAGGGACACCCTACCCTAGAGCAGGCTGCCCACAGCCTCAGCCAGCCTGGCCTGAAACACCTCCAGCCATGGGGCCTCAACCCCCTCCCTGGGCAACCCATTCCAGGCTCTCACCACTCTCCTGCTCAACAACTTCCTCCTCACCTCCAGCCTCACTCTCCCCACCTCCAGCTTTGCTCCATCCCCCCCAGTCCTGGCACTCCCTGACAGTCTCAAAAGTCCCTCCCCAGCTTTTTTGGAGCCCCCTTCAGATCCTGGCAGGCCACAAGAAGGTCACCTGGGAGCCTCCTCTGCTCCAGCCTGCACAGCCCCAACTCCTTCAGTCTGTGCTCACAGCAGAGCTGCTGCAGCCCTCTCAGCATCCTCCTGGCCCTGCTCTGGACACTCTCCAGCATCTCCACATCCCTCTTGTCCCAGGGGCTCCAGAGCTGGATGCAGTACTCCAGGTGGGGTCTCAGCAGAGCAGAGGAGGAGAATCCCCTCCCTGGCCCTGCTGGCCACACTGCTGCTGCTGCAGCCCAGGCTCTGCTTGGCTTTCTGGGCTGCAAGTGCACACTGCTGGCTCCTGCTGAGCTTCTCCTCTAGCAGCACCCCCAAGTCCCTCTCCTCAGGGCTGCTCTCCAGCCTGGCACTGCCCAGCCTGGATTGGTGCTTGGCATTGCCTCGACCCAGCTGCAGGACCTTGCCCTTGGTCTTGCTGCACCTCAATTTGATGGTTCCACTCCCATTTGTGACCAGACCACAGCATCCCACCTGGAAGAAGGGAGCCCCAGAGGTGTGCCACTGCTCCAGGGACAGGGCAGTCCAGCACCTGGCCGTGTTTGACTGGCACAGACTCCAGAGGCCTGGCTGTGCAGACAGGGGTTTGCTCGAGGAGGGCTGTGTTTGGTTTTGCAAGAGGGCAGCACACGGAGGAGCTGCTGGAATGGCTGTTTTCAGCCTCCTCCCCCTCGGCAGGGGCCTAGATGAGGTTTTAATTAGTGCTGCATTCTCACTAACTCTGCAGCCTGTGCGTGCTGCAGATCCTTGCCTGGATAACAGGCAGATAATGAGGAGGATTCAGCTTTCCAGGCTCTGACTGAGGGGCTGGGTAATATATTTAATCAGGCTGCAGAAAGGCTGCAGCTTCTCTGAGCTCTGCCTCCCTCTAATTACATTTCTGGGTTTTTGAGTAAATTGAAAGGGAAAACGGAGGAACAAAATAATTAAACCCACAGAGGAAGTGAATATTAAAGAGCAGGAGCTGCTTAAGATTCCCCCCACAGCTCCTGCGGGGCATCAGCTGCATCAGCTTCACCTGCAGCAAAACAGAGACAAACCCAAACCAACAATCAAAGCTGCACCCAGGCAAAAGTCACACCTCCAGAGCAGCTGCTCCTCGGGCAGAGCAGAGAGCCCAGCGAGCTGGCTGCTGCTGCTCTGGCTGCTGCTGAGCACCGGAGCCCAGGTGGACAGGGCTGAGGATTCAGTGTCCCAGCACAGAGCCCTCAGCGCGGCCCCAGGCAGCTCTGCCAGCGGTGCCCGCAGCCGGGAGCTGTCGCTGCCCTTGGTGACAGCCTCGGAGCGCAGGCAGCAGAAGGTGGGAGGGTGGGGAAGTGCCAGCAGTTCACTGGGGAGGGCAGAGCTGCCCCTGAACAACTTCTTCCTGGGGGGAAATTCCATCTTGGTTTTCACAGAGACCCAATCTCATTTCCCACCGCCTGGGAGCAGATGTCTGGATCAGGAGAGTGCCATCAGCTGCAGGAGAGGCTGAGCTGCCTCCTGCTGAGTGAGACAGGGCCAGCGTGGAGACACTTCTGCGTGCTCCAGAAGCCCCTCGAATCCAGCACTCCAGTGCAGGAGGGGAGGGGGAAGCTCCTGGTTGGGTAATTTCCCTTTTGCTGCCATTTCCCTTTGCCTTTCAGCCGCACAGAGGACAATGACAGCAGCGGAAACTCACAGCGGACATCAGAAGTGGCAGTGGCAAGGGCAGGAAGGGAGGTTTCTGTGCAGCCAAGAGAAGCAATGCCAGCCCCTTCCCAGCCCCCCCGGAGGCAGCTTGGTGGTGTCTCTTCACCAGCAGGCAGCACTACCTGCTGCTGGGCACCGCGGGCAGCGCTCGGTGACAGGCAGGAACCAAGCAGGGGCCAAGAATTGGTCATGCCTTGGACCAGAGGCTTGCCAGGAAAGCCCAGGGCCCTGCAGGAGCCCTTAGCAATAAAGCAGGAGGGACTCTCCCAGTGCACAGGAGGGACTGTGCTAGGAGGAAGAGCACTTCTCAGCTGTGGGAATAGGAGATGAGGGGAAAAGAGTTCACAGATCACAGATGTCAGGGGATGGAAGGGACCCAAAGGGATCATCCAGTCCAGCCCCTGCCAGAGCAGGACCATCCAGGCTGGCTCAGGGCACACAGAACACATCCAGACAGGCCTGGGAAGGCTCCAGGGAAGGAGACTCCACAACCTCTCTGGGCAGCCTGTGCCAGGCTCTGGGACCCTTCCAGGAAAGAAGTTCCTCTTGTGCTGAGCTGAACCTTCTGTGCTGCAGCTTCCATCCCCTGCTGCTTGTCCTGTCCCAGGGAGCTGTGAGCAGAGCCTGTCCCCCCCTTCCTGACCTGACCCCCAGAATCTGTCCCCCCCCCCCGACCCCCACCCTCAGATAGTTGCAGACATTGATCCAATTCCCTCTCAAGTCTTCTCCAGACTCTCAGCCCCAGGTCCCTCAGCCTCTCCTGATCAGGCAGGAGGTGGTGGAGTCTTTGTGCCTGGAGGTGTTGAAGCCAAGCCTGGCTGGGCACTGAGTGCCATGGTCTGGGTGGTTGGGCAGGGCTGGGGGCTAGGCTGGGCTGGAGGAGCTTGGAGCTCTCTGCCAACCTGCTTGGTTCTATGATTCTAATCATCCTCATAGCCCTCCCTTGGACTCTCTCCAACAGCTCCTGTCCCTCTGCATCTGGGGAGCCCAGACCTGAAGGCAGTACTCAGGATGAGGTCTCACCAAGGCAGAGGAGAACCTCCCTGATCTGCTGGACACACTCTGCTTAGTGCCCCCAGGTGTCTGCTTCTCATTTCAACCAGCACAGCTGCAACACCTGACCTGGGTCATTTGGGTGTGGGGTTGCTATGTCTGGGGTCACTGCAGCACAGGCAGGAAAGGGAGGTTTGGATGAGCTTCCCTGTGAACACTTAATTAAGGACCAATAATGATGCAAGTTCTGCTCCCTTTGGTTTGCAAAGCACTGCAAAGTAGCAGGGAAGAGCCACAGCAAGGTGGGACCTTGGATCACAGGATAACTGGGAGGGATTTCAGGATGTCATCTGGTCCAACCTGGGCTCTGACAAGGTTGCTGAGGGCTTTATTTAATCAGGCCTTGAAAACCTCCAATAGGGACATGATGGAGACTCCTGGCTCCATGTGCTTGATAACCCTCCTGTAGCTGCTGAGAAAGGTCTGCAAGGTCTCCCTCAACCTGTTGCTCCAGCCCTCTGAGTGACAGGCACAAAGCATGTTTGCTTCCTAATCCTCCTCTCAGGAGGCTGAAATAAAGGCTCTGCTTCGAGAAAAGCTCAGCAATCATCCCCAAAACTGACCAGAAATCCTCAGGGGGCAGGTTGTGGGGAGATGCTCTGCAGAAGCACTGCTGCTGGCCCTCACACTGCCAGACAGGAGGAGGAAGCAGTTTGTGGTTTCATTACCTGGCAGCAAGTTCAGCCCTTAAAGGACTGAGAGGGAAAGGTGAAGTCAGAGCACACCACCACAGCAGGAGAACCTGCCTGGGCTCCAGTCAGTGCCCCTTGTCCTGTCCCTGGGCACCACTGAAAGGTGTCTGTCCCCATCCTCTTGCCCCCACAGGTCCTTTAGCTCTTGCTCAGCACTGCTCAGATGCCCTCTGGGGCTGCTCTTCTGCAGGCTCCCAGCCCCAGTGCTCTCAGCCTTTGCTCCTCACAGGCCCCTCAGCACCTCTGGAGTCTCCATGGGACTCTTCCAGTAGTTTCTTGTCTCTCTTGAACCGGGGAACGTGGACTGGGAGCCAGGACTCCAGCTGTGTGCAGAGCAGATGGGTGGACAACCTCTCCTGGTCACACTCTCACACGCCCCAGCAGACTGCTGCACTCTGTTCTCCCCACTGACAAGTGACACTACAAGAAGCAACAGCCCCAAGTTGCACCAGGAGTGGTTTAGGGTGGACTTGAGGAAAAAGTTCTTTACTGAAAGGGTTGTTAAGCCCTGGAACAGGCTGCCCAGGGCAGCTGTGGACTCCCTGTCCCTGAGCGGGTTTCAAAGCCATGGAGATGCAGTGCTGGCGGCCATGGTTTAATGGCAGTGCTGGAGAACAGCTGGACCCAATGACCCAAAAGGTCCCTTCAACAAAAGCTACTCTGATTGCTGGCCAGGAGGGAACATCACTGACTCATGGATCATAGAACCAAGCAGGTTGGCAGAGAGCTCCAAGCTCCTCCAGCCCAGCCTAGCCCCCAGCCCTNACAGCCTCCCTGCAGGGAGCTGCAGACAGCAATGAGCTCTGCCCTCAGCCTCCTCTCCTCCACCCTGCACCCCCCCAGCTCCCTCAGCCTCTCCTCACAGGGCTGTGCTCCAGGCCCCTCCCCAGCCTTGCTGCCCTTCTCTGGGCACCTTCCAGCACCTCAACATCTCTCTGCAATGGAGGAGCCCAGACCTGGACACAGCACTCCAGGGGTGTCCTGAGCAGCGCCGAGCACAGGGGCAGAAGGAGGCCCCTGCCCTGCTGGCCGCACCGTTCGGCACACAGCAGCTGCCCACAGGCGGCAGGGTCAGCGCTCGCCGTGCCCCGAGCCAGCGCCGCCGCCGCCGCTCCTCGCTCGAGGCCTTCCCCCCCCGGTGGCGCGGCCGCGGGCCGGGGTCGCGCGCAGCCCGGATGTGGCAGTTCCGGGCAGTGTGAGGCGCCCGGAAGGGGACAGCAGGCAGCGGAGGCCTTCTCAGGTGAGGAGGGAGGGGCCGTGCGGGGAACAAACGGCGCCACGAAAGACTCGGGCGAGGACTGGAGACCTTCACAGGGACGGGGGGAAGGTAGTGTCGTCGTCCTCCCTTCCGCACAGTCACACGCGCCGTGCTCGGTGTGTGCGTGGGGTAGCTCTGTGTGCCTGCGGCGGCCCTGCCGCACGGGCGGAAAGTGAAAGAACCGCACGGGCTTACCCCTGGCTTCTCCCCTCTCTTCTCCCTCCGCCGAGCTGTTTAAGTGGCACTGCGACAGGAGCAGCCCTTTGCCAAATAGTGAGCCGTGACAAGTTGAGGCGACCCCAAGGCAGACAGCGCAGGCTCGGCCGAGCTGCCAGATCCGGAGCCGCCTGCAGGGGGACGCGGCCGGGCGGGGCCCGGAGGCGGGGGCTGGCCGCGCCGGCGCATGCGCAGACGCGGGAGCTGCGCCGCCAGAGCGGAGCGGCCGGGGCCGGGTGAGGAGCTGTGCGCATGCGCAGTGGCGGTGCGGAGGGGGGAAGGCTGAGGCGGCGGCGGCGCTGCGCGCATGCGCGGACGGGAGGGGAGCGCTGGGAACGGCCATATCCTGCTCCTTCGGCAGCTCGGCGCCTGCGCACTGCGCTGCTGCGGGGACCTGCGGAATAATGAGCCGCTGCCTCGGCTTGGGGGGAGCCGGAGGAGGAGGACATGCTGCCAAATAGTGATCTCCAGCTGCTGGTGTTCTCCTAGGGGGGCTGCTTGCGGAGAGTGAGGGGGGGCCGGCAGAGTCCCAGGGTGCGATCCCCACCCACCTCACCTGCTTGGGATAAGGTTTCTGGGGCTGCCTGGCAGGCCTCGGAGCAGGGCTTCCTCCGGAGGTAGAGTCACTCGTGGGGCCAGGAGGTAAGAGATGAGGGGAAGGGGGGCAGCAGTTGAGAGGGGAGAGAGGGATCGGGAGCTCGGCTGGGGAAGTGGGGGGGGAGCAGGGCCTAAGGGGAGGGAGAGAGGCGCGGCGGGCAAAGTTGGGGGAAGGCCTGGCGAAGGGCTCGCTGGAGAGCCTTAGGCAGGGGGAGAGGTTCAGTGGGGTGCCAGCAACTGAGCGAGGAGGAAACGCGAGTGGGAGAAAGGAAATCAGGGCTGGAGTGGACAAACTGAGATGACTAAGAGCACAACCAAGTAAGGGATGACAGGCTGCAGCTTCGCCTCCCAGGGCCGTGAGGCACATTGCTATATCAGGAGGGAACTTGGTCTGCCTGTGGATTAGACCCCAGGGTGTCTGGGATCACTGCTGGTATTTCTGGAGCCGTGTCTGGGGCCTGGTGTGGTGTTTAAAGGAAATGGTGCAGCATCATGCAGCATGGGCAGGCGAAGGAGCTCCCTTCCACACTTGAATGTCTCACTAATGCGATCTGATAGCAGAGTGCTGGTGCTCGCCACAGACCTTGCCCCGGTCAGTGATAGGTGGCTTTAGCAACATGAATTATGATTCCCGTCGTGTTTGCCAAGCTGCCTCTGAAGTGGAATTGACTCTTTTTACTGGCAGGAGTTTGGAGAAGGGAGGAAAAATCCAGCGTGGCTTGTGAGTTGTTGTCATTTCCCTGGAACTCGGCGTTATTAAGGGTGCTTCCAGCTGTGATTCTCGAGCATCCCTCTGGCATAATTGGAAGGAAGAGGTTTTTTGTGATTCCCTTTTCCTTGGCCTTTAGAGTTCAAAGTGGTTGTGTCAGGGGGGCCTTGATGTGAAGCCCCAATCAAAGTCTGAAGAATTACAGTAATGTTTATAAAAGAAACCCACCCAAATCCTAAATGAATTAGGACAAACAACTGACTTGGTTCTTCTCCTGTGACATTTTCTGACCAGCTCTCCAGGATGATTTGGTTTCGTGGTGTCACTTGGTTTGTTGTCACCTGAACCAAACAGAGATAATGTTCTTCTTAACGATACTTTGTCATGGGTGAATACCAAGATCAAGCCAAGCTAGCAGCAGAGTTACATTGCAGGTTGTCATCTTGTCACTGTATCAGCAGAGGACAGCAAGACAAAACTGGACCTGCCATAACATTGCAGAAGCTGCTGTCAGATTGGATACTCTGACTTACTTGATAGTAGTTACCACTGTTAGAAGCTTAATTGTCTTCCCCTTTCAATACCTCCAGGGTTTGTACATTGATCCAGATCAAGGAGGGAGTTAAAATGGGAAGGGGTTTGGGCTTGACACGTGCTCTGGGTGAGCAGCACCGTCACTGCTTGTACAGATCACAGTGGAGCACTGAAAAGACACTGTTTCTTGTGTAGCTGATGGTAAGATCAGTGGTTTGCTGGCGTCTGAAGGTGGAGAAGGTCCCAGTATGATAATATTAGGTTGATTAGACCTGATGAACATCAAAAACAATTCCAGTCACTAGAGTCTTCTCTCGGTTAGTTTCCACCGAGCCAGCTTGACCAGTGTGGGGGGAGGAGGTTTAGTGCTAATCTCCGAGCTGCAGCTCAGCTTCCCAACCTAGCATTAGGTATGTTCTGTGAACAGAATATGTTGCCCTGTGTGATTTTTCTAGACACCAATCCAGTTCACAATGAGAGGGACTTAGCAGCTTTATTCTTGGCACACCCTTCTGTTCAGCCTTTCCCTCGTGGGGCTTCCCATTCCACTGCCTGGCTGGCTCTGGACCCGTAAACTTGCAATCATCTGCTTCATTTCTTCCTGCACATTAAACTTGGGCATCAAGCTGGGCAAGATCTCTGCTTCTCATCTGGCCAGGAGCTGTGGCTGTGTTATTGATTGCATTCCTAGCTCCACACTTGGAAATAACCACTGTCATTTTGTAAAATTTCTTCTCTCCTCCCAGCTTTGCCTTGGTTTTTTTTTCCCCCTGTTGGAGTATTATGTAAGATCTTGCTGTGTGCCTCCATCCTCTGGCTTCCTACTCAGCACAGAGAGGAATTGCAATAAAAATGTGTTTAGAAAGAAGCAGACCAAAAACCCAACCTGGCAACAGAAGAACAAACACCACCACCCCCCAGAAAGGCTTTATTGAGTGTGTTGCTTCTTGATTCTAAGCTGCTCCTGTTTTGTCTTGTACTTCATACTGGAGAGACCTCTGAAATGAAGCCTGTGTCCCAGGTTCTAGAAACACATGGTTCATAGAATGGTTTGGATTGGAAGGGACCTTCAAGTTCATCCAGTTTCAGTCCTCCTGCCATGGGCAGGGACACCTCCCACCAGCCCAGGCTGCTGAAGGCCTCATCCAGGCTGGCCTTGAACGCCTCCAGGGAGGGGACATCCACAACCCCCATGGGCATGGCCTGGCTAGCCAGCAGATCAGAGTGTTTGGAGCCTTGAGGAAGCAGGGAAGCTGCTGCTGGTCAGAAGGTACTTCTGTAAGTACATTAGAACTTCTCTTGGCTTCATGTTGTTGAGTGTCCCTGGACTGAACTCTGTAGCAGTGTTTTGGAAAGAAGGAGTTGAGTGATTCTGGAAGAAATCCATAGCACAGCTGAAATGTAATTTGTGGTTTGGTTTTGGTTGGGCTTTTGTTTGGTGTTTTGTTTTGGGAATTTCTTTTTTTCCATTTGCTTTATATTCTCCACATTTTTAGGACTGAAAAGATGCAGACCCAGTGACTCTGTAGCAAATGCCAAAGCCCAGAAGAGACCTGGGGAGTTAACCTACACTGTGAGTAGATTGTTTGGCTGCAGACAGGACTTGCACTGTTGCATTCTGTGAGGTGCAGTTGGGCCTTGCAACTCTGGAGATATTTAGACATCTGTAGAATTTACAAAGTCAGGACTATAGGAAGGACTAAACACTCCCAACACTCCCCCTGAGTGGGAGATGCTGTTTTGGCTGTAGATAGGGTAGAAGGCAGTAGGATCCTGGTGACTTTACATGCTCTGGCTAGAGAAAATAGAATTTTCATGTTGAGGTCTCATGTCAGCTTTTCTTGGCCTGTGTCATGGATCTTATTCATAGATTCATAGAATGGTTTGAATTGGAAGGGACCCTAAAGCTCATCCAGTTCCAACCCCCCTGCCATGGGCAGGGACACCTCCCACCAGCCCACGTTGCTCAAGGTCTCATCCAACCTGGCCTCGAACACCTCCAGGGAGATGTCCACAAGCTCCCTGGGCAACCTGTTCCAGTGTTTCCCCTCCCTAGCTCCAAAGAATTTCCTCCTCATCTCTAGTCTCAATCTCCCCTCTTCCAGCCTCAATCCATTCCCAGTGTCAGGTCACTCCAAGCCCTTGTCAAAATTCCCTCCCCAGCTTTCTTGTAACCCCCTTCAGGTCTTGGTTCTGGTTCCTTAGCTTGTATTGAGTGACCATGGGCTTCAAGGTGGCTTTTGTTAGAAACACCACCTGTGTGTTGTGCATTTCAAATTGAGGCTGATGTAATATTTGGACTGTGAAGCATGTACAGTAATATTGATGCTTTTAAATGCTCCTCCATCTGCTGCTAACAGAAGAGGATGGCCTTGAGCACACCTTTAAGAGAGTTGCATTTGCAGACAGAAAATGTCAATTATTCCTTTGAAAATATGCTGCTTTCTTGAAGTGGTTTAAATATTTCAGAGTCTCTGAAGTTCAGCAGCATTACTTCTGCAAATACACTGGAAGGTTTAGAACCAACCATTTAGAATCAACTTATTACATATTCATACCCATTTCATGCTGCATCATGTGTAAACTTAAGAGTTGGGTCCCAGGATCCTTAAATTGCTGACTGGTGGAGTTTTAAGGTACTCTGAATTTTGACCTTTCCTTTGGACTTAACCCTTTGAGTTGAGAGGTGCAGTTGGAACCTGTGACATCAGCTGTGTCAGTTCTGTTTGACAGTCAAGAGAGGAGATTCTGCCCCTTGGCTCTGCTCTACTGAGACCTCACCTCCAATCCTGCCTCCAGTTCTGGTGTCCCCAGCAGAAGGAGGGCACAGAGCTGCTGGAGTCAGGCCAGAGGAGGCCACAACGATGCTCCAAGGGCTGGAGCAGCTCTGCTGTGAGCACAGGCTGAGGGACCTGGGAGTGTGCAACCTGGAGAGGAGAAGACTTCAGGGGGACCTCAGAGCTGCTGCCAGGGCCTGAAGGGATCCTGCAGGAAGGCTGCAGAGGAATTTTGCTGAGGGTGTCTAGAGACAGGCCAAGGGGAATGGTTTGAAGTTGAGGCAGAGCAGGGTGAGAGTGGAGCTGAGGAGGAAGTTCTTCAGTGTTGGGGTGATGAATCTTTGAAATAAGCTTCCCAGGCCTCCTGCCTGGAGGTGTTCAAGGCCAAGTTGGATGAAATGTGAGCAACTAAGTTTAGTTGAGAGGTGTCCCTGCCCATGGTGGGGAGGTTGGAGCAGATGATCTCTGAGGTCTGTGACATCAGAAGGCAGTTGCTATTTGCAGAACATCACAGCAGTGTTCTCAAACTGGTGCTGTGTAGATGTCCCTGGCCTGGCTGATGCTATGGGAGTGCTCCAACTGTACCTCTCTTAACTCAAAAGGTTAACTCCAAAGAAGTCAGTGAAGGGTCTGGCGAGCAGGTCCGGTGAGGATCAACTGAGGGAACTGGAGAAGAGGCTGAGAGGAGACCTTTTGACCCTCTACAACTTGTAAAGGAGGTTGGAGCCAGGTGGGTGTTGGTCTCCCCAGGAACAAGTGACAGGATGAGAAGCAGCAGGCTCGTGTTGCACCAGGGGAGGTTTATGTTGGGTATTAGGAAGATTTGTGCCCTGAAAGAGTTGTCAAGGCCTAGAATAGGCAGGCAAAGGCAGTAGTGGTGTCCCCATCCCTGAAGGGATTGAAAGCTGTGTAGGTGTGGTGCTGAGGGTTTAGCAATGGGCTTGGTAGTGTTGTGTTAGTGATTGGACTCAATGCTCTTGGAGGTCTTTTCCAGCCCAAACCATTCTACAAGGAGTTGTCTCTAATAGCAGCAGTTCACTAGTGGAAGACTTCCCAAGATTGCTTTCTTCAGCTTTGATTTTAAAGGTAATGAGGCCTCACTTAAT
The DNA here is from genome assembly GCA_013400475.1 of Tricholaema leucomelas. Lineage (NCBI taxonomy): Eukaryota > Metazoa > Chordata > Aves > Piciformes > Lybiidae > Tricholaema lacrymosa > Tricholaema leucomelas. The sequence continues at coordinate 113,400 of WAAF01010014.1, read as the reverse complement.
CAGAAACCCTTTTTAGTTTGGATTTAAAGTCATGGATTTGCCTTTGTGTCTGAAAGAAAAGCTCAGCTGGCAGCCCCTGGTTTGAGAGACACGCTTGGAGCAGTGAGAGTGGAGAGCAGGTGGAGACAAACACTGAGTCTGCTGGAGCTGCTCTATAGCAGTGCAGAGAGGCTGCCTGGCTGCCTCCCAAGTGTTGCTGCATTAAGAGGCAGGAACAGGCACTAACTGCATCCATGGAAAAGTTTTCAGTTTACATGGCTGGGATCCTGCCTGCAGATTAACTCTGTTGACTGGGAAAGAATGTTGTATCCTTCCCCCTTCCAAAAATCTGTCTGATAGTGAAGACCTCAGGCAGAACCTGCCCTGGATGCCTCCAGGGCAGCTGTTGTAGGCTGAGAATCCCAACCGTAGAGATTTGCTGCCTCCCAAATACCTGGAGGGATCCTACAGGAGGGCTGCAGAGGGACTTTTCATAAGGGTGTTTAGAGCCAGGCCAAGGGGGAATGGTTTGAAGCTGAGGCAGAGCAGGGTTAGACTGGAGCTGAGGAAGAAGTTCTGCAGTGTGGGGGTGGTGAGACTCTGGCACAGGCTGCCCAGGGAGGTTGTGGCTGCCCCTTCCCTGGAGGTGTTCAAGGCCAGGCTGGACAAGTGAGCAACCTGGGCTGGTGGGAAGTGTCCCTGCCCGTGGCAGGGAGGTTGGAGTGATTGATCTCTGAGGTCCCTTCCAACCTAAACTGTTGTATGAAATGCCACCACCCTGCCTCCTTTGCTCCTTTTACTGGTACCACTGTGTGACCTCAGCCAGTTGTGCTTGCAGACCACATGGGCCTGAGTGATGAATTTCTTAGAAGCCCTCGTGGGCAGTAACTGAAATTCAGAGAAGAGTATTTCACTGCTGCAGAGGAGATGTTCATCAGGTTTCCTGTTAGCTTGTGATCTTGGTTGTGCTTCCTCCTGGGGAGAAGAACAATTTGTCAGAGTTGGGAGTCCAAAAGTTCTGCAAATTGCCATCACCTGTCTCGTTCTTGCCCTGCAGACCTCTCTGCTTCCTAGCAAGTCAAATGACTCTCCCTTAAATTTGATACCATCCCATCTTAATCAGGCAGCACTAGCACAAACGTTGCAGTAGCTTACATCCAAGTGGAGCCTGGAAATCTTCTGCAGTGTACCTGGTTTAGGGTGATGCCAACCTTGCCACCCCTGTGCTAAAAGCTGGAGTGCTGCTCGGTAGTAAAGATCCAGAGCAGGTTCTTGGCTAGCAGATAACTGATGTTGCTCTTCAGAGTGTTGCCCTGTGGCTTACTGAGTGCTCTTATTGATGGGGAAGGAGCTGGAAATCTTCCTTGAGAGTTTTTGTAAGAATCACAGAATGGTTTTGGGTTGGAAGGAACTGTAAAGGTCACTTAGTTCTAACCCCCCTGCCATGGGCAGGGACACCTCCTGCAAGAGCAGGTTGCTCCAAACCCCACCCAGTCTGGCTTTGAGCACTTCCAGGCTTGGAGCACTCCACACCTGCTCTGGGCAACCTGTTCCAGTGCCTCAGCAACCTCCTGGGGAAAAATCTTCTCCTAATGTCCAATCTCAATCCAGCTTCTTCCAGCTCAAAGCCAACACCACTCAGCCTGTCACTCCAGCCCTTTGTCACAAGTCCCTTTCCAGCCATCTGGGCATGGCAAGAGACCTGTCCAGAACTCAGTGGCTTCATCTCCACGAGTAGCTGGTGAGATAAAGAGAACTAAACCACTACCCTGTGTCCTAGGAGAACAAAAGGGAGTAAGGGAAAGAAATCAAAAGCACCAAGAGCTGATTTTCTTCCTTGAGGCTGGACACAGGCTATGGAGAGGTTTGGTGATGTAAAAAGGGAAATAAATGTAGGGATCTTCTGGGAGGTTTTGATGTCTTTTCACATTCCACTCTTGATTTTTTTCTTCAAGATGCAATAAACTCCTTATGCCAACAGCAGCTTAGAATGTGTAAGTGAAGTGGAAAGTCAACAAATCAGTTCCCTGTGTCCAAGCTCCTTCCTGTGAGATCTGTCTCTCTCTAGAGTTTATTTGATCATTTATAACACAAATTACAACATCAAAAGCAGAGAACAGAGTGCACCTTGCTACCTGCTTCCCACTCTGCCCCATCTCCACAGACAGTTAATGGTGCCTCTGGCCCTGTCTGTTGTGGGTTTGTGGTTTTTTTTATCTATTGACTAAAACCATATTAAATAGAGAATATCTTAACCTTCCTGCAATTTTTCTTTGCTCTTTGTCTTATTAAATCAATAATCTTGGGCTTGGATGGTCAGGCTATTCAAATGAGGGTGTAGGCGAGCACCATAATTGGGTTAGGCTGTGGCTGTGATTTATGGGAAGCTGTGATTGATTTTGATTATATTTTTTTTTGGATGTTAATGTGAGGGAGATTATTAAAATGGTGCTGGCAAACCCCTCAGTGCCTTCTGGAAGTTGGTGTGATGTTTGTAGAGAAAACACAGCTGCTGAGCTCTCAGGGAAGTATTGATGGGTTAGAAGTGGAAGTTGGTTGGAATTTGATCCCTTTCTCCTTTCTATCCTTAGTCCTTCTCATGTTGATATTTGATAAGGTCAGAGAAAAGACTAAAGAAAGTAACAGGGGCACAAAAATGACCTGAGGGCTGGAGCAGCTCTCCTGTGAGGATAGGCTGAGAGACTTGGGGTTGTTCAGCCTGGAGAAGAGAAGGCTCCAGGGAGAATCTCTCATGGCCTTTCTGTTCTGAAGGGCTGATCAAAGCTGGGGGCAGAGTTTTGAGCAGGGCCTGTTGTGCCGGGACAAGGAGTGATGGCTTTAAACTGAAAGAGGGAGATTCAGAGTGGAGAGAAGGGAGACACTTTTAACGCTGAGGGTGGTGAGAGCCTGGCCCGGGCTGCCCAGAGAGGTGGGCGATTCCCCATCCCTGGAACCATTGCAGGGCAGGTTGTCTGGGGCTGTGAGCAACCTGCTCCAGCTGGGGCTGTCCCTGCTGACTGCAGGGGGTTGGACTGGATGATCTTTGGAGCTCACTTCCAACGGAAAGCATTCTGTGATTCTGCGATTGTCACTTTGGAAATGAAGTAAGTGTGAGAGGAGCATCACCTGGTAGGACAAGCTGCAAAGAGACCTTTCAGGTGCTTCTGGTTGCTGTTTATTATCTGTTAACTGAATCCTGGAGTGAGCTTTCTCTTGGAATGAAGGCTGTAGTGGATTTCATTTCATGCTTTTCCAAAAGCTTGGCTTTCCTTGCTGATTCTAGGAGTGCTTTTGTTTGGCAGTCATCATCCTTACATGTAGCAGGTTAACATCATTCTCAGGCCCACTTTGAAGCTGTGCTGCAGGTAAGGGAACCCAGTAGTGTGATGTCTAATTTTGGCCACACATTCTAATCTCTGAACTGATGACTGAAAAGCTTATTTTCCAGAGCAATAATTGCAGAAACTGAGGTTTTTAGAGTCACAGAATGAGCTGGGTTGGAAGGAGCCTTAAAGATCATCTGATTCCAGCCCTGCCAAACTCTCTTTGAACACTGCCAGGCTTGGAGCCTCCACAGCATCTCTGGGCAGTCTGTTCCAGTGCCTCACCACCCTCACAGGGAAGAATTTCTTCCTAATGTCCAATCTAAATCAAGCTTCTTCCAGTGTGAAGCCATCACCCCTCAGCCTGGCACTCCAGGCCTTCATAACAAGTCTGTCCCCAGCATTCCTGTAGCCCCCCTTCGGTTCTGGAAGGCTGCTTCAGGGTTCTTCTAGGATCTTTTTCTTCTCCAGGCTGAAAAACCCCAACTCTCTTAGCCTGTCTTCATAGCAGAGGTGCTGCTGATCATCTTTGTGGCCCCCCTCTGGATCTGCTCTACCAGTTCCATGTCCCACTTGTGTGGGGAGCTCCGGAGCTGGACGCAGTACTCCAGGCACTGGAGATTCAGTCTGGAGTTCAAGTTGCACTTTGAAGATGTTTTTTATAAGCTCTTAAAGGTATTAATGCAAGATGGCAACTGGGAAATGTGGTGTGGGGACTGCCAAAGCTGTTTGTGGTACTGGCAAGCTGAGGCTCTGGAGGGGATTTCCAGTCTCGGTGGGTTGCTGGAGCTCAGCTCTGCAATCCCATTTGAGTGCTTTAGCAGGGTTTGGGACCAGGTCTCTCTGCAGTAGACTGCAAAATGCAGCCCTGCTTAATTTTCAGTTTTCACTCATTGGCTGCTCAGACACTGTGCCACTTTGGCATTTCCTTCCAGTTATTTTCAAGTCCCCAGGAATCTGTTGGGATTTTGGAGGTGTGAGATGTTTTCTAGCAGTGTGCAGCTCTTAACAAGGGAAGAACAACCTGAAGAAGGGAGAGGAAAAATAAAAGCCTCTGCTGCTGCCAGGCTGCTTCCTGAGTTAGAAGCTTCCCTGTGACATCAGGTGTCTGGGAGAGAGCAGTTCTCCTGGCACTGGCTTTTAATTTGGAAGCTGACTTAAAGGCAATGAAAAGTGCAAAATATTTTGCTTGAAGAAAAAGAAGTTCCCTAAAATGGTAACTGAGTGACCTGACAAGCAGCAGCTGACAATTTACACTCCAAGTAGGAAGTGAAGCTGTGAAGCACTTTTCTCCTTCGCCTGTGAGGCAGAATCTAAACTGAAAGAGTTTCCAGGCAATAGCAAAACCTTTCTTTGCAAAACTAAACCAAACTTTCTTGTTGGAGACAGAAGTTTGCTCAGGCCAATTGTTTCTGGAGGACCAAAACTGGTGTGGTGGAGTAGTTTGTCCTTCTGAGAGGAGAGGAATGAGCAGGCCTGGATTGGCAGGAGGGAAGAGTCAATGCTTGAAAAGGAGAATTTGGAGACAAAGAAATGAGTTTGATTTCTTTGTCAGTAGAGTTAGGGGGGACCTGCTGGAAAGCAGCTCTGCAGAGGGGCAAGTGGCAGTGCTGGTGGACAAGTTCAGCATGAGCCAGCAACATGCCTCAGTGTCCAAGAAGGTCGATGGGCTCCTGGGGTGTATGAGGAGGAGTATGGCCACAGCTTGAGGAGGGCTCTTCTCGCTCCCCACTCTGCCCTAGTGAGGCTACATCTGGAGTACTGGGTCCAGTTCTGGGCTCCCCAGTTCCAGCCTGACAGGGAACAGCTGAGAAGAGTCCAGAGGAGGCTCCAAAGCTACTGAGGGGCCTGGAGCAGCTCTGCAAGGAGCAAAGGCTGAGCCCTGGGGCTGAGAGCCTGCACAAGAGCAGCCCCAGAGGGGAGCTGAGCAGTGCCCAGCAAGAGCTAAAGGAGCTGTGGGGGGCAAGAGGCTGGGGCCAGACTCTGCTCAGTGGTGCCCAGGGACAGTACAAGGGGCAGTGGGCACAGACTGGAGCCCAGGAAGGTCTATCTGGCAAACTCCTTTGCCGTGAGGAATGGTGAGACACTGGCACAGGTTGTGGCTGCTCCCTCCTTGGAGTTGTTCAAGGCCAGGTGGGATGAGGCCTTGGGCAGCCTGGGCCTAGTGGAAGGTGTCTATGCCCATGGCAGAGATCTTGAAGGTCCTTTCCAGCCCAGGCCACTCTGTGGCTCTCACACCAGGTTCTCTGCTCTTTCTGTCTCCCCAGTGAGAAGCTGTAGGGCCTGCTAAGCATCTTCCCCAGGCTGCCAGCTGCTCGCTTTTCCTCCTGCCATGACTGGGTTGTTTTTCCAGTCTGTTCTCTTCTGACTGAAGATGGTAAAGGAAGCCTCATGTGTCAGGTTGAGCTCAGCAGTTTTGGTGGCACTCAGCAGGGTATGGGTTAGGAAAGGCTTCTTTTGTGTTGGGTTTAAGAGCACAGAGGGTAGAGGAAGGTGCAATGTTCACACTCTTTAAAGAGCCTTCAGAGTTTATTAATTCATCAGCCACTTTGGGGGCATGAATTATTCTCCCCTCTAATTCAGGTGCAGTTAGGTCTGGAGATAACCCCACTCATGTTACTCCTTTAGAGTTTGGGTGCTTTCCAGGTGGTGATTTGCTGCTTCTTGTCCCCATTTCTCTGTTCCAGAGAGGCAGTCCTCTCCCTCAGGTAAACCAGGCTTGCTTCCCAGGGCTAACCTGCTAGGGCTCAATTTCATCTTCCTTAAGTGGTGGTTTCTAACCTTAAGCCTATTTTTATTGGAACAGGCTTGGTGCAGTGTCCTCTGATAATTAGGCAGCTTTGTGTGACCTCTGGAGCTGACTGTGCCTGACTTTCAGCCTGCCTTTGGAGCTGCCACACAGGAGACAGGGCAGTGGTGTCCTGTGGCTCTTAGCAGGGGCTGTGTGAGTGCTTCACCCATCACTGCTTGGTCCTGGGGTATGCCAAGTGGGAAGAGAGTTTTGACCTGTTCAAGGTGTACATTAAAATCCCAACACTCATTTTATTCACCCACTAATCAGGGATCCTTAAATTCCACTTTGCCCTTTCCCTTAACTTACCTTTTGTTGTTTTCCTTTTCCTTTTCTTTCTTGGCAGCAGCAAATTCAAACCTTCCATTGTCCTTTCCAAGGCTTTGAAGAAGACAGGAAGATAATAATGGTCTTTTCCTGTGCTTCCATATCTCATCCTCTTGTTTTATTGCTCCAATTATCTCTGCTCTGCTTCTTTTCTCTGTGCTTTGTGCTGTTCTTGGATAGGCTTTGATGTGTTGCTGGTCCAAGAAGCAACCACCTCAGTTTTTGAAGCCCTTAATTAAACAGATACTTCCTCTACAGACTTGGAAGTTACCTTCTGCTGAGTAAAACTTGGTGAAAATGGCCATGCTTGGACTTTCCTGGTGCAGAGTTCTGGTTTCATAGAACCAGAGAATTGAAAATCATCCAGTCCAACCCTTCTTAACTCTGCTAAGGCTGGGGCTAAACTGTGGCCCTCAGCAGCACATCTCTGCAGCTTTTAAACACCTCCTGGGATGGGAATTCAGCCACCTCCTTGGGAGCCTCTGCCAGGCTTTGAGAACCCTTTCAGTCAAGAAGTTTCTCCTCCTCTCCAGCCTTAGATCTCCCCTGGTGCTAGTCGAGGCCATTTTCTTCTGTCCTGGCACTTGTTCTTAGGGAGAAGAGCCCAAACCCCACCTGGCTTCAGCCTCCTTTCAAGGACTTGTAGAGACCAATGAGGTCTCCCCTCAGCTTCCTCTTTTCCAGGCTGCTCCTCCCCAGCCCTCTTCTCCAGACCCTTCCCCAACTTTCTTGCCCTTCTCTGGCCATGCTCCAGCTCCTCAGTATCCTTGGAGTGAGGACCCCAAACTGAACTCAAGGCTCTTAAATCTCTGTTGTCTTCTGGTTTATCTTGGAAGTCAAAATTGACAGGCTGGTGATAGATGCACAGAATAGTTTGGGTTGAAAGGGACCCTAAAGATCATCCACTTCCAACCCACTTGCTAAGGGCAGGGACACCTCCAACCAGCTCAGCTTCCAACCTGGTCCTGAACACCTCCAGGGAGGTTGTGGAGCACAGAAGCACCCAGTGTGATCGAAGATCACATTCAGTGCTTCTGTGCTTCACAACCTCCCTGGGCAACCTGTGCCAGGGCCTCACCACCCTCACCCTGTGCCAGTCTGTCACCACCCTCACTGGAAAGAATTTCTTCCTGACCTCCAGTCTAAATCTGCCCTCCTGGCTTAGCAAAAGTGGTAATGTGGAGGCTTCTTCAGGAACTGTTCGAGTTGCTGATCCTCACCTCTCTCAGGGCAGGTCTCTGCTGCTCACTGAAGAGTTTTGACTCAATCAAGATTTGAGCTGAGGTGTGTTGGTGCAGCTGCTAAGGTACTTGTGGAGACAAGGTGGCAAGGGAACATTTCCTCTGCTTCCAAAAGGGCTGATCTGGCTTTGCTCCGTGGATGAGCTGTCTTCATCTGGAAGTGGCTGTGAATGAGGTGACAATTCTTTAACCATGGCCCGGGGACAAGTGCTGGCTGCTGGTGACAGCCAAAGGCAGGCAGACTGCACCTGGCCTCAAGGCAGACCTCAAGAGAGTATTTTGTTTCTCTCTGTGCCTTTAGGTCTGCCTCTCTCTCTCTCCTGACCAGAAGGGGTTTTGATACCCAAACTATTTCCAAGCTGTTCTCCTCGATGCTTTGCCTGCAGTGCTTTTGAATCCCCCTCCTAGTTCTGAGGTGCCAGCCCTGGTAGTGAAGTGTGAACTGGTGAAGCATTGAGCAGTCATTAACAAATAAACACCCGGGGAGGGGGGAAGAATCCTGCTGCTTTCGGGAACTTGATTTGAAGCCAGCTGTGGTTCCTCTTCAAATCCCTTTGCTGTTGGGCCGGGCCAGGAGAGCAGCTCAGCGTTTGTAGGTGGAGCAGCACCGGGCAGTGTCTGAGGCAGGCAGCTGAGGATGTGTTTGGTGACCTTTGTCATTGCCGAGCAAAGCAAGCAGCCAGTTTGGCCCTGCTGGGGATGTTTGCAGAAGGCAGGGATGGTTGTTACCTCTTGATGGTTATTACCTCTTTATTCCCACTGTGTAAGTGTTGTCCTATCATGGACTCACAGAACTCTTTGCCTTGGAAAAGCCCTTTGAGATCATCCAGTCCAACCATTCTCCAACCCTGCCAAGGCTGGGGCTAAACCGTGGCCCTCAGCACCACTTCTCTACAGCGTTTAAACACCTCCAGGCATGGGGACTCAGCCACCTCCCTGGGCAGCCTGTGCCAGGCTTTGAGAACCCTTTCACTCAAGAAGTTTCTTCTAACATCCAACCTAAATCTCCCCTGGTGCAACTTGAGGCCATTTCCAACAACTGTTACTAGGGAGAAGAGACCAATCCCCAGCTGGCTCCAGCCTCCTCTCGGGGGGCTGTAGAGAGCCAGAAGGTCTCACCTCAACCTTCTTCCCTCCAGGCTGCACACCCCCAGCTCCCTCAGCTGCTCCTCCCCAGCCCTGTTCTCCAGACCCTTCCAGAGCTTTGTTGCCCTTCTGTGATCCTGCTCCAGCCCTCTCAGTGTCCTTCTTTCAGTGTGAGGCCCAAAACTGACCCCAGTACTCACGGTGTGGGCTCACCAGTGCCCAGTACAGGTGGAGAATCACTCACTGGTGCCCAGCACAGAGCCATAACCCCAAACACCAGTGCCCAGGTGATGGTGACTACAGTTTTGAACTGGGGATATGCTGGACCTGAGCATCTCTGTGGTTTGGAGTTGTTTCCTAACTATATTTAACAGCCTCACAAAGCATCTGGAGGCAGCTTCCACACAGCAGAGTGAAAAGTATTTCCCAAATAATAGAAAACCCTTTAAAATGCAGAACTTTTGTCCCCTTTGGGCCATTTTAGAAGCATGACAAATGCCAGGCTGCTGAGCAGCAATTCTATTAACAGGTTGTCATAGCTTTTATTACTGCCTGCCTGTCCCAGCCATCTGGGAGGAGAGCAGGGGAGATCTGACACTGACAGCTACCCAGCACTGTTTAATATCCTCTGAGCATCTCAGCCTAAGATTTTTGTCTTGCTCATAGACCACGGAAGCTTTCTAAGCTTTCTTTTAGGTAGGTGAGATGGAGACAGTGTTTGGAATCATAGAATGGTTTAGGCTGGAAGGGAGCTCAGAGCTCAGCCAGTTCCAGCCCCCTGCCACAGGCAGGGACAGCTCCCACTAGAACAGGTCACTCAGGGCCTCTTCCAGCCTGGTCCTGAACACCTGCAGGGAGGTTGTGGAGCACAGAAGCACCGAATGTGATCAAAGATTGCCCAGAGAGGTTGTGGAGTTTCCTTCTCTGGAGCCTTTCCAGGCCTGGCTGGATGTGTTCCTGTGTGCCCTGAGTTAGCCTGGATGGTCCTGCTCTGGCAGGGGTTTGGACTCAATGATCCCTTTGGTCCCTTCCAACCCCTGTGATCCTGTGAGTAACCTGAAGTCAGACTGAACCTTGCCGGTGGAAGGGCAGTTAGGGAAGGATTCCCAGGTGCTGTCTCTGACCTTAGCTTCATTTCAGTGGCACAGGCCTGGCAGAAGTGAATTTCTTTGGAGGAATTGTGGGGATTTTCCCTTTAATACAATAACCCCTCCAGCAAAGGGCATGTTGCTGGCCCTTGCTGGGCCCTTTCCTTTTGCAGGGGTGATTTGAGAATCACAGTTTTAAGCCTTTTTCCCCCCTCCTCGTCCCATGCACACAGCACAAATTGCAAGTGGAGGAAGTTTGTGAAGCACTTTGAGCTGAGCACTCACTTGGAGCTGTTTGCCCCTGAGCTTTGCTCCAGGAATTAAGCTCCCATGGAGCTAAGTGTGCATCTCTGCAGGGTTAAGAGCCTCTTTCTTAGCTCCTGGGCGCCTGTGCCTCTTTCTCCCTTGTTTACAGGGGCTCACTTACAGGCAGTCAGACAGAATAACCCCAACTCTCTCATGTGTCACAGCCAGAATGCCTCTCTGCCCATCAGAAGGACACAGCTGCTGGGTTGAGTCCAGAGGAGGCCACAAAGATGAGCCAAGGGCTGGAGCAGCTCTGCTGTGAGCAGAAGCTGAGGTAGCTGGGGGTGTGCAGCCTGCTGAGGAGAAGGCTTCAGGGAGACCTCAGAGCTGCCTCCCAATAGCTGAAGGAAAGATCCTACAGAAAGGCTCAGAGGAACTTTTCCTGAGGGTGTCTAGAGCCAGGTCCAGGGGAAATGGTTTGAAGCTGAGGCAGAGCAGGGTGAGAGTGGAGCTGAGGAAGAAGTTTTTCACTGTGAGGGTGGTGAGGCTCTGGCACAGGCTGCCCAGGGAGGCTGTGGCTGCCTCCTGCCTGGAGGTGTTCAAGGCCAGGCTGGATGAGGCCTTGAGCAACTATGTCTAGTTGAGAAGTGTCCCTGCCTGTGGTGAGGAGGTTGTAGTAGATGACCTCTGAGGTCCCTTGCAGCCTGAGCCATTCCATGACTTTCTGGTACTTGGTGCAAGTGCACAGATCTCAAAGCCTGAGCCCAGAGCCATAAATTGGAGTGGAGGCTGATGTGAGCCTGGCCTGGGGGAGTTCTGCTCTGCAGCTGGAGCCTCAGGTCCTGCCAGCACTCCAGCTGTGTTGACAGCAGTTCAGGGGCAGTTGTCTGCATAGATGCTGATGTGCTTCCTGTGAACAGTCTCCTCTTTGGTGGTGTGGGATTTACAGGTATGTGTCTGTGTCTCTTCTCACTAGTAACAAGTGACAGGATGAGAGGAAATGGCCTCAAGCTCCCCCGGGGGGAGTTAGGTTGGATATCAGAAGAGTCTTCTTGACTGAGAGGGTTTGCAAGCACTAAAACAGGCTGCCCGGGGAGGTGGTTGAATCCCCATCCCTGGAGGTGTTTCAGAGAGGCAGAGCTGTGGTGCTGAGGGCCATGGTTTAGCCCCAGCCTTGGCAGAGTTAGAGCATGGTTGGCCTGGGTGATCTTAAAGGGCTTTGCCAGCCAGAGTGGTTCAGTGACTCTTGAGTCCCTCTGTGCTTTCCATCACCTCCACAACCCCTGGCTCTGCTGTCGAGTTGGAATCCTGGAGAGCCTGAGCCTGAGCTTCACCTTTCTCCTGCAGTGAGCCTCCACATCAGCCATTCTTTTAAGTCATTCAGATCACAAGGCAGCAGCTTCGTGTATCTTCCTCACCCTTTGCTGTATCCTTTCAAGTCCAAAGCTCCCAGCAGTGGAGCTCTCCTGGGTCACTGAGTGGCCTGTGCCTACAGGGAAGGCAGATCAGTGCCACCTGCCAAATGGGCAGTTGCTCAGCAGGGGCTAAGCTGTAAGCCAGGGGATGCTTTGGTGTCTGCCACAGTTAGGAGTCCTTTCTTCCAGGCTTGTCTTAGGAAAGGTTTCAGTGTCTGCTTTAGAGACTGGGATTCAGGAGTCACAGGTGGGTTGATAAGAGGGACATGGAACTGCTGGAGCAGGTCCAGAGGAGGCTCCAAAGATGATCCAAAGATGATCAGAGGAGTGGAACTCTCCTATGAGGACAAGCTGAGGGAGTTGGAGCTGTTCAGCCTGGAGAAAAGAAGCCTCTGGGGAGACCTTAGAGCAGCCTCCCAGTAACTGAAGCAGGGCAAGAAAGCCAGGAAGGGACTTTGTACAAGGGCTTGCAGAGAGAGGATGAGAGGGAATGGATTGAAGCTGGAAGAGGAGAGATTTAGACTGGAACTTAGGAAGAAATTCTTTCCAGTGAGGGTGGGGAAACACTGCCACAGGCTGCCCAGAGAGGTTGTGGATGTCCTTGCAGGTGTTCAGGGCCAGGCTGGATAAGGCCTTGAGCAAGCTGGGCTGGTTGGAGGTGTCCCTGCACATGGCAGGGGGGTTGGAACTGGATGATCCTTGGGGTCCTTTCCAACTTTGACAGTTCTGTGATTCTGTGATACTTTTTTTCCCCTCTTTGTTCATAGTATGTTGGTTTCCTTTTTTTTTCCCCTTTCCTTTTTCTCTTGTTTGGGGCCAGCAGGGTGAAGATCCATTCCCAATTTCTTCTGCTGAGCTGTGAAACTCTTTTTAACCTTCAAGCTGGCGATGTCAAGGGTGCCGAGTCCTCCTCCCCCGGCAGAAATGTCGAGTGGGCCTGTGGCAGAGAGCTGGTGCTACACTCAGGTGAGTCCACAGCCTGCTCAGGCTCTTCTTCTGCAGCCCCCAACACCAGCAGGAGTCTGTCAGGAAGCTGGGGACAGGCTTTTGAGCAGGGCCTGGGGTGGTGGCTTGAGCTAAAACAAGAGTAGGTTAAGAGTGGGGAGAAGGAAGAAATTTGTTCATGCTGAGGATGGTGAGAGCCTGGCCCAGGCTGCCCAGAGAGCTGGGAGATGCCCATCCCTGGAACCACTGCAGGTTAGGTTGTTTGGGGCTCTGAGCATCCTGCTGCTGGAGTCCTGGGTGCAGTTCTGGAGCCCCCAGCACAAGCAGGACATGGAAGTGTTGGAGCCAGTCCAGAGGAGGCCACCAAGATGCTGAGAGGACTGCAGCAGCTCTGCTCTGAGGACAGGCTGAGAGAATTGGGGCTGTGCAGCCTGGAGAGGAGAAGGCTTGGAGGAGACCTTGGAGTGGCCTTGCAGGATCTGAAGGGGGCTCCGGGAGGGCTGGGGAGGGACTATTGGCAAGGGCTGGTGATGAGAGGAGGAGGAGAAATGGGTTTGAAGTATCAGGGGAGATTGAAAATGGATGTTAGGAAGAAGTGGGGGTGGTGAGACCCTGGCACAGGTTTCCCAGGGAGGTTGTGGAGCACAGAAGCACCGAACGTGATCAAAGATCACACTGTGTGCTTCTGTGCTCCACAACCTCCCTGGAGGTGCTCAGGACCAGACTGGATGAGGCTTTGAGTGACCTGTTTCTGTGAGAGGTGTCCCTGTCTGTGGCAGGGGGTTGGAACTGGCTGAGCTTTGAGCTCCCTCCCAACCAAAACCATTCTGTGAATTTCCAGATGATGTCAGGTGAGCACTGAGCAAGGCACCAGCAGAATGTTGCCTTCAGCCCTTGGCAGAGCTGTGGAGGAGGCAGTTGGAGGAGTTGGAACAGTCCAGCTGCCACTGCCAACCTTGTCCAGACTCTTTTGTCTTCTGCTTTTGGGTTTTATTTGTCAGTTTTTGGTTTAAGATGGTCAGGATGAATGAGCATGACCCTAACCTGCCTCTTATCCTCTGCTTTAAGATCAAAGTGGTGAAGTTTTCCTACATGTGGACCATAAACAACTTCAGCTTCTGCCGAGAAGAAATGGGTGAGGTCATCAAAAGCTCAACCTTCTCATCTGGAGCCAATGATAAACTCAAATGGTAAGAGACAGCAGAGAGCTTCATTCACCCTCTTGGCACAACTGGCTGGAAGAGTTTGGTTGTCCAGAGCAGAGGAATTGCCTGATCCTCGTTCTGCAGACGTTTGTTGCTCCCCTGCATCTACAGCACATGCACAGGGAGAAGTTGCTGTGGCTTCTGTCAGATGTTAGGGAAGGGTTCTTTGCACTGAGGGTGATGAGACACTGGCACAGGTTGCCCAGGGAGGTTGTGGCTGCTCCCTCCCTGGAGGTGTTCAGGGCCAGGTTGGATGAGGCCTTGAGCGGCCTGTGCTAGTGGGAGGTGTCCTTGCCTGTGGCAGGGGGTGGGGGTTGGAAGTGGCTGAGCTTTGAGGTCCCTTCCAACCTAAACCATTCTATGATTCTGTGTTGTGGCTTCAGCTTGGTGTTGGGACACAGAGAAGAATGTGAGGAGCTGCCTGCTTGCAGCGTTTGGCTGATGGTGAGAAACATCAGGAGTAAGAGGAGTTGGAGCTGAAAGAGAGACTGTGTCCTGCCTTGGAGCAGAGATGGAATCAAGGAATCACTTAGGCTGGAGGAGGTCCTTAAGATCGTTGAGTCCAACCATTAACCCAACAGTGCCAAGCCCACTGCTAAGCCCAGTCCCCAAGGTGTGCCCTGCAGCGTTATTGGTGTCTTAAGTTGAGGTTTGCTTGGCTGATGTTTATCTTCAAAAGCTTTTGTAAGCCAGGGAGAGGCCACAGCCAGCTCTGATCTGACCTGAATTCTCCAGTCACTGCCAGTGACTCCAAGCTGTGGTGCTGGCCTCACCTGAGGGCAGGGATCCATCCAGAAGGATCTTGACAGGCTTGAGAAGTGGCCAGTACCAGCTGCATGAGGTTCAGCAAGTTACAGTGCAAGGTCCTGCAGCTGAGTCGGGCCAAACCTAGGCACAAATCCAGGCTGGGTGCAGAGTGGCTTGAGAACAGCCCTGAAGAAAGAGGCCTGGGGATGGTGGGTGCTGAGCAGCTCCCCAGGAGCCAGCAGTGCCCTCAGGCAGCCCAGCAGGCAGCTGTGTGCTGGCTGCAGCCAGAGGAGTGTGGGCAGCAGGGCAAGAGAGGGGATTCTGCCCCTTGCCTCTGCTCTGCTCAGACCTCACCTCCAGTTCTGCTGTCCCCAGCAGAAGGAGGACTCAGCTTCATGGAGAGAGTCCACAAAGATGAGCCAAGGCCTGGAGCAGCTCTGCTGTGAGCACAGGCTGAGGGAGCTGGGGGTGTGCAGCTTGGAGAAGAGAAGGCTCCAGAGGGACCTTAGAGCTGCTGCCAGGGCCTGAAGGGATCCTGCAGGAAGGCTGCAGAAGAGCTTCTGCTGAGAGTGTCCAGAGACAGGCTAAGGAAGAACGGTTTGGAGCTGAGGGAGGGCAGGGTTAGGCTGGAGCTGAGGAAGTTCATTGTGAGTCTGGCACAGGCTGCCCAGGGAGGTTGTGGCTGCCTCCTTCCTGGAGATGTTCCAGGCCAGGGTGGATGGGGCCTTGAGCAACCTGGGCTAGCTGAGAGGGGTCCTTGCCCATGGCAGGGAGGTTGGAGTAGATGCTCTGCGAGGTCCCTTCCAACCTGAGCCATTCTGGGATTTCCAGTAACTCAGAGTGGACTTGGCTCAGGATGTGTCCTGCCTGGGAGGTGTTAGATCCACCACAGCTGCTTCCCTTCTTGCTGCTGCTGAGTGTTTAGTATTTCCTTTAAACCTCCCTAGTCCTGGATCAGCCCTGCCCCTCAGCCCTGCAGTGTGAGGTTGTGCTCCCAGCCTTTGGGTGGCAGACCTGTGCTTTCCTTGGGCTGCTCTCTGGTACCGAATTGCTTCCCTTCGCAGGCTCTGCTGGGCAGGTCTCATGCTAATGGCTACATCTTTCTGATGTCTTTTGTCCACCTGTGTTTGAGCTTAGTCACTTGGCCTAGTTTTGTGCTGCTGGTTGGATTCTGTGTCAGGTTGCAGGTCGTGGAAGTGCTAATGAGTCAAGCCTCTTCCTGCACTTCATTTTCTTCACCCAGGAGTGGTTTCTCCTTTTGCCCAAGTATTTGTGTTTATGAGAAGTCCTTTTTAGCTCCTTTCAGTTGCTAACATATTCTGTCTCTGGACGTGTTACACTTCCTTGGAAGCTCTTCTTGGATGGTTATCTCTAACAGCTTATCACAACCAGCTTGAGCTGAAAGTTCAACTTGAACTCCCAAGCTGAGGCTCCAGTGTTGGGAGTACTGTGTCCAGCTGCAGAGCCCTCGACACAAGGAGGGCATGGAACTGTTAGAGTGGTTCCAGAGAAGACCAGAAAGATGTTCAGGGGCTGGAGCACCTCTGCTATGAAAACAGGCTGAGAGGGTTGGGGTTGTTGAGTCTGGAGAGGAGAAGGCTCCAAGGAGACCCTAGAGCTGCCTTTCAGTGTTTGAAGGGGGCTACAGGAGAGCTGGGGAGGGACTTGTTCTAGAGGCCTGAAGTGCCAGGCTGAGGGGTGATGGCTTCAGACTGTAGAAGTTTGACTTAGATTGGACATTAGGAAGAAATTCTTCCCCAGGAGGGTGCTGAGGCACTGGAACAGGCTGCCCAGAGCTGTGGAGGCTCCAAGCCTGGCAGTGTTCAAGGCCAGGTTGGATAAGGCCTTGAGCAACCTGCTGTAGTGAAAGGTGTCCTTGCCCATGGCAGGAGGGTCAGAGCCAGATGACCTTTAAGGTCCCTTCCAACCCAAACTGTTCCACGGTTCCTCACACCCACTGCCCCCATTCTGCTGCTGGCTTCACTGCCCTTGTGTGCCTGTCACCATCCAGGCTGCTCTTCAGTACTTTAACCTCTGCCCTCCCCTTCTCTCTCCCACTTTGATTGCTTTGCCCATAATTAGTGCCTGTCTTGGAGCCAGAGCATGAGGCTGTACCACCCAGGGCCCCTCTGTTTACTTAGCCATTATTTCCTGGTGGCTCAGTGGCAGTTGTACAGCAAACAACTTGTGTTTGTTTTACCAGGACTATTCCATTCCCTTCCTTTGCAAGCTGGGAGTGATCTGCCCCGGAAAAAACCCAATCCAAACCCCAACACCTGCTGCTTCCCTCTCATTCTGCTGCCTGCCTCCACAGGTGTTTGCGAGTCAACCCCAAGGGCTTGGATGAAGAGAGCAAAGATTATCTCTCCCTCTACCTGCTGCTGGTGAGCTGCCCAAAAAGTGAAGTCCGAGCAAAGTTCAAGTTCTCCATCCTGAATGCTAAAGGAGAGGAAACAAAAGCAATGGGTGTGTAAAGAGAGCAAACAAACAAACCCCAGCCCCAGCCTTCTTTGGGCCTGCTGGGCTCAGGTGCTTGGCCTTTGGCTGCCTGCTGACTCAGCAGTGTCTGTCTCTTGCAGAGAGCCAGAGAGCCTATCGATTCGTGCAGGGCAAGGACTGGGGCTTCAAAAAGTTTATTAGGAGAGATTTTCTCTTGGATGAGGCCAATGGACTCCTTCCAGATGACAAACTCACTCTCTTCTGTGAGGTAAGTCTTCCTCTGCAAGCTGGGAGAGCCACAGTTCTGTTAGCTTAGGGCAGAGAAGGCTCCAAGGAGACCTTAGAGCTGCCTTTTGGTACCTGAAGGGGCCTGCAGGAAAGGTGGGGAGGGACTTTTGACAAGGGCTTGTAGTGCTGGCTGTGGGACAAGGCTGCTCACATCTGGACTTCCAGCAAGCAAGTCTTGTTTCTAGGAACTCTCTAAGGAGTCAGCACTGCTGGGTGTGGAGATGCTGCTTTTGTAGGGGTATGGTAGAGAGCCCTGTGAGGAGAGGCTGAGGGAGCTGGGGGGGTGCAGCCTGCAGAAGAGGAGGCTCAGGGCAGAGCTCATTGCTGTCTGCAGCTACCTGCAGGGAGGCTGTAGCCAGGTGGGGTTGGCTCTGCTGCCAGGCAACCAGCAACAGAAGAAGGGGCCAGAGGCTGAAGCTGTGTCAGGGCAGGGTCAGGCTGGATGTTAGGAGGAAGTTGGCAGAGAGAGTGATTGGCATTGGAATGGGCTGCCCAGGGAGGTGGTGGAGTGCCCATGGCTGGAGGTGTTGAAGCCAAGCCTGGCTGGGCACTGAGTGCCATGGTCTGGTTGGTTGGGCAGGGCTGGGTGCTAGGTTGGGCCGGAGGAGCTTGGAGCTCTCTGCCAACCTGCCTGATTCTGTGATTCTATGTCTAGACAAGAAGGTTGCTGAGTCTCCCTGCTGCACCTTCTCCTTTATTAAGGCTAGAAGGAAGAAGCCTTTTGCTGTCTGCTCATATCCAGTGCTGAATGCAGCTAAGGCCTTGCTGAAAACGTTGTCAGGGCAGAGGACAATGTTCCTTGTAAGGCATCCAGGTCTGCCAGAGCAGGGTCACCCAGGGCACACAGGAGCACATCTAGGTGGGTCACATCCCATGTTTCTTGCCCTGTTACTGGGCACCTTCACCTTGACACCCACCCCTAAGGTGTTTGTAGGCAGTGATCAGCTCCACTCTCAGCCTTCACACTCAACAGCCCCAGGTCCCTCGGTCTTCAGAGCACAAATGTTGAAGTCCCTTCATCATCCTCATAGCCTCAGTTGGACTCTCCCCAGCAGGTCCCTGTCTCTCTTGAACCGGGGAGCCCAAACCAGAGGCAGTACTGCAGGTGTGGTCAGAGCAGGGGGGGAAGAGCTGTGGCTGCCAGCAGAAGCCCATGGGAGGTTTCTGCAGCTGTGGAGTATCTGCTGCCAGCAGGTTTATTTTTCCTCTGAAGATGCTTTTGTCTTCTCCCTCACTTCAGCATTGCCTTCTTTTACGTAACCCTGAAGCTTCCTTTGTCCATTGCCCTTCTTGGGCCATTGGTTATTAATAGAAGTGAAATTTAACTTGGGCTTGACAGCAAATCCAGGAAATGCTCACCTAAGCTCCCCTGGCAGTCAGCTTCTCCCTTCCTTCTTTGCCATGCTGGGATGGCTTTAGTCACTCTGATCTCTTCTAATTGGAGTCTGCAGTAGAAGGTCTGAGATTTGCTCTGTTTAACAGCAGTGCTCTGGTGCTGAGCAGGTGCTGAGCAGTTCCCTTGCTGTGGGTTACTCATCAGCCAGGACAGCTGCCTATGGGCCCTGCCTAACCCTGGCTGCTTCAGAGCAGGCAGTGAGGAATCTGCCTTCCCAAAGCCTCATTACTGTTTAGAGCTGTTGTAAATTGTATTTCACACTGAGGTAGAAGCATTGAATTCTCAGAGGACTCTCTCTTGAGCTGGGGGAGTGCTGGGTCCAGTTGTGGGCTTCCCAGTTCAAGGCACAGAATGCTACTGGAGAGGGTCCAGAGGAGGCTACAAAGCTGCAGAGGGGATCTGAACAATGCTCAGCAAGAGCTAAAGGGTGGAAGACAGGAGGCTGGGGCCAGACTCTGCTCGGTGTTGCCCAGTTGCAGGACAAGGGGCAGTGGGCACGATCTGGAACCCAGGAGGCTCCACCTGAACAGGAAAAACTCCTGGATGTGAGGGTGCAGAGCCCTGGGGCAGGCTGCCCAGACAGGTTGTGGAGTCTCCTTCTCTGGAGAGCTTCCAACCCACCCTGGGCACTGTGCTGCTGGGCAAGCTCCTGTGGGTGCCCTGCTGGAGCAGGGAGCTTGGACTGGGTGATCTCCAGAGGTCCCTTCTGGGCCCCACCATGCTGGGGTGCTGTGAAATTTGGAGGCAGAAGCAGCAGGACTTCGGGGAGGTCAGACCCTGCCCTTCCAGGGCTCGGTCAGAGGAGCTCCCAGTGTGCTGCTGCATTATTGATTGGGAGGATTTGAGAGTGTTGACAGAAGGAAAAAAAAAAACAAACTAGGTCAGGGCTGGTGTCTGGAGAAGTAGAACAGAAAGGATCCACTGCCTTTGAAACCACTTAATAAAGTTATGATTCAATTCATAGAAGTGCTCTTAGTTTGTGGTCAAGAATAAAACCTGCTGGTGGTGATGTAGGGCTTGGGGTGGAGTAGAGAGCTCCTCTGGAGGAGTAGGGAGCACCTTTGGAAGGACACCTTCAAGTGGAGATGGTTTTAGCCACACAGTGGCTGTGCTTGAAGGGTTTGCTCTGCATTTCCCTTCACCTGCCCTGGAAGTAATCATTGAATCACAGAGTGGTAGGGGCTGGAAGGGACATCTGGAGATCAGCCTGCCCAAGCAGCATCACCCAGAGCAGGCCACACAGGATCACAGTGCCCAGGTGGGTTTTGAAAGGCTCCAGAGGAGGAGACTCCACAGCCTCTCTGGGCAGTCTGCTCCAGGGCTCTGCACCCTCACAGTAAAAAAGTTTCTCCTCATCTTGAGGAACTTCCTGGGTTCCAGTTTGTGCCCTTAGCCCCTGCTATCGTCACCAGGCACCGCTGAGCAGAGTCTGGCCCCAGCCTCTTGCCCCTCGCAGGTCCTTTAGCTCTTGCAGAGCATTGCTCAGCTGCCCTCTGGGGCTGCTCTTCCGCAGGCTCTCAGCTCCAGGGCTCTCAGTCTCTACTCCTCACAGAGGTGCTCCGGGCCTCTCATCACCTTCCCAGCCTCCACTGCACTCTCTCCAGTAGTTCCCTGTCACCCCTGAATTTGGGGAGCCCAGAACTGAACCCAGCACTCCAGCTGCGGCCTCAGCAGGGCAGGGCAGGGCAGGGCAGAGCAGAGCAGGAGGAGAAGCTCCCTCGCCCTGCTGGCCACGCTTCACGCACCCGACCACAGCTCCCGCTGGGGAGCTCCCTCTTGTCTTGCGGGCGGTGTGACTGCCTGAGGCCTGTGTTCTCTCCCCCTGCAGGTGAGTGTGGTGCAGGACTCTGTCAATATCTCCGGGCAGAACACCATGAACATGGTGAAGGTGCCGGAGTGCCGCTTGGCCGATGAGCTGGGAGGACTCTGGGAGAACTCGCGCTTCACGGACTGCTGTCTGTGCGTTGCAGGCCAGGAGTTCAAGGCTCACAAAGCCATCCTAGCAGGTCGGTATTGAGTTGGATGGGCCTTAGCAGGATTAGGAGACCCAACAGCACCACACCATGGCAAGTGGCTTTTAGGTTGGAGTTGCTCGGAGGCTTCTTGCAGCTCTTTTAACCGGCGAGCTGGAGGCGAGAGGTGGTTTGTGAACTGGTACAGGGAGAGGAAGTGTCTGCTCTGGCTTGAATTGCCAAGCTCCTGCCAGCAGGGGTGGGAGGTGCAAGCTTTTGTGGCTGCAGGACACTCCTAAAGTGTCTGTAAGAAGCCAGCACTTCTCCAGGGGAATACCTTCCTGTGAAGCCAAGAAACACAGCCTGCCACCCAAGTGCTCTTCAACCTTGGGCTGCCCAGAGCGCTGTGGAGTCACCTCTAGACACTTTGAAAGCCCACCTGGATGTCTTCCTGTGTGGCCTGTCCTAGGACATCCTAGGTTGGATGAGGCCTTGAGCAACCTGGGCCAGTGGGAGGTGTCCCTGCCCATGGCAGGGGTTTGGGACTGGATGATCTTTAAGATCCCTTCCAACCCAGGCCATTCCTTGAATCCTGCTTTGGCAGGGGGATTGGAACTGGATGATCTTTAAGGTCTTCCAACCCAAACCACTCCATGAAGCCTTCTTTGGCAGGGAGGTTGGGTTCAGTGATCTCCAGAGCTCCCTTCCAACCCCTGCCATTCCCTGCGGGGCCACCATAACCTCTGCCTCGCCCGCAGCAAGCTCTGTCAGCCGCATCATGTTTCTTAATCCCAACCTGTGCTTCTTTCCCTGTTGTACCCAATTTGCCCCATCTGCTCTAGAAGGCTTTTTGCTGCCTGAAGCAGCAGGGCAGTCATAGAGGTGTTGCCAGGCTACACTTAGCTCCTCCTGAGGAGCAGGAGAAGCTCTCTAACTGTGCTCTGTTTTCCCCACGGCCGTAGCGCGCTCCCCGGTTTTCAGCGCCATGTTCGAGCACGAGATGGAAGAGAGCAAGAAGGTAAGTTCCCGAAGGAAGAACTCCTCCAGCTGGCTCCACAGCCCTCTCCAGGCAGCTCTCAGCATCACTGGTCAGCTAACCTTAGGTAGTGGCTGTGACTCCTGTCACCTTTTAACTCTCTTTCTCACACCAGCTGCAGGTCTCTGCTTCAGCTCTCCTGAGGGGAGGAAGAAAGGGACCGAGGAGGCAATTGTTACCTTTGTTACTCGTGGGGAAGGAGCCTGGGGTGGGAGGGATGAGGAGAAGTAGAAGATGTCAAACACAACTTGGAACTTCTCTTGCTCCATCCACATCCTTTTTCTTTCTCCTTTCTTTTTGCAAGTAGTTAAAACATTCTGAGTAAGCTCAGAGCAAAAAGAAACAACCCAAACCTCTCAGTACTTGAAAGCAGACTTGGGGAGAAGGAAACCTTTGGCCTCTTGTCAGGATCTTAATGAGCTTCATTTTTCTGGTGCAGAATCGGGTTGAGATCAATGATGTGGAGCCTGAAGTCTTTAAGGAAATGATGTGCTTTATTTACACTGGGAAGGCACCAAACCTTGACAAGATGGCTGATGACTTGCTGGCAGCTGCTGACAAGGTACAGTTGGGATCTGGGGGTGCTGAGAGGCCAGGAATGAGTTCTCTTGTTGTCATTTGTGCCTTGCTTTCCTTAGCCAGGAGATGGCTGCTCAAAGCTCTGCTCCTCGGGGTCGGGGCAGTTCTCTTGGTTGTGCCTTTCTAGATCAAGCTGGATCTTAGAGATACCTCTCAGACAGGATGGACCTAGAGGATCCTTCCAGCTCTGTAGATGCCCTGGCACAGAACAATCAGGATTTGCTGTCTCTGCTGCTCATTTTGAAGCATTTTCTTACTGTTTCAGAGGACATCTCTGTTCAGCCCAAGCTAGCAGTGAGAACTCCAAGCTGGACCTGGCATGAATTGTTCTGTTGTTGTGGTGTTATTTTTGGGTGTAGTGTGCTTGGACCCAGATCTGCAGAGCAGTTCTCTGTCTTGGCAAGCAGGGCCTGCTTCTCCTTCTGCTCTGCCTGGTATCTCAGCAGCTTTCAAGAGATGGCTCCCGAGTGATGGCTTGGCAGGAGTGGGCAGGTCCTGGTGTTCCCTTTTGGTTTTTGGTTGGGTTTGGTTGCTTGCTTGGTTGTTTTTTTTTGCAGTGGCAGCCCCTTGGTGTTTCTGGAGAGAAAGGCTGCACTGGAGGAAGCTCCTATTGCCTTAACCCATCTGTGGTTTTGCAGGGTCCTTGCCCAGGGAGGTGTCTGGGGATGGTCTGCCTGGAAGGCTGCTGGCAAACAGCAGCTCACTGCCTCCTTCCCTTTGCAGCACCAAGGAGAGAAGAGAGTGCTCAGCTGGCCAGCCTTGACCTTAACCACTGACCACTTGTGCTGTATAACCACAACTTGATTGCCTTTTTCCCTCTTTCCTTTTTGCTTTTGGTTTGGGTTTTGTTGTTGCTCTTTTTTTTTATTATTATTTTTTCTTTTTTTTTTTTTTTTTCTCTCAAAAGTGACCTTTAGTGCTGGTGCAAGAGGCCAGGCTGAGAGCACTTGGGGACTAAAGGCCTGACCTTATCCATCGCACAGGTTCAGCAGGGGTAGCAGCAGTGCAAGATTCTCCACACTGCCCTGCCAATGTGCCTCAACTCTGACCTGCAGGGACCACCTCTAGGGGTGAGAAGCGTAGTTCAGTCTCCATGCTTCTTCAGTCCTTGGATTCTCTTGTGGGTGCCACTTTAGGCTGCTGGAATAGTGATTTTTTGGCTTTTTTGAAGATGTGGATGCATGTTAAAACCTTCTTCCACTCCAACCACCTCCCCCACACCATCCCAGAGCTTCCCTGTGGCTGCAGGCCTGGGCTTCACCCAAAGTGCTGCTTTCCGAGGCGCAGTGCTCCGAGTGCCACCGTTTAGGCTGCTGCAACTGGAACTAAAAGTGGGAAGTAACCCAAGGAAATTCTTGGCCTGATTTACCACAGCCTGGTTTGGGTTGAAAGGACCTTAAACATCATCTAGATCCTTGCCACAGGTTTGATTTCAGTAGTGAAAGAGTATTGGCTTGAGAGCTCATATCCCATCTTGAACAGAGACGAGTGGGGAGCAAGCAGCAGTGCATTAAGCACAGAGCAGGCTTCAGCTTTGCACTTTCCTGGCTCCTGATGTAATTTTGGGGTTTGTTTTCTGTTGGTTTTGTTTTGTTTTTTTTCCTTTTAAACTCATATCGTTGGAAATAAAAGGGAAACAAACAAACAAACTCCTCCATGAAAGCAGATAAAACATTGAACAGTTCCCCAAGAGACCCAAACAGCTTCTTCTGAGCTCCTTTTGTCTCTGGGGGAAGATCTGTAATTAGACCAAACCCAACCCAAAGCACAGCTCCACAACCCAGGAGATGCTGTTGCAGCCCCTTGGGTAGGTCTTGCTGTTAGGTAGGGTTGGGTTTGAGGGGTTTTTTTAAGTGTAATTAAGAAAGAGGAGGGGAAGGGAGGGGAAAAAAATCTTGGTACCTGAGAGACCAGAAGGGCTACTTCTAACCCAGCTCTGTGATTGGAACCTGAGCTTTGTGGAGTGAAAAGGGAAGTTAAAGTCATAGGTGTGTGGAGGAGAAGATTCAGATCACAAAAGGCAGCATTTTAAGCCTCATTTGCTGCATTTTAAGGCAATAATATAAACGAATCAGAGATTGCCTTAGGTTGGAAGAGACCTCAGAGGTCATCTGCTCCAAGCTCCCCAGCAGGGATGCTTCTCAACTACCCTTGACTGTGTAAGGCATAGAATGGTGTAGGTTGGAGAGGACCTCAAGGCTCAGCCAGTTCCATAGGCAGGGACACCTCCCACTAGAATAGGTTGCTTAAGGCCTCATCCAACCTGGCTTTGAACACCTCATCTAGTGCCATTTTCAGGGGCACCTTCTANCCTCCAAGCCTTCTCCTCTCCAGGCTGCAGAGCCCCAACCCTCTCAGCCTGTGCTCAGAGCAGAGCTGCTGCAGCCCTTTCAGCATCTTGGTGGCCTCCTCTGGACTGGCTCCAACACTTCCATGTCCTCTCCTGAGCATATCCTTTGGATTGCACAAACCATCAGCATGGCCTAAAAAATACTGAGGTTGGATCTGAGAAATATTAAGGCAAATTCCCTCTGAGACTGAGGGTGTGGAGTGAGAGCTCCTGCCCCAGTGTTGCAGACCTGCTGTGATGGTTTGTTCTCAGTTGCTTAACCACAAGGATCAGGGATCTTTGGTTAACTTGGTAGTGTTCAAGCACCAGCAGCACTTGAGCAAGGCTGGCCATAGAGTCATGGAATGGTTTGGGTTGGAAGGGACCTTCAAGAGCCTCAAGTTCCATGGGCAGGGACACCTGCCACCAGCCCAGGTTGCTCAAGGCCCCTTCCAGCCTGGCCTTGAACACCTCCAGGGAGGGGACAGCCACAGCCTCCCTGGGCAGCCTGTGCCAGTGTCTCACCACCCTCACTGCCAAGAATTTCTTCCTCATCTCCAGTCTAAATCTCCACTCTGCAAGCTTCAGTCCATTCCCTGTCTTCCTATCACAAGTCCCTCCCCAGTCAGGAGATTTCCATTCCTTAAGCCACTTTATCCTCAGCACTACAGGTGAAGACCAACTTGCCCCTTGCCTTCTGCAGGAGGGTGAAGCTCTTTATCCTGGGTTGTGCTGGGAGTGGGGACTTTACTCCATCAGGTTCCTCAGTCTGGCCTGCAGCCACACACTTGACCCACTCCTGCTCCATCTGAACAGACCATGCTGAGCAGTTCCTCCTCCTCACTTCTGGCTCCCTAATCCTAAAGTACAGGTCCTAAATGGTATAGAAGTGGAGTTCAAACTTCCTGAGCCTCACTGGGACACCTCTGGAGCAGTCAGTGCTAGAGCAATCTTCCCACTGAACCTGCCTAACACTGTCATGAAGCATCAGAGGGAGAGTAAAGATTTGGCTTTAGCATTTCTGTGCCTTGCAATAACTGAGCTGGGAAGTGCTGCAGGTGACCTGCAGTTCTCACTTCCAAGCATGACCACAGCAGCAGTGAAGCTGTAAGAGCAGAAGGCCAGGATGAGAGTCGTGGTGGGTATTGGTTGCTCTCCATTGCTTCCCTCAGGGTGGGCACATCATGGTTCACCTCTTCCTTTCCTTTGTTGCTGCTCACTTCTTTGGAGTCCAGGTGAAGTTGCTAGAGGCAAAGCAAGGAGGTTTGTTCAGCTTTTATTAAGAGTAGCTTGGTACTGAAGAGTGAAGGAGCACAAATAAGGCTTCACATCAGGCCTGCCCTGAGGTGTTTGCTTCTTTGTCACCCTGCTGTGGTTTCTGTTCTCTGCAGTATGCTCTGGAGCGCCTGAAGGTGATGTGTGAGGATGCCCTGTGCAGCAACCTGTCCGTGGAGAATGCAGCAGAGATCCTCATCCTGGCTGACCTCCACAGTGCTGATCAGCTCAAAACTCAAGCAGTGGACTTCATCAACTAGTGAGCTGCATCTCCTCCTCGGGGCAACAAAGCTGGGAGGGGGCTGCAGAGCTGAGGGAGCTGAGGTGGTGTAGTCTGGAGAAGAGGAGCCTGGGCGGAGACCTCCTTGCTCTCTACAGCTCCCTGGGAGGAGGCTGGAGTGAGGTGGGGGTTGGGCTCTTCTCACTGCTATCAGGTGATATTAGGAGGTAATAGCAGGAGGAGAAGAAATGGCCTGAAGGGAGGTTTGGGTTGGCTGTGAGGAACAATTCCTTTGCTGCAAGAGTGGTCAGGCACTGGCAGAGGCTGCCCAGGGAGGTGCTGGAGTCCTCATCCCTGGAGGGGTTCAAGAAACCTGTGGCCATGGCACGCTGGGACATGGTTTGGTGGCCATGGTGGTGCTGGGCTGATGACTGGACTCGATCTTGGGGTCTTTTCCAGTTAAAAAAGTGTTGTTCATTGGCAGCTTGGGAGCTCTCAGGTGCAAGGGAGAGTCTCTGCTCTCTGAAGCCATCACCCCTCACTGGCACTGCACTCCCCGATGATGAGTCCCTCCCAGGCTTACCTGCAGCCTCCTTTAAGTACTGAGTAGGCACTGTAAGGTGTCCCTGGAGCCTTCTCAGGCTGAGGGTGCTGGAGCCTTGGAGCAGGCTGTCCAGAGAGGCTGTGGAGTCTCCTTCTGTGGATCCACCTGGACAGTGGGATCCTGGGCAGGCTGCTTTGGGTGCCCTGCTGTGGCAGGGGTGTTGGACTGGCAGATCTGCAGAGATCTCAGTACCTGAAAGGAGCCTACAAGGCAGCTGGAGAGGGACTTCTTCCAGAGGCTTATAGTCACAGGGTGAGAGGGAATGGATGGAAGCTGGAAGAGCTGAGATTGAGACTGGAGATGAGGAAGAAATTCTTGACAGTGAGGGTGAGGAGACAGTGGCACAGGTTGCTGAAGGGAGATCCTGGATGCCCCTGGAGGTGTTCAAGGCCAGGTTGGATGAGGCCTTGAGCTGCTTGGGCTGGTGGGAGGTGTCCCTGCCTGTGGCAACAGAGCTGGAACTGGATGATCTTTAAGGTCCTTTCCAACCCAACCTGTTCCATGAATCCATGAATCTTGTCTCCCCCGTGCTGAGATCACAGGATCCCAGGATGTCAGGGGCTGCAAAGGACCTCTGGAGATCTTCCAGCCCAGCCCCTCTGCCAGAGCAGGACCATAATTAGAACAGGTCACACAGAACACATCCAGACAGGCCTGGGAAGGCTCCAGGGAAGGAGACTCCACAACTTCTCTGGGCAGCCTGTGCCAGGCTCTGGGACCCTTCCAGGAAAGAAGTTCCTCTTGTGCTGAGCTGAACCTCCTGTGCTGCAGCTTCCATCCCCTGCTGCTTGTCCTGTCCCAGGGAGCAGTGAGCAGAGCCTGTCCCCCCTCTCCTGACCCCCAGAGCCTGTCCTCCCTCTCCTAACCCCCAGAGCCTGTCCCCCCTCTCCTAACCCCCAGAGCCTGTCCCCACTCTCCTGACCCCCAGCCCTCAGGTTGATTCAGTCCCCTCTCACTCTTCTCCAGACCAAACAGCCCCAGGCCCCTCAGCCTCTCCTCACCAGGCAGTGCTCCACTGCTCTCATCATCCTTTTCCTCAGGGCCTTTTGCTCCCCCAGCTGCTAACTTCAGGTCTCTTCTCTCTCCTTTCCAGTCATGCTTCTGATGTGATGGAGACCTCAGGCTGGAAGTCCATGGTAGTATCCCACCCCCACTTGGTGGCCGAGGCCTATCGCTCCTTGGCCTCTGCACAGTGTCCCTTTCTGGGCCCTCCACGGAAGCGACTGAAGCAATCCTAAAGCCCTCTCCTCCCTCCTCCTGTTTTTCTGGAAGCAGCATCAACTTTGGCTGCTGTTTGCAAAAGAAACAAAAACAAAACAAACCTTTGACCACCAGGTAGAGAGCAAAATCCGTGGAGCTTTTTAACTCTGTTGCTGGGGGGCAAGAGAACTGCTTCGTGACCCCCAGACTTTTACAGAACAGCACCAAGTGACTTGGGGAGCTGGGGGGAGGGGTGGGCCTGGGGGCTCTGGGGGCTGTTCAACCTAACAAATCCCTGTCTCTGCATCGTCTGTGTGTTCCCTTCGACTTGGCTGAGTCAATTAAGTACAGGGTTGGCTTTAAGGCACCCAACCCGAGGCCAGAATAAACCCAGGAGTGGCTACTGGGGTGGGAGGGGGAGGCAACAAACATCTCCTCTCTCTGCGTCTGGCAGCACAGAACAAAGTCAAAACAAAAACCTCTTCAGATGCCTTGGAGCCAAGAGGACATTTTAGCTTTTGGAGGGAAGAGGATTGGAGGGGTTCAAAGGCAAAAAAAAAAAGACTAAACCACAGAGGGAGTGGCTCTGGAGAGGAAACAAACCTGGTGGGAGCTCCAGAAGGATTGATCTGTCAAAAGGAACACTGGGAAGAGAAAATTGAAGTCCTTCCAGCAGAGCTGAACACTGAATGTTTGTGGAACTCCTCCCTGCCACCCAGCACCAGGAAGGTCTCTCTTAGTAGCACTTCTGTCTTCGTTGCAAAAAAAAAACTACAACCCCAAACCTTTTCTAAAGGAGGCTGAAGTGAGAAGGCCCAGAGGAAAAGGCTCTGTGTGTGTGTGTGTGTTGTGGAGGCTGTGAAGAGACTCTGAAGGCAAAGCTTGGGGAAAGGACTCAACCAAACACAACCTCCCCCCCTCGGTCTGCAGCTTGCTGTCCGGCGAGAGCAGTGCTCACTGGTTTTAGATGTTGTGGGAAATGGGTTTGGCATTTTTCCCTGCTTTACTTCCCCTTCTTTTCTTCTTCCCTTTTCTTTTTTTTTTTTTTTTTTTTTTTTCCAAAAAAACACCCCCCTTTCCAGAAGTCTGATATATAAGGGGCAATTTGAATTNAAAAAAAAAGAAACCAAAACAAACAAACAAAACTTTTCCTGTCGGTGGAACTGCTCCAAGAGTCCCTGTCCTGAGTTGCTAAACGATTCTTAACACCTCTTTGTACCTGACTGTGTAGGAGCCAGTCCTGACCCTTTCTTAGTCACTCTTCTTACAGGGAAGAAGTTTCCAACCAGTTGATAACTTTTTTTTTTTTGGTTGTTGTTGTTGGTTTTGTTTGGTTTTGTTTTGTTTTGTTTTGTTTTTTCCTTTTGGAAAATATAAATAATGACTATTTTGTACCCTCTGGTAGCTTTTGTCTTTCTTCTGCTGCTGCTGCTTTGGGGGATAAGGCTTCTTGAGTTCCAACCTGGCTTCCAAATAGCTTCTGTTGCCTTCAGGTGTTTGAGGATGGGGTCTTGAGCAAGCTGAGCTGATGGGAGGTGTGAGCACAGGCTGAGGGGAGCTGCAGAAGGCTCCAGGGGCACCTCAGAGCTGCTGCCAGTGCCTGAAGGGATCCTGCAGGAAGGCTGCAGAAGAACTTGCCCTGAGGGTGTCCAGAGCCAGGCCAATGGTTTGGAGCTGAGAGAGGGCAGGCTTAGACCAGAGCTGGGGAAGAAGTTCTTCAGTGTGGGGGTGGTGAGAGTCTGGCACAGGCTGCCCAGGGAGGTTGTGACTGCCTCCTGCCTGGAGGTGTTCAAGGTAAGACTGGATGAGGCCTCGAGCAACCAAATCTGGTGGAGAGGTGTCCCTGCTCATGGCAGTGAGATTGGAACTGGATGATCTTCGAGGTCCCTTCCAAGCTAAACCACTCTCTGATTCCATCCTGCTGCCAGTGCTCTTCCTGCAATCCAGATTCATTGAATGGTTCAGGTTGGAAAGCACTTTGAAGGTCATCCAGCTCCAACCTCCCTGCCGTGTCCAGGTGGGATCACAGGCAGGCAGTGTTTGATTATTGTAGATCAAAAACTAAGGCTGGAAGGGGCTGAGAGTTGTTGGACCTGGAGAGGAGAAGGCCTTAGAGGGGGAAGAAATTCCTTGCAGTGAGGGTGGTGAGACCCTGGCACAGGTTGAGGGTGGTGAGACCCTGGCACAGGTTTCCCAGGGAGGTTGTGGAGCACAGAAGCACCCAACGTGATCTTCGATCACGTTGGGTGCTTCTGTGCTCCACAACCTCCCTGAAGGTGTTCAGGACCAGGCTGGATGAGACCTTGAAAGGCTCTAGAGAAGGGAGGCTCCACAACCTCTCTTTCAAAGAGGCAGAGATGTGGTGCTGGGGGCTGTGCAGGGTTTAGCCTCATGCTAGACTTACCTAACAGTTGGACTTGCTGGTTTTAAAGGTGGTTTTCCAGCCCAGAGCATTCCACCAGCCCATGAAAATGGCAGTGCAGATCTCATGTCACATCCCACAGCAGGTTCTGGTGAGCTGCTGAGGAGCTTTGGGTTTATTAGCAGCTGTGTGGAGCTGACCCCTGCTCCTCCCTCTTACCTGCTCAGCTCTGGGAAGGGAGAGCAGTCTTAAGCCACCATCTGCTTGGTGCCCTTAAGGTGCCAGGCAGGAGGTCTGGGTAGGGCAGACACCATCCATTGATGGCTTCATGAGCCCAGATCTCCAGGGAGGAGAGAGTGAAATATGCAGTGCCAAGGCAGTGGCAAAGTGGTCTGACCTCAGGGTGGGCAGGTAGGGCAGGGAGTGGATGGCAGCAGAGAGCTCTGGCTTTGGCCAGCTGTTGCCTCTGCCTTTCCATTCCCTCATCATCCTCTTCTCCCCCAGCCTCCTGGCCCCTGTGTGCAGGAGGGTTCCAGCCCCACGCTGCTGTGTCTGAAGCCAGCTGTTACTTTATCAAGTGGGACTCACCAGAGGGTCCTTGCCCCCTCCTGTGTCCCCCCCAGCAAGGCTCTCAGCACGAACACAGGACTGGCTGTGGAGTGAAAGCCTTCTGTGGCTGACAGATTCCCCTTCCCGTCTCCTGCCTGGACCCCACCGAGTCCTTTTCTGTTGCACTTAACCTGCGTTTCCTCTCAGGCAAGTAAAGCATCTTGGTCAGAACCAGACTCTGCCCACACTGCCCTGTCACAGCCTGATGCTGTTTGGGGGCTCTCAGAAACGCAGCCAGACGTGACAAGTCCATCGGCAGGTAATTGTCTGCGCGGCTCGGAGCTGCCTAATGACTCTGCAGCAACTGCCTTGTTTGCTGAAGTGCTCCGACCTGGAGGAGACCTTTTTCTCCTTGTCCTCTCGGTGAGCAACTGCTGGAGGAGTGGCCCTGGCTCAGCCTTGCCCTGGGCAGCAGAAGAGAGCAAAGTGCTGAAAAGCAAACTGCTGTTCCTGCTAGAATCCAGAACGGCTCCGGTTGGAAGGGACCTCAGAGAGCCTCTGCTGCAGCCTCCCTGTCCTGGGCAGGGACACCTCTCAGCTAGGCTCAGCTGCTCAAAGCCTCATCCAAGCTGGCCTTGATCACCTCCAGGCAGGAGGCAGCCACAGCCTCCCTGGGCAGCCTGTGCCAGGCTCTCAGCACCCTCACACTGCAGAGCTTCTTCCTCAGCTCCACTCTCACCCTGCTCTGCCTCAGCTCCAAACCATTCCCCTTGGCCTGGCTCAGACACCCTCAGCACAAGTCCCTCTGCAGCCTTCCTGCAGGATCCCTTCAGGCCCTGGCAGCAGCTCTGAGGTCCCCCTGGAGCCTTCTCCTCTGCAGGCTGCACCCCCCCATCTCCCTCAGCCTGTGCTCACAGCAGAGCTGCTCCAGCCCTTGGAGCATCTTTGTGGCCTCCTCTGGCCTCTCTCCACAGCTCTGTGTCCTCCTTCTGCTGGGGACAGCAGCGCTGGAGGCAGGACTGGAGGTGAGGTCTGAGCAGAGCAGAGCCAAGGGGCAGGATCCCCTCTCTTGCCCTGCTGCCCACACTGCTCTGGCTGCAGCCAGCACTCAGCTGCCTGCTGGGCTGCAGGAGGGCACTGCTGGCTCCTGTCTGTTCTAAGAGGCAAGCAAACTGCTGCTGCTCATCCTGCCTGTCCTCAGCCTTCTTTTTCCTCCTCTTGTTTTCTGGGGGCGTAGGGAGGTGTTTACAGGAGAGTGATCCAGGCTTGGCAGCCTCTTCCCCTGGAGACAGGGAGATACCTGCAGGAAGAGAATCTGCTCTGGAGCTTGGCTGTCCCAACCCTTCCTGCAGAGCCAAGGAAGGTCTGCAACGAAATCCTTGCAGGAGGTGACCCCTTCAGATGGTTCCAGCTGCAGGTGAAGGAATGATTCATTTCTCGGCTCGGGGGGTGCTTTCCTGGGTGGTTTGTGTCTGTTGGTTTGGGAGGTTGTTGTTTTTCGTTGTAAGAGCTGAAGCCATCTGCTTATCAGCACATCAGAGCTGGAGCACACTGTTCATAAACCTCCCACTGCCATCCTCCTCTCCCCACATCTGAAACGTAACTGGAGTCAGCTCCCAATCCCTGCCCGAGCGGCGTCGCCGCCGAGGTGCCCCGAGGTGCCCCTGCGTGCCCCTGCCAGTCCCACAGTTGGGGATCTGGATTCCCGCGAGGGGGAGGCAGATTGAGCCCAGCAGTGTTCCACAGAGACAGCTTCAGCTTCTTCTTCTTGTTGTTGTTGTTGTCCTGCTGCTTCTTGTCGTCGTTACCAGCTCTGCCGAACCGCAGCAGGGCTGGAGCCAAGCTCGGGGCCGAGCCTCTGCGCTGCCCTGCTTGGATTCCTGCTCAGCCTCCCTGCGCCTTCCCTCCCTCCCGGCAGCCTCTCGCCGCTTCCTTCTCCCCCTGACCTCCTTGCTCCTGCTCCCTCTGCTCGTCTTTTGTGCTGACCTGGGGGGCTCGGAGCCTTCATCTGGCTGAGGGGAGGAGAGGCTGGAAGGAGAAACACCTCAGTGAATCCCTGCGCCGCTGCCCTGCTCCCTCCTCGCTCTCTCTCTGAGGACCCAAACGCCAAATATTTGAGGGTTTTTCTCTCTCTCTTCTTTCCCCCTTTGCTGACTGCCCCTGGGGCTTTGTTATTACAGACTGAGGTATTCCTCTTATTGTGTGGAGGTTTTTTCTGGGGATGAAAGGCAGCAGCTTGTCTGCTTAGGAGCAGAACAAACAGCAGAGCTGCTGTGCTTTGAAACTCTCTGCGCCTTTGTTCTGCTTCTCCAGCTGCTGGCAGGGACAAAACCAACTCTCTCCTCCTTTTTTCCTGTTGTCTGTTTTCACTTCTTCATTTAGGGCTCTTTTTTTCCTCCCCCTCTTCCTTCACTTCCTTGGAGGAAAGCAAAGATTCCTTTCTTCCCCCAAACTTCAGCTCAGAAGCTCTCAGCTAACTTCTGTGCGGCTTCCTTTGGCTCTGCACAAAGAATTCTCTCCTCGGGGCCAGGCTCTCTTCTGCCTCCCTCCCTCCCTCCCTGCCTGCACTTGAACTTTGTGGTGCAGAATCACTTAACTCATTTATTTCTAATGACTTTTCTGGCTTAATCTAATATCAAAGCATTTAATTACAGAGGGTGGAGTTCATAGAATCAGAGACCCAAGCAGGCTGCAGAGAGCTCCAAGCTCCTCCAGCCCAGCCTAGCACCCAGCCCTGCCCAACCACCCAGACCATGGCACTCAGTGCCCAGCCAGGCTTGGCTTCAACACCTCCAGCCATGGGCACTGCACCACCTCCCTGGGCAGCCCATTCCAATGCCAATCACTCTCTCTGCCAGCAACTTCCTCCTCACATCCAGCCTAGACCTTCCCTGGCACAGCTTGAGGCTGTGTCCCCTTCTTCTGTCCCTGGCTGCCTGGCAGCAGAGCCCAACCCCAGCTGGCTACAGCCTCCCTGCAGGCAGCTGCAGACAGCAATGAGCTCTGCCCTGAGCCTCCTCTCCTCCACCCTGCACCCCCCCAGCTCCCTCAGCCTCTCCTCACAGGGCTGTGCTCCAGGCCCCTCCCCAGCCTTGCTGCCCTTCTCTGGGCACCTTCCAGCACCTCAACATCTCTCTGCAATGGAGGAGCCCAGAACTGGACACAGCACTCAAGAAGCTGAGGAAGAAGTTGTTGGCTGTGAGGGTGGTGAAAGCCTGGCACAGGCTGCCCAGGGAGGCTGTGGCTGCCTCCTGCCTGGAGGTGTTCAAGGCCAGGCTGGATGAGACCTTAAGCAACCAAGTCCAGTTGAGAGGTGTCCCTGCCCGTGGTGGGGAGGTTGTAGCAGGTGAGCTCTGAGGTCCCTTCCAACCTGAGCCATTCTGTGAAGTAAAGCAGGAGCAGCTCAGTGCAGGCTGTGGCCTTTTAACCCAGCTGAGCTCACACAGGGGAGAAAAATCATCTGAAGTTTTGGGTTAAGTTTGGCTTTTGCATCTTTGCTCCTGTGTGATAGATTAGGACTTTGCCTGGGAGACTGAATTATTCAGCTCCCTCGAGGAAGTGTGTTAATTGATGGGGGCAAGTTGGGAAGGGCTGCAGAGAGGGTTGCAATTATTCCATCAAATGATGAGAACTCACAGGCATGAATCACAGCAGAGGGCTGCAGATGCAGGGCTCCTCTCTGAATAATTGAAAGGCAGCAATGGCCACGAGAGAGAGAGGGGAAA
This sequence comes from Tricholaema leucomelas, assembly GCA_013400475.1. Taxonomy (NCBI): domain Eukaryota; kingdom Metazoa; phylum Chordata; class Aves; order Piciformes; family Lybiidae; genus Tricholaema lacrymosa; species Tricholaema leucomelas. The sequence continues at coordinate 79,053 of WAAF01010014.1, read as the reverse complement.
AGTAGTTAATAAACTGGGTGGGAACTGCAACAGTCCAGCAGGGAAGGGAGAGCTCTGTGCTGTGCTGCAGTGGTGGGACAGCAACGTGGCCAGAAGGGCCAAGGGCATCCTGGGGTGCATCAGGAAGTGTGGTCAGCAGGGCAAGGGATGTTCTCCTCCCTCTCTGCTCTGCCCTGCTGGGACCACTCCTGGAGCACTGTGTCCAGTTTTGGGCTGCCCAGTCCAAGAGAGACAGGGACCTGCTGCAGAGAGCTGCAAGGATGATGAAGGGAGTGGAACATCTCTGCTGTGGAGGAAGGCTGAGAGCCCTGGGGCTGTCCAGTCTGGAGGGGAGGCTGAGAGGGGACCTGACCAATGCCTAAATATCAGAGGGGTGGAGGGCAAGGTGAAGGTCCAGGCTCTGTGTGGAGTTGGCCAAACAAGGGGCATGGGTACAAGTTGGAACCCAGGAGGTTCCACCTCAGCATGAGGAGAAACTTTACTGTGAGGGTGCTGGAGGCCTGGAGCAGGCTGCCCAGAGAGGTGGTGGAGTCCTGGGCTGGTCTGAGGTCTCAGCAGAGCCAAGGGGCAGGATCCCCTCTCTTGCCCTGCTGCCCACACTCTGGCTGCAGCCAGCACCCAGCTGTCTGCTGGAGGGCACTGCTGGCTCCTGTCTGTTCTAAGAGGCAAGCAAACTGCTGCTGCTCATCCTGCCTGTCCTCAGCCTTTTTCTTCCCTCTTCTTTTCTGGGGGCACAGGGAGGTGTTTACAGGAGAGTGATCCAGGTTTGGAATCACAGAATCAGGGTAGGAAGGGACCACAAGGATCACCCAGTGCCAGCCCCTGCCATGCCCAGGGACACCTCACACCAGAGCAGGCTGCCCACAGCCTCACCCAGCCTGGCCTTGAGCACCTCCAGGGGTGAGGCTTCCACCACCTCCCTGGGCAACCCCTGCCAGGCTCTCACCACCCTCCTGCTCAACAACTTCTTCCTCCCCTCCAGGCTGACTCTCCCCATTTCCAGCTCTGTTCCATCCCCCCCAGTCCTATCACTCCCTGACAGCCTCAGAAGTCCCTCCCCAGCTTTCTTGTAGCCCCCTTCAGACACTGCAAGGCCACAAGAAAGTCCCCTGGGAGCCTTCTCCTCTGCAGACTGCACAGCCCCAACTGCCTCAGCAGTTCCTCTCCATCCCTGAGGGGTCTCACAGCCACGGTGGTGCTGAGGGATGTGGCTCAGCAGCCCTTTGCTGGTGCTGGCTTAGTGTTTGGAACTCAGCTCGGTGATCTCGGAGGTCTTCTCCAGCCTAAGCCATCAGTGGTTCTCCACCGCCGCTGCTGCTGCTTCGTTTCAGGCTGGGAGCAGTTTCCCACCCTCGATTCCGGTGCCTGCTGCATTGCAGCTTGTCCACAGCTCCCTCTCCTTCCCCACTAACTTTGTTCACGCCTCTAGGCAGGTGGTGTTGGCAAAATGATTGCTTATTAGTGAGGCTTCGCCAGGCACCGAGAGGAGCACTCGGCAGAGAGAGCCGACAACAGCAGGTGGAGTTCTCAGGCTGTGCCTGGGCTGCAGCTCTCCACCAGCCTGGGGCTTGCTGGAGGCTCCTCGGGGACTTTGCTCTCCCTATCTCCCTTGCCAGGGCCATGAGGGGGCTGGCAGAGGGAAGTCTTCTCTTCATGCTGCCTGGGGGGGTGGGGAGCTCGGCTGTGGGTCTGGGGGCTGTGCAGCAAGGGCACTGCAAGCTGGGGCAGGGGAGGTGGTGTGCATCACTGGCTTGGGGAGGTTGGCAAAGCTGAGGTGGTCTGGGGACAGCCAGCAGCTGCCAGAGAGGAGAAGAGAGAGGGGGGAGGAGAGGAGAGAGAGAGGGAGGAGAAGAGAGAGAAAGGGAGGAGAGGAGAGAGAGGGAGGGAGGAGAGAGAGAGGGAGGAGGGGGAGGAGGAGAGAAAGAGAGAGAGGAGGAAGGAGGGGAAGGTGGAGAGGGAGAAGGAGGAGAGGAGGAAAGAGAGGAGACAGATCAGAGAGAAGGAAAGAAAAGGAGGAGGAGGAGGGAGGGGAGATTTTCGATCACATTCTGTGCTCCACAACCTCCCTGAAGGTGCTCAGGACCAGGCTGGATGAGGCCTTGAGTGACCTCTTCCAGTGGGAGCTGTCCCTGCCTATGGCAGGGGGTTGGAACTGGCTGAGCTTTCAGCTCCCTTCCAACCTGAACCATGATTCATTCTCTGATTCCCTTCCCCCTGATGTTTGTCACCTCCAGCTCTGGACTGTTGCTGGCCAAAGGCAGATGGTGGAGGTTTGCTGCTGCAAAAGGACAACACAAGGAGGGGAGAGAAGCAGCTCTGGGAGCAGAAGTTGATGCCCCAGACCGTGGGCAGGCTGTCTGTAAGTGTCAGTGGCTACAATAAGACTTCGTTTTTCAGAGCAGCTTTGACCCCCCCCCAGAACTTCAACCCTGAAGCCCTTTTGCCTCTCCCTATCTTCCCAGCAGTGCTCTTATTTCGTAGTCAGAGGTGAGCTGAAGGGCTCAGAGCAAGCCTGGCTCTGGCTCTCAGAGGTGCCACCCTTGGCAGTCTCAGCAGAGAGCTGTGCCCAGGCTGGGCTGGTTTGTTTGTTCCCCATTTGTTAGCAGGGGAGGTTTGGGGATGCTTCCAGTGCCACTCCCTCTGCTCAAGCTGTCCTTGGCAGGGGATTCCAGGGCTAAGGGACCTGCCAAGGGGAAAAAAAAACCCCAAGCCTGGGCCAGGACCTCGGCTCCAAAGGTTTGTTGGATGTTGCAAGCCTGCTGCAAAGTCACATCCTTGTGGGCAGAGTCTGGAGCAGCTCTGGGTGCTGCTTCCACCTCTTACCCCAAGCTCCATTCACAAAGCAGGGACTTAGACAAACCCAAACGCATCAGGAGGATGCCAGCCCCACCCCTTGGGCTCCTACAAAGGTAAATGAGCAGCTGTGCCCTTCCAGGACCTCTCTATGCTCTCCTGGTGCCTGGGGGTGGAGTTGCCCTCTTCCAAACTGAGGTTATCCCCAAAGTCCAGTCCCATCCCCAGGCACAACCAATTCTGCCTCACAGAAACCAGCCTCAAAAGGAGGAATCTGCAGAGAGCAGGAGCTGGGAGCAGGTTTCCATCAGCACCTCCTCCCCAGCAGCTTCTCCTTGTTGCCTCACATTGGCCATGGGCTCCTCAGGAGCATGGGATCAGAATGGGTTGGGTTGGAAGGGACCTTAAGGATCATCAAGTTCCAACCCCCCCAGCTGTGGTTTATTTATGTTGGGCTTCGAGAGGGGCAGAAGAAATCCTCTGGCCCAGCCTGGTGTGCCCAAGGAAGATGAGTTTGTGTTCAGAGCTCTTTGCTGGAAGTGTTCAAGGCCAGGCTGGGTGAGGCCTTGAGCAGCCTGGTCCTGGTGGGAGCTGTCCCTGCCCATGGCAGAGAGGATTGGAGCTGGATGAGCTTCAAGATCCCATCCAGCCCAAACCATTCCAGGAGTCTATGAAGGACACCTAAAGGGTACCTGGAAGGAAGAACTCCTCTGCAAGTGGGGAGCCCAAACCTGAAGGCAGTGCTCAGGATGAGGTCTCAGCAGGGCAGAGGAGAACCTCCCTGGCTCTGCTGGACACTCTCTGCTCAATGCCCCCAGGATCCCATTCCTATCTCTACACTACCTCCAGTCACCTTTGATGGACAAATAAACCCCCAGATTCCAGCAGCAGCAAACTCCTCCTCGTCCTCCCCGTGGCTGGGGCAATGATGGCTTTGTGCAGGCTTTACCCTCCTGACTGGAGAGCCTCAAGATTTTGCCTTCCCCTTGGGGTTCACTCAGGCACTGACAGCTCAGCCCCACCCAGGCTGCTGCACTGCTCTGCCCCCAGCTCCTTCCCACCCACCTTTTTCTGTGCCACAGCACAGACGAGGAGGACACAAACTCCAGAGGAGAGTCAGCAGCCAGCCCTGTGCTGGGCTGCAGCCAGAGCAGTGTGGGCACAGGGCAAGGGAGGGGATTCTGCCCCTTGGCTCTGCTCTCCTCAGACCCCACCTGCAGTCCTGGGTGCAGTTCTGGAGCCCCCAGCACAAGCAGGACATGGAAGTGTTGGAGCCAGCCCAGAGGAGGCCACCAAGATGCTGAGAGGGCTGCAGCAGCTCTGCTCTGAGCACAGGCTGAGAGAGTTGGGGCTCTGCAGCCATCTGTGCTCCACAACCTCCCTGGAGGTGTTCAGGACCAGGCTGGATGAAGCCTTGGGCTGGTGGAAGGTGCCCCTGAGCATGGCACTAGATGACCTTTAAGGCCCTTTCCAACCCAACCCATTCCCTGGCCCTGTTGGCATCCCAGGAGCAGACCTTGCTGAGCCTGCAGGTTGGATTTGAACCTCCTCACAGCCCCACGCTGGATGCTGTGGGCACTGCCACGGGCAGGCAGCTCCTTGCTCACCCCACTGGTGGGGCAGCTCTGCCTCTGCAGCCTCTGCTACAGCAAAGAAGATCTCTTAATTAAGGGACTCGTTGGCTTGCTGAACTCAGGCAGATGGGATCTTAATTCAATTAGTATCCTTTAATTACCTCTTAGAGCAGGGCTTCCAAAAGGCAAAGAAGGGACACGAGTGAAAGGTTTCCTCAGCAGCTATGAGGCTGATCTCACAGGCACTGAGTGCTCCTCAGGGGCTTCTTTCTGCCACTCCTCTTCCTCCTCCCTAAAATTGACTGAATTTTAGCTACAAATTTTGCCTGAGCTCTCCCTTCTGTCTTGAAAGTAACCAGGAAAGAGTCCAGGGGAGGGCTGTGAGGATGATGAGAGGACTGAGCACTGCCTGGTGAGGAGAGGCTGAGAGTCTGGAGAGGAGAAGACTGAGAGGGAATTGAATCAATGCCTGTAAATATCTGAGGGCTGGGGGTCAGGAGGGGGGGAAAGGCTCTGGGGGTCAGGAGCGGGGACAGGCTCTGCTCACAGCTCCCTGGGGCAGGACAAGCAGCAGTGGATGGAAGCTGCAGCACAGAAGGTTCAGCTCAGCACAAGAGGAACTTCTTTCCTGGAAGGGTCCCAGAGCCTGGCACAGGCTGCCCAGAGAGGTTGTGGAGTCTCCTTCCCTGGAGCCTTCCCAGGCCTGTCTGGATGTGTTCTGTGTGCCCTGAGCCAGCCTGGATGGTCCTGCTCTGGCAGGGGGGTTGGACTCTGATCCCTTTGGTCCCTTCCATCCCCTGACATCTGGGATCTGTGCTCCCCAAGGGGCTCCAAACAGGCAGGTGGGACTGATGGGCAGATAAAGAGCTGAGGGCAGCCTGGGGTGGACCAGCCCAGGAGCCTACTGGGTCTGCAAATCACTTTGAGGCTGCGCTGATGCTTTATAAACCTTTTGAGATTGCAGCCTGAGGACACTGATTGTAACCACTCTGTTTTCTCTGCCTCCTTCCAATATTAGGCAGCATCCCACTGGGACACCGATCGGCTGCTGAGATGCTCGATGCAGCCTCTGCTGGTCACCATCAATCTGCCTCTGAGTGCTCCAACATCGTAGAGCTGTGCTCTGGGTTGGGAGTTTTAAAGCTCCTCCAGTCCAACCCTTTCTGCAGTCGGCAGAGGCAGCTCCACAACCTCCCAGGGCTACCTGTGCCAGGGCCTCACCACCCTCACTTCTTCCTAAGATCCTCCCTGGAGGTGTTCAGGACCAGATGAGGCCTCACCAGGGCAGAGTAGAGTGGGAAGAGAACCTCCCTTGACCTGGAGGAGCACAGACCAGGACCTTCCCCCTAACCCCCCCTGCACCAGGCAGCCGCAGGAGCTGGGTGGGTTCTGCAGCTGGAGTGGAGCCTCAGCTGCTGAGCAGGTTCTGGAGTGCAAGCAGCTGTGTGGGCTTTGAAACCATCGTGGGGCTGGGAATTGCCCACTGAGGACAGTGTCTGGTGGGATTTGTCAGTGCTGGCCAAGTTTGCCTTTCCTGTCCTCTTCTCGTTGCCTCTTGACAGTTTTCCTCTATTTTTCCAGCTCTGACTTCTGTTCTTTTTGTGCTTTCCACCTCCTCTACCTCCTCCTTCCTCTCCCTTTCTCCCTGCGCGCCGGTGAGGATCCGTCGAGCGGTGACAGCGCCGAGCTGCACCGTGCCTGGAGATGCTGCCCTCGGTCCCGGGGGACTCGGCGAGCTCCTGCAGGCGCTGCCGGAGCGGCTCGGCCCTGCTGAGCAGGAGGCTGCGGCTCGGCTGCGGACGGAGCCGCCCAGGGCCCCCCGGAAGGCTGCGCGAAGGGGGCGAGGGCTGCAGTCGGAGCCGGCGCCGGTTTCGTTAGGGGCTGGGGGGGTCGGTGTGGGATTCGGGGGCGGACTGGGGGGGTTCGTTCTACGGGGGGAGGATCCTGTTTAGGGCTTGGGTTCCGTTTTTCAGGTTTGAGGGAGGGATTCGCTTCCCTCGCCTCCTTTTTCCCCTTTTTATTCTTGTTCTCTGTTTCTCGTTCTCCTTTTCCTTTCGTTTTTTCCCCTTTTCCTTTTTCCCTTTCCCTTTCTTTTTCCTTTTCCCATTCCTTTTCCCCTTTTTCCCTTTCCCTTTCTTTTTCCTTTTTCCCTTTCCTTTTTCCCTTCCCTTTCCGCCTTCCCCCC